>VZSZ01006958.1:6779-18108 GCA_013398815.1 Ibidorhyncha struthersii | reverse complement strand
CCTTTTTTTTTTTTTTTTTTGGCTGTCAGTTCATATTTTTGTGTATGTTTTTGCTTTGACCCTCTGGCACCATCAATCCAGCCTTCCTGACGGAAAGTTTTAAATCCTGTCTTGAGGCATTAAGGGGTTAAGTGATTGTCCTGGGGTTTTGAAAGGGCATTATATTCCTTCTGTAACCCTTCGCGGGGCTGTTGGGAGCCGAGTCCCCTCGCGCTTCGAGGCAGGAAAAAATCAGAACTGCAGTAAGCTCGACTTTAATATGATTTTATGTGCCCTTTGCAGCCCACAGGGGTAGATCCCTTCCAGGGCGTGAGAGCTGAAGGCACTCTATGGCGAGGTTGGGCTGCAGCTTTAACGAGGGTCTGTTCGTTAGGACCAGGGCAGAGGTGGTGGGGTTGTCAGCGTGACAGAGATAGAGGGGAGGCTGTGACCTCCCTGTAACTCGGCTTGTTAGGCTGGGATTTTCAAAGCAGCCTGGAGGATTTGGGATGCCCAATAGAAATGAATGAGAGTCGAGTGTTCGCGTTCCCAAGGCAGCCTTAAAAATTCCAGCCTGAGTTATTGGCACGATGAACTCCCCCCCTCTGACCCACGTCCCCTGCTCTCCCCACCCTGCCATTACTCCATGCCGGTGCGGCTTCCTCCGAGGATCCCAGACAGCCCAACCTCCTCCGTCCCCTTCCCTGGGCTCGGCAGGGAACACAGATTTGGGACAACAAAGGCAACAGCAATTGGGTGGTGGTTTTTTTTTTCTCCCTCCCCCAAAGTCAGGCTCCCAGCAGCTCTGCTCTTCTCTTCCCGGCTTGCCTTCTCCTCCCGGCTCCTCTCTGCCTCCGTTCGGCTCTCTGCTGCGCTGTCGTGAGCTGAGGAGGAGCGGGAGATCAGCCCTTGCTGCTGGGGTTGGTTTTCTTCCTCTCCCCATCGGCCGGAGCAGATCAGCTCTGGCTTTTCCTCTGCTCTCCTACGAAGGCTGAGTCCGGAAGGTTGGAGCTGGAGCACGGTGGGGTTTGTGACACTCCGATATGGAGGCAGGGTTGTGCGTGCCTGTTTGTCACCGCACGCAGAAACACCGCCTTTCGCTGCAAACCGATCCGCAATGGAAAAAGTTCTTGGTATTTTTTAATTTGTCACAATTAGGCTCCGGCGCGATCGCCTCCTCCCCCAGCCGGTGGCGAGTGGGGCCGTTCCAGTCTCCCAGCACCGTTGTCTGGGCAGACACGAGCCAGCCCTGCGTCGACTCTGTATTTAGGAGGTTTCCTCTGGAGTCAGGAGTCAGAAGCGCTTGTTAATGGAAAGCTAAATCCTTGCAAACCCTCTCCTGGGGGAGCTCAGCAGAGGTGGCTCACAGGCCCAGAAGGAGGCAGGAGCCCACAGACCCCCGTCTGCCCCGTGCCAAGCTCAGCCCAGGAGGGCGCTTCTAAACTCCCCGAGGAGAAGTTGCAGTGGCCCCTGGATGTGCTTTTCTCTCTGTTCAGGTGGGCGTCCTGTCTTTTTGGCCGACTGGCATACGCCCAGGGGTTAACCAGGGCACATCGTCACGCGTTGCTGCCAGCCCCAGGCGAGGAACGGCAGCCTGGGTCACCTCGGCGTGACGTTGGCCGGTGCTGTCTGCTGCGCGGTGCGGCTGCAGGAGGCTACACGTGCTCAGCTGAGCTTTGCACCTGCCCATGCAGAACGCGCCATTCAGAAATGGGAAAACGAGCCCAAATCCACTAAGCAGAATTTAATTCGTGCTTCTGCCCTTGAGCTGCCGCCGGGGCAGCGTAAACTTTAAATAATCTGCAAGAACTTGAATTGTTGTTTCTCCAGGTCTCCCACAGGTTCCCTTCCGCTTGTGGTGCAGCTTGCAAACGGACAGACCATGCCGGTCCTCCCAGGCCCTCCCGTACAGATGCCTTCTGTTATATCGGTGAGAGACACTTCCAACGCGGCTCTGCGCGGCAGAGGAAGGGGCACAGTGTTTTTCCCCTGCCAAATATAGGCAGACACTTCCATTTTGTCAAAATTAAAATATATCTCCCCCTCTGTGCAAGATACGACTGGAAGAGGAGGAGGAGGAGGAGGGGGCTCAGCTTTGGCAAGGTAGTAATAACATGTCGATCACACTAGAGGGCAATAAGTCTGGAAAAAAACAAAGCCTTGCCTGGACAGATGGCTCATGCCATTGATCCAGGGCTGGGAACTGTAGGATCCCTGATTAGCTGCTTCCATTTGGAACAGCGTGCCTCAATTGAAACCGTTCGAGCTTGCAGAGAACATGTTGGTCTTCGCAGGCCAGGAAAGCCACCCTAACCTCGCCAGCGTGCTAAAGAGCTGTTTGAATATCAGCCTGGCGGGTTGTGCTTTTTTTGCGTGTGGAGAATTTTCCGCCGTGCGGAACTCACGAGCAGATTTGCCTGGTGGGTGGCTCGTACGTCTTCCGAGCGCTTCGGCTCCCTACCAGGCAGCCTGCGTGAATCCTGTCTGTCCTGCTGGGCACGTCTTTTGGGTTTTGAGTGAGTAATGGCCAAAACCTTCTGCCTCAGGTAACGGGAATGTTGATGGCACAGTAGGCAGATGTGTGGGCAGCTCAACATAGCTTGCGGGCACAGAGACATCCTCTCACCTTCCCGATGGTTTGAAGCACAACTTGTGTGTATAGTGCTTTGCAACAGCATACCTGAGTGGCAAGCTAGTGCAAATTTGGGTTTTTTTTTTCCCCCTTTTTGGTGAGGCAGAAAGTCCTCCGTGTTTAGGAGGGGATGCTGTGATTTCCCCTTGGTGTTGCGGCAGCTTTTTCCGACAGAGCTGGGCAGAGAACCAGAGGGGATCTCCTGCCCTCCCTCTCCGTCCTGTACTGGTGGGGAAAAGCCTTCTGGGAGGGAAGAGAAGGAGGGGGGCTGTGGGGCTGCCCTCCTCCCCATCCTCAGCGCTGGTACGGTTGGGTGGTTCCCAAACAGCCACCGTGGCCACCAAAGGAGTGGTTGCTGGCCTTCAGTGACAGCAGGCGTGATGGATGGCCGTAGTTAAACGCTGAACGTTTGTCAAGATTTATAAAACGCTCTTGGTCGGGGAATTATTACAGAGCCGCTTTGCAGAGCGCGCTTGCGAAAGCACCTCAGCTGCCAAAACCCACGCGTTGCTTTTTCCCCGATAGCTGGCTCGGCCGATGTCCATGGTGCCGAACATTCCCGGTATTCCTGGGCCGCCCATCAACAGCAGCGGGTCCATTTCACCATCAGGACTTCCGGTGCACTCAGAAGCCAAAATGGTAAGTGTCCAAATCGATGCCGGGGAGGGTGTCACATCCGCAGCATTGTCCGAAAGTCTTCACCAGCTCCTCCAGAAGAGGCTCCGTCCGGAGGTTTTTTCCCTACAGCTTTCGCGAAGAGCCGCTGCTTCTCCCGAAATCCTGCGCCGTGCCTCCCTGCACCAATAGCAGGTGTTGCGAATGCCACCCAGGAATATGAGACTCATCAGCGCTGCGGCTCTGGCAGGCGGAGCAGGCAGGCTATTGTCAAGGCAAACCGCAGCCCTATCCTAAACGCGACGGTTTTGTCAAGCTGGCGCTTCCAGTTCCAAGGTGACAGATGGGTTGGAGGTGGGCTTGAGGAAGGCAGAGCCAAGAGCAGAGATGTTGCGCTGTAATCCAAGATCCCGGTGATGGTTTTCACGTAGCCCTCTTTAACTAAAAGTCGATGGAAGGATTTTCCTTTCCTGGCTCTTCGTGTCTCAAACTAGGTTCACGCGGATGGGGGGAAGCAAACCTAAGAGCAGCAAAACCTGCTGGTTTTTTTGGCCGGGACGGGGTTGAGGTTTTTGGAAACCCTCTTACCGCGATGCTGCTGGTGCGTTGTCGCTGCTCCCGTTGCACCATGGTGCGGTGTCTGCAGGATTCATGGGCTACGAGTGGGATGGGAGATCTTAAACTCTGTCCAAGGCGAGTTTAAGAGGCCCCGCTCGCCTGTGCCCGGCTGCCCGGAGAAGGAACTTGCAAGACATGGTCCTGATCACGCATGGGTCCTTCTCCACCCCAGAAGGACCCCTCTCGTGGGTGTTCGAGGACAGTGGGGCTCCGCAGTCCGGTCGCTCCGTGCTCTTTCTGCGGAGCCTGCCAGCCAGCGAGCGGATCGGTGCCAGTTGCAGGAGCAATTTTGGGACGCGGACACCTGTCTGCTTGGGCCTAAGTTGGAAGCCGTTGTCTGTCTTTGGGTAGACCAGATGGTGATGGCTTTTGCTTGGATTTGAATCAGCTGCAGTCTCCGAAGAGGCCGTTCCCCGGCGGCCTGGCGCCTTGGATGACAGAGGAGCTCCACAACATGGAGAACAGGTCCACTGATGTCCTTGTTTTTTTCCTCCTTTAACAGAGGCTGAAGGCCAGCTTGACAGCGTCTTCCTCGCTGAACGGCAGCAACCTGGTGGTGGGCTCAGCCAGCACGATGGTGACCGCACGGCCGGAGCAGAGTCAGATACTGGTCCAGCACCCTGACGCCCCTTCCCCGGCTCAGCCACAGGTCTGCTGCCGCTTCGCTGGCGAGGTTGGGCTGGGAATGCTGCAGGGTTCCTCCTTCTTCCCTTGGGGAAAAGAGGAGGAAAATCTTGCAGCTTCCTGGTTTGCAGAATGGGTTAAAAACCTTGTTTTTTCAGTGCTGCTTCAGCGCTAATGCTCTCAAACGCCCGCCCGGCAGAAAACTTCAGCAACTTGTTAATTTGCTTGACGAGGTCTGGAGTTGCGAAAGAGTATTTTGCTCTCTTTTCCCCGCTCAATTACTGGGGTTAAACACTCCCCTCTTAGGCAATCAGCTCCACTGGCTCCTGCCAGCTAACCGAATGCCAGCCTTCCATCAGGATCGCCACCTGCTCCGTCAGTTAGATCGCCTTCCAAAAGTTTAATATCCATATGCTGCCTGACAGCGAGTACCGAAGTGTAACTGCACTACCCGATTGTGGCGGTGTAATTACAGAGCCCTCGCAGAAGCACCGGTGAGGCTCTGTCTTGCAGAACTGTTTGCCCTCGCTGACTTTTCCTTTGTTCTCCCGAAATAAAACCGGGAAATGCGCAGCGTTACACAATCTCTTTGTACCGTTTGCCTCTGAAAGCTTGTTTAGCTGAAGGCATTCGGGGAAAATTGAACCCAAATTAATTTTTAAAGCAAATTGCCCGCTCAAAAACTGTAATTTGTTTGTGCTCCGCGAGTGAGTTACCAAACCCAAATGGAGACGGCGCTTTGAGCGTGTGTGGTTACGCGCGTCAGAGTGGGGACGAGCACTCCCAGCCCTACAGCTGGAAGTTATTCTTCGTCAGCTGCTGTGCAGTCACTGGCTGTGGGGGAATCTCCCAAGTCGTTGCAGTGGGAAGCACTTTTTAAAGTTACAGAATCATAGAATTGTTGAGGTTGGAAGGGACCTTTAAGATCATCGAGTCCAACCATTAACCTAACCTGACAAAACCACTTCTAAACCATATCCCCAAGGACCACGTCTGCCCTTTTTGTAAACACCTCCAGGGATGGTGAATCCACCACCTCCCTGGGCAGCCTATTCCAATGCTGGATAATCCTTTCACTGATTTTTTGTTTCCTAATATCCAACCTAAACCTCCCCTGACGCAACTTGAACCCATAAGTCTCTTAGGTGAAATTAAAAGGAGGGCTGTTTCCTCTGCATTGCCAGTGGTCCTTTACCGTGTTGGCTCAGCATGGAGGGGAGGAAACTGCTGCTGTTGTTCAGGTTGCTCCAAGCCCCGTCCAACCTGGCCTTGAGCACCTCCAGGGATGGGGCAGCCACAGCTTCTCGGGGCAACCTGCGCCGGGGGCTCACCGCCCGCACAGGCAACAATTTCCTCCTAAAATCTCATCTAAATCTCCCTTCCTCCAGCTTGGAGCCATTCCCCCTCGTCCTATCGCTATATGCCCATGTCAAAAGTCCCTCCCCAGCTCTCCGGGAGCCTCTTTAGCTTGTCCCCAGCTCCCCCATCACAGCTGGGGCTGCCCTTGGTTCCCCCCTCACCCTGTGCAGTTCTGCCTGCTCTGCAAAAGCAAATCCCTTTTTGCCCCGGCCGCAAACCTCTGCCAAACCTTGGTTATGCCACTGCGTGTCTGCCTGCCTGCACCAGTCCTTCTTTTCAGTATCTCTCTCTCTCTCTCGCTGTGCCCCATCTCCAGGTTTCCCCTGCCCAGCCCACCCCCAGCACCGGTGGGCGACGGAGACGCACAGTTGACGAAGACCCGGACGAGCGCCGGCAGCGATTCCTGGAGCGGAACCGAGCTGCCGCGTCCCGCTGCCGTCAGAAACGCAAGCTTTGGGTGTCTTCCTTGGAGAAGAAAGCCGAGGAGCTCACCACCCAGAACATCCAGCTGAGCGTGAGTATGTAACCGTGGAGGCTGAGCGCAGCCCCTTTGCCAAGCGTTCGGACCGTCGCTCCGGAGGGAACGTCTTCTCCGCGCTGCAGGGACAACGTGCGTTTGGATGCTGCTCTCTGGAGTGGGATTGCTGCCTCTGTGCCTGAATTTCACTCCCTGCTTTGCCATCTCCTTGCGATGATTTGAGCAGGCGACGAGGGAAGAGCACTTCAGTGCTCTCCTGTCTCTCCCTGTCCCCCTCGAGGGGGACGGGCCTCTGCCCGTCGAGGCTGTAGGACCAACGCCAACCTCCAGCGCGGAGGCCCCTGGAAGCAGCTGTATTTGCGGAGTGGAAACCTCCCCTATGCGAGGGAGAGCTTTCTGCTGGCCCAGGGGCAGCAGGAACGGTCCCCGTTCCCTTCCCTGCATGGTGGACCTTGTGTGAGGGCGGCAGGAAAGGACCCTGTTCCCGTCCCTGCAGGGTGGACCTGGCACAGGGGCAGCAGGACTGGTCCCAGTTGCCATCCCTGCAGGGTGGACCTGGCGCAGGGAGGCTCTGCAGCTGTAGCCCGTAGCCATACCGTTTTTTTCTGGAGAAGTGGGTTTCCCTGGCTCGCCGGCAGCACCCCCCCTGTGCTTAGCAGAAGCGAAGCAAGTCTGAAAATACAGACTTGACTTCCACTGCTGTTAACCCCCTCGTTAACGCTCTCAGCGCTGGCCGAGGTTCGAAGGGTCTGCAAAGACCGAACTTGTGTCCGTTCTCGGCTTTTTCTGTCGCTGCCATCTGGTGACTCATGCGCTGGGATTTTTTTTCAATAGCGCTGATCGCGGTATTTTTATTCTCTTCCCAAGATAATTATAGAAAGTGTTTCCTCGGGCGGTTTTGAAATACAATTGACTGTGTTTCAGCTGTTTCTCCAAACGTTTCGATAGAGGAATAAGTTTTCAGGGAGGTAGACGCGGTTTACAGAAGCAGCTCACAGAGGTACCGGGAGCTTGGGGGAGCTCTGATGTTCCCCGTGGCCCGGCGCGGGCTGAGCTGGTTGTACGCTCAGCTTCTCCCTCCGTTTAGTTTTCCCTGGGAGCCAACAGCGCTCCGCAGCGTCTGACTCGAGCAGTCGGCGTTCGCAGGAGGGCTCAGGCAAATGTACGTCCAGAATTAAGTGATGAACGGCAGCTGAGAGCGCTGCTGGAGGGAAGTGCTGCAAGTCCCGCTAAATTCCCCAAACCCCAAAACTTTTATTTGCTATTCCTGGGCCAGAGGCATCTCAAATTAAGACAACAAAGTGTAAGTTGTCAGGGCGCGTAAATGAACGTCCCGCCGTCACTTGAGGCTGCTGTCGGGAGCGTGAGTGACGCATACTGCCCGTGTTTGTTATTTTTCAATCGCAGAATGAAGTCACGCTACTGAGGAACGAAGTTGCTCAGCTTAAACAGCTCCTGCTGGCTCACAAAGACTGCCCCGTCACTGCACTACAGAAGAAAACACAGGGCTATCTCGGTGAGTGAGGACTTTTCCTGCTCCTTACTACCCTTTAAGTAGGTCTGAGGGGATGAAACCTGTGTTAAGATGTAAACGAAGGGGTTCTTCGTCTTGCTCTCTGCTCTGTCACCCCGCAGCCGCTGCAGCAGGGCGGGAGAGATCTTGGTGCTGTGTCTTCCGATATGGCCCCCGCAGCCTCCCCGTTTGAGGAGGGTCGCCCGGGCTGGCCCTGCAAATCGCCACGTTAACCTGGTTTAACCGATTGGTGTAACCGATGTGAGGGCAACGGTGGTGCGAAAGCGCCGAGGGAAGGCTGCGGCGCTCCCTCCGCAGTGGGGAGTGTTTAACCGAGACCCGTATCTCCGCTTCCCCATGGAGCGCGGGCCAGCAGCGTCTCTCCACCCGCTCCCCGGCAGCATGCCAAGCGCTTGATATTCTCTTTGAAGTTAAAAACTATTGCTGCTCTGAAAGCCAAGCCAGAGTCAGAAAAGGCCAGACTCTATAAATGACATCATGGGGCACTATATCTCATTCCCTGCAATTCACATCAAATTGGCTCAGGTTTGGACCGACGAAGGCCCCTTTTTTATCTTCTTTTCTTTCTTTCATCATTCTTTGTTTTTTTTGACGCTGCCTATTTCATTATAATCAACCCGGGAGCTAAACATTATGTCTGGGTTCTTATGTCATCCCTGCAATAACAATTCCACGCCGTGGTATTCGTGCGAAGACTTTGGGGAGGATGCTGGAGTCCCCTAGCGTTGCCTGGGTGAAGGGGAGGAGAGGCAGGAGATGGATGGAGATAAAAAAAGGCAAGGGGAGAAAACAAAAGCCGACAAAAAAGGCGCTGCCTTTCCCCTATTGCCTCCCGCTTCCCATCTCCTGGCTCTCTGAAACGCTCCTCGCCTGTGCGACGAGGCACAAAGACGTGTTGTACGGGGTCCTGGCGCTGCCGGTTTATTTTCCCTCATTAAGGGTGACTCAGGACTTGAGTAATGTGGTCGTGAAAATCCTTGTTGTCCCCCAGCCCTCGCGGACAGGTGTTTGCTCGGTGTCTGACGCGGAGAGGTGACGCGATTTTCCCTGTTAACTTCCGAAGTTTACGGTTCCTATTATTATTCCTCGCACTCTGTCTACTCCAATAATAGGAATTCATCACACATCTGAATAATAAAAATGAAATTCGCCCCTCCCTCCCCTTGCCCCCCCCCTCCCCTCCTGCCTTTTTTATTATTGAGATTTGTGACTAAGCAGGTCCTTAAACAAAAACGCCAGATTTCCTCGATGGAATTACAGCTGCCTCGTGTACAGTCGGGTTGTTTTATTTGTAATACCTTGTAAATCTCCTTTCAGGGATGCCAAACCCGTTATATGGCTCTGCTCAACCTTCTCTCTCGCCGCCAAGTCTCTTTTCCAATCTGCTGGGCGAGCCACCACGTCCGATACGCTGGCGAAGGCCGAGCCGAGCTTTCACGAGGGAAGGCAAAACCCTTCTGGGGGAAAGGGGGGACAATATTCAAGCACCTGGTAGAAAAATGAGCCCTAAAATAGGTTTCCCGGTGCCCAGTGAGGTTGTAAACCTCTTCTCTGCTTTTTTTTTTGCCTTCCCGTTCTGCTGTCATGGGGTTTACCCTCTTGACGTGGAAGAAGTACCCCAGCTCGTGCCATTATTTTGCTCTTTTAAAGGAAGGTGACCGCGTCTTACCCGTAATTCATCTAACCAAGTGCACGGGAGGGAATTTCCTCCTGACATCTGTAGATAATGAGCGTATACCCCCAAAGAGAGAGGTCTGATTGCTCTCGCCTTGGCGTTTGATAGGTCACAAATTATCCTCCCTGTTAGGAGCTGGGCCTGGGCGCAGCGGGCGGCTGGTGGGAGAGCATCCAAAGTTTTGGAAACCAATCTGCGTCGCTCAGGAAAGCGCAGGGGAGAAGGTCTCTCTGCCTTTGTTTGCCTCCCGTCCCTCTGATTCTGTGAATCTTATTGCTTCGAGTTACCAAAAGAAATCGAGCAAGCAAACCGTTTGCAATGGGCTCTAATTGATTTTAATGTTCTAGAGAACAATAAAAGAGCAAACCAGGTGTCCTAAACCACGACACCGGGTGATTTATATAAAAAATGGCTAAAAAAAATCCCCTCCATCCTGCCTTTGCAGAAGGGTTGCCGTTGCCGGCTTTGCTGTGCGCTCCCCCAGCAGATGGTTGGGAGACTCTGAAGGAGCTATTTCAGTCTCTGGGCTAAATGGCCTCGAACCAAGTACCGCGCCAGGAAACGCCGTGTCGGAAAGTTCATTTGTTGTAACGAGGAACCAGATTGATTACGACGAAGGTTACGCTGGCTCCGCCGTCCTCGGCGTGAAGCCTGCGCTTTTGTGCCTGCCCAGCCTGAATTCGGGAAGATTTGGTGATGTTTCTCTGAGGGACGGAGCCAGCCAGACCCAGTGGCTCGTTACGTCCCGACTCTAATCAGTTTTATTTCCAGTCCTCACTTGCTTTTGCCAAACAGCTGCTTGAGGAGGGAGTGGGGGGGTCCAGCTTGGTGGGGGGAGCTGGGATTCCTGTAGGGATCGGCCGCTCTGCTCCGGGCTGCTTTGGCTGGAAAGGCTTCTCCGAGCATCTGGAGGAGAAGGAGGTTATCTGAAGTAGTCGACATGGATTCACCGAGGGGAAGTCATGGCTGACTAACATCCTTCTGCGGTGGCGTGACTGGATGGGTGGGCGAGGGGAGGGCAGGGGATGTTGTCTACCCTGACTTCAGCAAAGCTTTTGACACCGTCTCCCTCATCATCCTCACGGGCAAGCTGTGGGTGAGATGAATGGACAGTGGGGTGGACTGAACGGTGGCTGACAGATAGAGCTCAGAGGGTTGTGGATGGTGGTGCAGAGTCCTCTTGGAGGTCTGTGACCAGTGGTGGTCCTCAGAGGTCAGTACTGGGTCCAGTCCTGTGCAATGTATTCATCAGTGACCGGGATGAAGGGATGGAGGGCACCACCAGCGCGTTTGCTGGTGACACGGAGCTGGGAGGGGTGGCTGACACGCCGGAGGGCTGTGCCACCGTCCAGCATGACCTGGACAGGCTGGAGAGTTGGGCAGAGAGGAACCTCATGAAGTTCAGCACGGGCAAGTGTGGGGTACTGCGTGTGGGGAGGGATAACCCCGTGGACCGGTACAGGTTAGGGGTGACCTGCTGGAGAACAGCTCTGTGGAAAGGGACCTGGGAGTCCTGGGGGACAACAGGATGCCCACGAGGCAGCAATGTGCCCTGGTGGCCAAGAAGGCCAATGGCATCCTGGGGGACACCAAGAAGAGCGTGGCCAGCAGGTGGAGGGAGGTCATCCTCCCCCTTTGCTCTGCCCTGGGGGGGCCACATCTGGAGAGCTGTGTCCAGCTGTGGGCTCCCCGGTTCAAGAAGGACAGGGAACTGCTGGAGAGGGTCCAGCAAAGGGCTGCAGAGATGATGAGGGGACTGGAGCATCTTTCTGATGAGGAAAGGCTGAGGGACTTGGGGTTGTTTAGTCTGGAGAA
>VZSZ01006957.1:282734-300719 GCA_013398815.1 Ibidorhyncha struthersii | reverse complement strand
AGCTCTGCGGTTCGGCAGCTAAGACTGTCTCCCCGAGCCGGGAAAGAGGATGGTCAGTGGTGACCCCGGACTGACCCCAGGACCAGTGCCAAGGATTGTTGTGTTACCGGCTCAAAGACTGCGGCGCTGGTGCTCTTTTGGAGGCTGGATGTATCTGGCGCCTTGCAAAATGTTGGCTCACGAGTGACAGAGAAAATGCCTTAGCATCATTTCCACTTATTACCCCATGCTGAGATGTCCACCCCAATATGGGAACCAAAATAGACATTGACTAGGATAGCATTCTGGGTGATGACATGTAAATTAATGTACTGTACAACCCACACAGCTTGCTGTAAGCAGTAGTGTTATAATAAGTACCTCCTGAAGTGGTGTGAGGTTTAGCGTGTGCTGCTCACAAGTGGGTGGCCTTAGCTCCGAGTATGAGAGGTTTGACTCAGACGTGCTGATGTACCGTCACAGTAGTTCTGTGTGATTAAAACCACTACAGACATCCAGCAGTAATGAACTTTCAGAGCTTCCTAATGTGAACAGTTAATTGTAGCTAACTGAAATGCTAAACGATTCTGCTAATGTTAATTATTTTTATAGATGGCAGAACAATTCCTTAGCAACAGTAGGATTCAATGGGACCTCTGGAGTTATTCATAACTGCGTATTGCAGAGCATTAATGCTCCCTCCTTAGTACTGTTTTCTTTCCTCCTTCCTCCCCCCCACCCCCCCACCNTCTCTCTCATATATCTGAGCCTCTTGAATTGCTTTCATCTACCTGCCATTTTTCATTGGGCCACCAACTGAGTTTCTTGCTGCTGTGTAGCCTTTAGTGGCAGTAGGTATGCAGCCACCAGTAGGAGCTTCCCGGTCTTAAATTTTTTAATACTTAATCCCAGTCTCTCTACCTTGGAAAATGGCTTTAGGATTTCCATTCATACCTGTCAGCTTGCGTGTAGCCACAGCTCTCTTTACTCACGGATACTAACCAAGCAAGCTGGAAAGCCCTGGATACTTCTCTGTTCCGTGTAATGGTGGGAATCAAAACTCACCAGACCATCTTCGGTAAAGCTAATGCAAAGCAAGAAATGGAATACCAAATAAAGGTAGAAGAGTAGAAGACCAAAGACTTGATGCTCAGAGGTTAGAGTCTGTATCTTACTAATGATTCTTTAAACTTACTGGTTCAAAGCCATTCCATATTTCAGAGGCTAAAAATATCTGTATAACTGTTTGCTCAAAGTTTGGGCCTTGACTCTAGTTCAACTTCCAGAATAACCAAATTAGCCACCCATCAGAAATTGTTTTCTGCGTTGATCTTACCAGAACAGGTCAGCGGATGGCACTGCACGTCCTACTTGTGCAGACAGCCCCCTTGCTTGTGCCGCCAATCCCACTGAACTCAGCGTGACTTAGTAGAGCAGGTTTTGTAGGAGGAAGCCAAGGAAGTCTGAACTCTGCTCCTTCCGGGGGGGATAGTCCTTTGATTCCTCGCCAGGCCCCTGGTGCTTCTGCGATACAATCAGGCACTTCTTCATCCTGTCATGTATGTGTACCTACATTCAAAACGCATTAACTTGCAAAGGCCCGGGGATAGAGGGACACTGAACCTGAACTATTGCATCCCCCATCCCTTCACTACCATCCAAAAGTAACTTGGAATTTATTTACGTTCTGGTGTCTTGAGCAGGAAGAGCGTTACAGGTAAGGTTGTTCTGCGTGAGCTGTTTCCAGTAGCATCTCTGAGGTGCGTGGCGCTTGGTGTAGGAGAGAAAAGATGGCATTGTCCCCAACAGCTCGCAAGCCATAAAACCGTTTCTGGGGAAGGCAGGTGGAGGGATAGCTCTACAATGTTGACCATACCTTAGGTTTCCCCATCCCTTATGGGATGGCGTTATGGGAATGTAGGTCACATCAACTCTGCTGAAGTTTGGCGGTGGCAGGAGGGATTATGAGTGGTGTGTCTGCTCAGGAGTCTTGAACATCGAGGCGGCATGACCAAGTCTTGCAGACTTTCCCTTCAGAGCACAGAAGAAGGCCCGGACGCATTGGCAAGACATGCAGGAGACCTGAGCCCTGGAAGCAGTGCAGAGGTCAGGAGAAAAGGAGGGACACTGCTGACCAAGAAAATGACAAGGAACAAAAGATATGCAGAGCATTGCCTTGAAAATACACAGACTTCTCTAAATAGGTAGTTTCAGAGGTTTGATTATGACTGGTAACGTGTAGAGTTGTTATTACCCTCAAATGTGGGGGGAGGGGCAGTGGGTGGACAGACGGATGGGGCAGCTTAATAGAGAGGGATGTGCAGGCCAGAGGGTTTTCAGGGAAAATACAGGCATACAAGAGTAAACAAGCAATCTCTGTCAGGAGGCCAGGGCAGGGAGCACGGAGCAAAGGGCAAGATACCAGCAGGGAGAGAAACTGGCAAGAGAAACAAACTTTAAGGAATGTGTGTTTATATGGTGGTGTGAATGCAAGCCAGTTAAAGGGGACATGGCCTCTGGGAGCGGATCCTCCTGGTCGTGAAAGAGGGACAGGGAAGGTACCATAAAGCTAGTTTGTGAGATGCCTCCTCATACAGGATCTGTAGTTTACTTGCCTGAGGAGGCAAATCTCAGATGCTTCTCAATAGCTGGTGTTGCAGATGGATGGGAAGTTCACGTCTGCATCGCTTAACCCTTAATTAAGGGGTTAGACACACAAAAAACAAATGTGTGAAATGTTCTCCTTCTTTGGCTAGGCTTTACAGGCCAACTGCATCATCATGTAGACTGGGTCGAAGCAATACGAAGAGTTTTGTTACACTGGGCAGCTGATGGACCCTTGAGCTCTCCTGGCATTTGGCTCTTGCTGATGGTTGGTAGCAGAGTTGTAGGCAGAGATGTGGACCTGTAGGTCAGCGGCCTGCACAGTGAAGCTGAGGAGCATTTCTGGTAGAAAGGAAAGTGCTGCCTAGTGCTGGAATCTGTAGGTATCATGGCATCGATCCAGCCCCCACATCAGTTATGTTTTGACAGTGCTGCTTTGTTGTTTGTGTTCTAGATCATCCTTAGCTGGACAGACTATACAGATGCTGTTATGCTGGCAATCCGCTGCTCGCTGGGAGCATTTTGGGTATTTTGTGGGAACATAATCTGAAATTTAGCATTTTAAGCCCCTCTTATCCAGCTCATGCAATGTCACTTTGCCAGATCCTTTAGAATAAGACTGAAGAGCAGAAAGCAGAGCCAGTAGGATGTTTTTTTTTCTAAATTCAGACCTGTGTCTGAAACCCTGGTTCACAAGGGTTAATGCAAATGTGTAAATTGATGGAGTTCTAATGGGCATGTTTTCAGGGCTTGGAGAAACACTATCATACTGACCTTGCCAGCTGAGTAAGGTAGGCAAAACTCCTCAAGATTAAGTTCAGTGTTGCCCAGCTCCCAGTTGTTTTCTTTTTTTGTTTTTTTTTTTTTCTCTGTTAAATAATAAAAACATTAAGCAGGTGTATGTAGCACAGCAGGAAGGCACTCCAGAAAGGTTTGTATATTAATTGAGTCCACGTGAAGGAGCGCACAGATAGGACAGAAGCCAACGAGCAGGCATCACCCAGAAGAGTGCGACTCCTGTTTCCAGCTGGATGTATTGCAGGTGCAGCTCTGCCAAGTTCCTGCACACTGTTGTGCTGCTGTGGCATGGAAGACCCTGTGGTGGGTGTCACCTGCTTGTGTTAGCATGTGTGTGTGTCTTGCAGCCCCAGCTGTTAGGATCCATGCAGGTGATATCATTCCCCTTCACCAGCTGCTGCCGCTCCTGGCCTCCCGCAGCTCCCAAACCTGCAGCTGGAAGAGCAGGGAGGGGCCAAGCGGAGATGAAACGGTCAGAGTCTGGGGTAGTGATGGCAAAGCACACTTCAGGTAGTGTTTACTTGTGGTAGCGTAGCTCACCGTCTGTATTGAAGTAATGATGACTGTGAACAGCCTGAGAGCACTCTATAAATACCTTAAACTTGAGGGAAGGGTCTGTTGAAACAATGGCTGATAACTTCATAGTGGAATGACAAAAATTATGTTATCTTTCGGAATGCATGTAAAATTGCATTCCTCCTTCCCCTGTCAAAGCTGTTTCCCCTTAGCAAGCATTTAATCATTCAGACAGGAC
Organism: Ibidorhyncha struthersii; assembly: GCA_013398815.1. Lineage (NCBI taxonomy): Eukaryota > Metazoa > Chordata > Aves > Charadriiformes > Charadriidae > Ibidorhyncha > Ibidorhyncha struthersii. The sequence goes on along the minus strand of VZSZ01006957.1, from coordinate 296,584 downwards.
AGGAGCCTAAACTCAGTGCCCTTCGATCCCAGGTAGGTGCCCTAAGTAGGGTGGGAGTCGGCCTCTCTCCATTGCTCGGTTAATATTTAAGTATTACTGCAAAACAGAGGAAGTTCAAATAGAGGTAAGATAGGAAAGGAGCAAAGACTTAACTCTGAGGTTTGGGGAGGTCTCTCCTCTCCCAGGTAGCTTCCCCAACTGATACATAGGTATATAAGGAGGCACAGTCCCCGCAGAGAAAGCCCCAAAGGCAGACAGGGAGGGTTGTGATCTGGCAGAGAAGCTGTAAAGATATCCCTTGCATCTGATGCTGATGAATTTAGAAGGAACTAAACTACTTTAATGAAATATTAATAATAAAATAAAAAGGAAATAATATATACAAAATTGTATCAAGCTCCCAGGATGACAATGATGTCACAAGCTGGCATTGGGGAAGTCCCAGACTGGACGTGGCAATGGATGGGAACTGGATTCAGGATCTGGAATCAGGATCAAGATCGAAGGCAGATGAACAGGCAAAGTCCTCCTAGGACACTGGCCACTGAAGAAAGAGGGCTGACCCTTTGATCCTCCAGCTTTTATACTGAGCATGAAGCCGATGGGATGGAATACCCTGTGGGTCAGTTTGGGGTCGCCTGGCCTGTCCGCTCCTCCCCGCAGGTGGGACCCCACAGCGCTTTTCTGCTTCCGACCCTCCAACGGGGCAAATAACCAAGTTATCTGCCCTTGGGTGTTATAACAATAAGTATAAGCAAGCGCCTCTCTGCATAGTGTTCCTGGGCATCAGCTATAAACATTGGTCTTGTCATTCTGAGAGCGAACATTGTCTGCACAATCTGCTGTTAATTTCAATAGTTAGAAGAGGCCCAGATAAAAAGGAAAGTTACTGAACAAAATTGGTCCTCTCTTACCTCAAACCAGGACAGTTTTTGGAAGGGTTCTGCCAGAAGTGCATGCACAGTTGTCTGTAAGATCCATCTTCACCAGAACATCTTGCATGTGGACACTCAGTCAAAATCCCATGTCCCATGGGAAATTGCTCATTCAGAGTATGAGGGCACAAGCCATGCACTGGTGAGGCTGGGGGGGAAGTGAGTGGCCTGGGATAGTAGCTATTCTGCAGCAANTGAGACATGCAAGAGTGGGGGCTGAGTGGGATCACAGAAAAGAAGAAGAAAAAAAAAAAAAGAAATGCTTATCATTGTCATCTTTAAGTCAAGAATTGTGATGTGGGACCAGTTATTCCTATGATGCCAAGATCTCTTAGGAAAGTTCAAGCTCCAGCAGGCACAGAAGTACGAGAGGATCCTGGAAGATGGAGGCAGGGATTAGATTCTCTCATTTGAACTGTGCAGAGCTGATTATGTCAGTCCTGTTTTGCTATCGCCTGGTGGCAAAAGATTTCTCTATTTGAGCTTTCCCCTGTTTGTGTGCTTTCCGTTCTCCCTGTTTCCCATCAGGTGCTTCAGGTTTCTGGCAGAAGGGGTCAGCCTTGCTGGAGCTGGGTCGGGCTGGGCTTCAGGGGTGGACATCCCTGCAGCAGGAGGTGCTGGCTAGCTGTGCCATGTCGGTGGCCGGGCAGAGAGTGGGAGTCACGCACAGACACCACATCCCAGAAATCACACTCTGAACAGTCCTTCTGTTTTGGTACTTAAAATAGTTGCTGCTACGAATACCAGGCAGTGCGGTCCTACCATGTGCTTGGTGGTCTCATCTTTAATAACATCGGTCAGGCAGGGGTGCCTGGATAGGTGTCCATTCATGCAGCTGTAGCTACAGTCCATTTGGCTTTCTAGTTCCTGTGCGTCATTAGCATTATTTGACAGCAAACTGTTCTGCGTTAGCTAGTACTGATGCCAGACTCTGGACTCACGGCTGTGTCCAGGCTCACTTCTGTCAGCGAGGAAGACGGTGGGAGCCTAGCAAACCGTTCACCTTGGCCAGACTTCCGTCCACACCACCAGCAACCTCCAAATGTCTTCTGTAAAGCCAGTACTCAAGCAATTTTAGTAATCCATGTAAAATTAGTACTTCGTTCCACTACAGAAGCTCAGTACGCTCCAGTCCTAGTGCATGTCCTGTTACGCACCAAGAGAATTGCCCAAGTGTGTGATCATCAGCTTTGTCTCCAGCTTTTTCAAACACAGCCTCCCCCTTCCCAGAGAAAAAAAAAGGTCACTCAGAACTTCTCTATCCCTTGTTTGTCCAAACTAATTTGTCTTTGGTAAAGCCACCATGAACTGCAGCTCCTAACCTCAGTCATCCACATCTAAAGCAGCATTTTGTAATGAGAAGGCAGATGATGAATCAGGATACCTGTACTATTAACAAGTGTGCAAATGCCCACTCTGTATTCTGTTTCAGAAAGCCTTCCTGCTCAAGACTACAATGTAGGAAAATCTGGAATGTCCCAGGGTAGGGCAAAAAAGCTAAATAATTTACTGTCTATTCAGAATAAAATGGAAATGGAATAAAATAAAGTGGATCTGCCTCAGGTCATACAAAGCAGCTTGGATACAGAGCTTAAACTCGCAGAGAAAGAGGAAACTTAACCATTCTGCTGTAGAGGGTGAGGAGAAGGAAGAGGGAGAAAAGGTCAGGTGAAGCGAGAGAGCAGAGATCAAAAGGATCTGCAATAGAGTTTATATGTGTATGGGACTTAAAGCAAGCCAGGGCTGCAGGAACAGTTTTTTAGACTCCAGAGAAGACCTGTGAAGAGCCACCGTTAACTTGTGCTCAGCATAAACTATGTCTCCTGCTACATTCCTGGTGGCACACAGGACAAAGAATGGGAATTCTGCAGATGCACCTATTCCTATAACCTGTAAATCAGTTTGTTTCACTTGTTACTTCTGTAAGCTGCCCTAGATATATACATATATTTTTAAAGAAAATTATTTAAATCTTGTCTCTCCTGTGTTCAGATCCTATCACACGTAGTTCTAAGCAATAGTGATGCACCATTGGCCACTCCTTCATCTCTTGATGGAAATCCCATTTAAGGCCTATCTTAAAATGTAAATAGCATACTGCCACCAAAGGAAACGGTGTATAACAGCACCACGTTTTGATGGTTCGTTCTGCTTGTTTCAAGCTTTGGCATTACTACTCCCAAAACTAAAGGACAGAAATCATATGGAAAAGATACTTCCTGACTGAGACACGACACAGAAATCCATATCTCCAGCTGGAGGCAGCAGCAGCTTGCGTTGCAGCTCCGTGTGACATTGCCTTGCCCAGCTGCATGTGAGTTGCAAGACCTGTTTGCTCTGTGGACTCTTCCACAAACATCTCTGCTGCTTTAAAAAATAGCGTGTGAAACGCAAACAGCAAGTACAGTAACCAGCTTTGCTGAGCGGACAATCATCACGTGTCACCAGAGATCTCTACGCTGCCTAAAAAGCCTCCTGGGCACACACTCCACCCCTGCTCTGCACCTATTAAGTCCCTCTGGGCTGGTGTCATCAGTTTCGGCTTTGTGACCCAGGGGAGCAGCAGATCTTCAGGCTCGGAGATAACCCCTGGGGGCTTGGAAAAGCCTCCCTCCCCCTTGTCTCTCTGCTCTGAGAAGTCTGGAGTTTAATGCGTCCTGGTGCCGGGGATTATGCCTGGCCTACTTTCATATAGGCGTTTCCAAAGTGGCTGTGACAGCCTCTGCGGGCTTGCATTGCTGAGGTGGTGAAGCCTCTCTCCACCACTGTACCCGGGGGCTTGGTGGAGGGTGCCGGTGGTGGCTCTCATGCGTCTGAGGCAGCGTGGCCACTTGTCTCCAGCAGCAGTCTCATCTTCGCTCACCGCCCCAGTGTACGGCGGCTCTCCAGTGTGTGGGCTTTTGATGGTGGAGGTCATGCTGCAACCAGCCTTCACTTTGTCTTCCCATCTGCAGTTCCGGGAAGCAGGGGTGGGGGTGAGGGGAAGCCACGTTTCTTGAGGGCTACGTGGGGCCAGATTCAAGACATTGCTTTTAGGCACCCAGGGTGGATAATACCATGCCTAAAATGTAGATGCTGCACTCCAAAGACTGTGATCCTCACTATCCACGCCAAGGCACCTGGTCTCCCTGTGGCACAGTTAGGTGCTTCTGCAGGCTGAAGAGCTGTCCTGAGGTTTAGGTGGTTGGAAATGTGGCTTCTGGGGATGGGGCAGGGTGCCTGAGGAGCATCTCTGGGATTGTAAGTGGCTGACATAGAGCCATATACTAGATGCCTCCACACAGGCAAGATGTATAGCACTTCTCCCACGTTCCCCGGGGGGAGCTAGAAAGCTGTTCTGCACCTCCCACTGCTGCCTGCTTCCAGGAACTGTGACAGAAACCGTGAGATAGATAGCAAAAGAGCAGTGCAAGTCAGGGGCTTGCCTGGGATGCCAAGGGCGGGCGCTGGGCACGGAGGATGGTGGGCACCCATGCAAGTGCTCTGTAGGGCTCCCAGTGCTGCTCAGCCGGGTAGCTGCAGTCATGGCCTTCGCGCACGTGTGAGCCTACACACCATTTTAATTAATTTCTTTTATACAGGTGGTGGTTGTTCAGAAAGGCTTCCAACCATGTCTAGGAGTGTGCAGCAGGGAGCCAAGAAACCTGTTTAAAGAAAAAGAAAACTGCCCCAGGTCAGGGTGGCTGGCAGCTGTGCCTCCACCAGGTGCAGGCACCAGGCTGGCTTGGCTCCCTGTGCTCCCTCTGCATCCTTGTCCCCTGACCGAGGACCAGCATCGCCATGAGATGAGGGCAGACAGCGCTGGGGAGGCGGCCGTGCTGCGGCTGCCCGGGGGGCTGCTGTAACCTCTGGCTGCACTGTCCGGGACAGGACGGAGCAGCTGCCTCTCAGGGAGCACTGTATCATTCCAAGACTAAACCATGAAAACGGCTGTCATATTTAAGAGGGCTGTTGTGCCCTTGGCGTAGCTACATCTCAGCTCAGCTGGTCTGTCCTCAATCCTCCTTGGCCTTTTGGATGCCATCAGTCACTCCCCCCAGCCCCCTTTCTCCTCCCTGCAGCTCTGCCGTACTTCCCACTGCTGGTTGTCCTCCTGATGTCTGGGCTGTTCATTTGAGCCTTTAGCCTTTTGTCACTGCTGTTGTGTCTGGGGAGGACTCCAAGGCACACTTCCTTGTGAATGACTCCAGTTTTTGTGATCTGTAAGCACAAAGCAAGCTTGACTGTTGTGCCAAACTTCACAGTACCAAGAAATACTGGAGTTCTTGAGTTTCTTTCCAACTCTTCCAAGTTGGAAGACTCCTGGGGTACTTTTTATATTTCACAGTTGACTATAAATAGCTGTCACAATAGCTGTCATTTATATTCCCTTCAGGAGACTCTTAAGAAAGGGAATTAAGGCATCAAACTGCAGTGGTGCATGATGTCTGTGACTGAAAGCTTTCGTGTGAACTTCAGCGCCTTTGATTTCCATCTGTGCCATGGACTAGAGTCAGCCTTGCCGGTCAGGAAGCATCGGGGTCTGTGCCTGTAGGCAAAGCCTGTGCAACCCGCAGAGGTGAACTGCAGGGGTGTGGGATGCCAGGAACATTGCAGCGATCGGTGTTCAATCCTTACACCCTTGTTTTTAAAAGCAAAGGTGTGGTGGGGTTTAGGTTAAGGTATTTGGGTTTGTTCTTCACCATGGTAGCAAACATACATACCAATAGAGCTGTGAATAATGAAGTAGTTCTCCCATCCTTCAATGAGCTATCTAAGAGACTGAGGGGAGACCTCTACTCTCTGGAGGAGCCTGGATTTCTAGGAGAGGGGGGCATGGCGCTTCTCTCTGCCTCCGCAGTGGTTTTCCTCTACGTGTTTGCAGCCCCGAGGCTGCACTGTGCTCCCCGATGCCTCCCAGCTGGAATGACTTGTCCTAGGTGAAAGATTTTTTTGTCTTCTTTTCTAACGGTTACAAATGATTTTATTCAGCAGAATGGAAGTGTCAGAGGAGTAATACTGGCACTCCTTTCCCAAACCACCGTAGTGAGCCCGACATGAAAAACGTACCAGCACAGGCAGAGTTCATCTGTTGTTTTGACAGTCCTCGGGGTCATGTAAGGTTCTGCATCGGAGTGCGAGTTTCATGCGGTTGGAGGGGTTTTTGGCTTCTGCTGGAGGTGAGACTGAAACCTGATGAAGCGAGTCATCAACAGCTCCGCAGACGCTGGCACCATGGCAGGAAACAAAAGCAGCTTTTTCCCCTCAGCGGCGTGTTCCCCGGCTCCTCGGCAAAGCTGGTACGTGCTGCCCTGCATTACCCCCGCCCCCCTAAATCTTTTGTCACCCTTTCCTCCCCGCAGGCGAGCGACCGTTCCCCTGCACATGGCCCGACTGCCTTAAAAAGTTCTCCCGCTCCGACGAGCTCACCCGGCACTACCGAACCCACACCGGCGAGAAGCAGTTTCGGTGCCCCCTCTGCGAGAAGCGGTTCATGCGGAGTGACCACCTGACAAAGCACGCCCGCCGCCACACCGAGTTTCACCCCAGCATGATCAAGCGATCCAAAAAGTCCAGCTCCAGCAGCTCCTTGTAAAGGCAGGGCTGTTCCAGGGAGGGGAGGGGAAGCGGGGGGACAGGCGAGGTGCGGGCTGCCGTGCCGGAGCTCGAGCATCCGTCGTGGCGCTGGTCACCCTCGCCATCTGCAAGCACATGTAGCCAACGTTCAAACAAAAAAAAGTACTCCGTGCCCCACTCCCTGTCCTCCCCCTCCCCACCTTTCGCTGGGAACAGTGGTCTGGAGCAAATGGACTGCGGGGTGAGAGGAGGGAGGGGATGGCCAGTGGAGGAGGTGACCACCTCCTCCAATGTAAAGCATTGACGCTGGTGTATATACAGCTGGCTGGATGGTCCGGCCTGCGCCACCACAGTAGCGTGACTCCAAGGTCTTTGTGATTGCTGTGTCATGAACATGTTTTGTTGAACAGTGTAATGCTGCTTGTATTTAGAGTTTGTCAAGTAAAACCACTTTCCGAGTCACATAAATAACTCTCAGATAAAAACTCCATAGCACATTGTAGAAGTGGGTTTACTTCTGTCTCAGAACGATCCTGCATTTAAAGAGACTGTTAAGAGAAACATTACCTATGTTACTAATAGCATCTGATTGATATACTGAGATAAGGTGAATTTATACTCAAGAAGGCCCATTCAAGTAAATGGGTCTTTTTAATTTCTCTTTGTATTAACCATACTTTTGCATATAAGCTGCACTTTTCCAGTGAAAACATGTATAATTCAAGCAGATACTTAAAGCAAAAAAAAAACCCTACAACAGCTCAGTTGTTTTCTGACCATATGTGTATTCAGCTCTGTTATTCACTTACCTGGAAAAATACAAGTCAGCCTAGATAATGTGGTGGGGGTGTGGGAGCAGAAATACGTCTCTCAATTGATCCTATACTTTTCATTTGTCAATAAATACAGTACTGTACTATAGAAATGCCACTAACAGTGCTTTATTCTGCTGTGTTTTGTTTGAATGGATGCATAACAGCAGCTACCATCTTTATAAACTGCTGCTTTTTTAAAGATTCTTTCTCTTTCTACACTTGCCTTAAAGATTTATTCTCTTCATACCCTTGCCTAACTCCTGCCGAGTCCTATGGGGGTTGTGTGTGCTTATGGAGAGAGTAGACCTTTCCTAAAGAGCACTCTGCTAATGGAAACAGCTGAAGTTATTGTAAGGAGCACTTCAGAAGGGCTCCTGTATTTTTTGATCACTGTTTCTGTAGACTGTGGGGGAAAACCATGAGCTAATTGGAAATACAGCACAGAAGGTGTGCTGTAATACTTCTTACGACATAAGCTTCCTTTGGTACCTTGCATTGTACCTGTGTCGTGCATGGCACATAAAAGTGATAAAGGCAATATTACTTTTATTTTAAAGCTACATTTTGCTCTTTAAGAGGAGCAGAAAGATCACTGAAGAGAAACTGGTGGTCATTAGCTGAGTATTTCATCTTTTTTTATGTTAAAAGCATGAACTGTAAGAGGTTATCAGTGATTTTTTTCCCCTCCCCAACTGCATATAGGGGGGAGAACTCTGTTTACGCATTATTTTTTCCAGAAACATTCTTCTCCTGTTCGGTCTTTACTCCTTCCTCCAGAAGAGGAAGGGGAGGTGCAGCCCTACTATAGAGACTTAGGGCCAAATTCATCTCGCGAGTAATCGCACTGAAACCCAAAGTGTTTCCACTGCAGATGAATTTAGGTCATCTTGTAAAATTCTGTACATAAAAAATCTTGTTAGTACACCTGCAATTACAGTATCTTATTGTTTACCTGATAAAAAGCTTGCTTCCTAGAAACGAACATAAAAAAAATGAACTCAGAGAATAGAGTGTTTTCTTCTACAGTTGTATAAGGCTTTCAGCATTAGAAATCAGTTTGCATATAGTGTTTTTAACTGTGTAGTTCATGATAAATTCCGTCTATGTGAAGAGAACTGCTTTTAAGGCATTAGGGATATTGAGCAATCTGTGGAGTAAAAAAGGGATGTGTTTTCTTCAGTGAAGACATCAGGAAACCAAGCACACTTTCTACCTCCGTTTCAGCTTTTTGAAACATTTATTTTAGAAACCAAACTTTAATTTGTGGTGTCCAAATTGAGTCGTAGGGACATACGTTCTTCCTAATAAAAATAGGTAGCCTCAGTATTTCTATTGATCTAGAAATACAAAGAAGTGTTCTGCTTACCAGTACTGTTAATGCTGCCTTGTTGAGTGGGGTCAGGGCCAGGTGCAGCCTGGTGATATTCAAAGGTGCATGCACATTCGTCTTCAGTCTTCTGTGTGAAGATCACGCAAACTCTCGGGTCCATCCTGCAACGTGGATTGTTGCCATTTTGTAGGACAAATGCAGCACTTGGCAAATTAAGGCCTGATCCTGTGAAACACAAGACACCCTCACGTCCTGTCAACCACAATGGGAAGCCACAGCTGATAAGCAGCTCCTAAATCAGTGCGCAGATGTTGTGGCCACTTAGCTACCAGCATTAACCGACACATGGAAGTAAACGGCCAGATCTATGGTTTCCACCTTGCGTATTTGGGGTAGAATGCACAGCTAAAGAAACGTCGTTGTTCCTGCAAAGTCTGAAAGAACCAACAGGCGGGAGGTACTTTGGTCCGTGGGACAGTGGGACCTACAGGCGCATGTCGTCATTGCGTGTGGCAAGATCCTGTGTCTGAAAAAAACCTTCCTAAACGGTAACCCATTTGCTCTAACACATGCTGTATTTCAGCATTGGACAGACGGGATTAATGAGATTCATTAACCACTAATGGAATACATTGGGGATTATAAGGTTTGGAGATTCCGTGTTACTGTTTTGTTCAACCGGGGTTTTTGGGGATATTCTTTTAGTAAAAGCAAACAATGGCTCTAACACATAAACTGCAAGTTAGTTCTTTGCATCCTGAAGTTGAGTTTTGAAGAGTGTTGCAAATGTTGGAAAAGAAAAGGAAAATCAGGTTCTCTAATACCGTATATACTTGTTGTACTATTTTGGAAATACTTAGTAGTGCTGAAATTAGGACAGCTGTTCTCCTTGGTTAAGAAAGCTCATTACTATAGTGAAATCATGGCTTTAAAGGTATAGCTATACAACATACTTCTTTTTTGAACCGTTTTTCATGACCTGTGTTACAGATCTGTTTTCAGTTTGCAGATGGACTTAGCCCGGCATACACCAGACTGGGCACATACACTTCAAAATGCTGTTTTACAGACTAGTGATCTGTAACACTGTAAAATACCAACTTCCAACAGTTTAATCAGTTTTATTTTTGTACAGTATTCGTATCCTTTATAAGTTATTTTGCTGTCCTGTTTTGTAAATCACATCAAATTGTAAAAAAAAGAAAAGGAAAAAAAAAAGTAGGCATAGATGGTTTTGTACATATGTGTATATATATTGTCCAAATAAAGAAAAAAAGCATTAAAAAAAAAAACCCAAATGTTGTTTTGAATGATTGGAACCAAGGAGTGGTCATGTAAACCAGCGTGGATGATGATAATGAAAAAAAATACTGCTGCATGTAATGAAATCCATGAGTTGTGTGGTGTATGACCCAGCTTCGAAGGTCCTGGTGGTGCTAGTCATTGCTTTGCCTGGGTCTTGTTTCTCTACTTTTCCCAAGTGTTTTCACAGCTATTCCTTCTGCCACTGCTGTAGGCACCCAGAGACACAACTTGCAGTGGGGGAAAAGTGTCCCCTCAGCATCGTGCTCCAGCTCTTAGGCAGTCTGTCAGTGGCTCTTGAGCTCAGACTGGTGGCCTCCCTTGCACCATGTCACTGCTCCATGAGCTAATGATGCTTCAAGCCTGTGCAGCCATGGAGGTTTCCATGGGTTTGAAGGGGTTGCTGATGTAAGGAGGAAAAAACCCCATCCCCTCAGCCTCTGAAGGAAGGAAAGGCAAGGAGCCCTGTGCCAAAAAGCTCACTGAGATTTACGGTCAGCACTAGCTAAAAGCAACTACTCACACAAACTAACTTACATGGGAACGGTACTAGAGTGCACTTTTGCAAGGTGAGACCCTGGACTCGAGGGAACATGTAGCCCTGCAGCCTCCAGGTTTTGACTTGATGCCGAGTTGGAATTTTCTGTCCTTAGGTTGGACGGCCAAAGGACAGATAGAACAAACTCACCACAAGGTTGTTTTTTTTGGCTTGTCACTGTTTTTAGGAATAAAGGGCTGTGGCATTGTCCTCTTTCTCTGCAATCTCGTCATAAAGGACTTTCCATAAGTTTATTGTTCTTAAACCTCAGTACCTTAATATTTTAACCTTAAACCCTTTAATATTTGTATTTAGTGCCTAATTGGAACAGCTACCAGCTAGTGTAGAGCAGGCCTTAGCCTTAGGAGGATGTTTCTAGCCACTGAGATCTAACACACCCTACAAAATAGTCTTGCCAGGAGTGATGTAAATTTTGGTTGGAATAGGCAAGACATGTGAAGACTGGGTGCACCCCAGTGGATGCTGGCAGCAAGAGTTCAACACAGAGATGAGGTGGTGTCACCCTCTGCATAGACCAACTTACCCAGACAGCACAATTTCTAAAAGGTGAATTTTAATTTTTCCTTTCTGCCAAGGACAGAAGAAAGGAAATGTGCTATATACATTAAGTCCAGTTAGATGCCTGCAGAGTGGTTCAGAAGGCCATGTGCAAGGGTGCCTTTGTGAACTTGCCTGATAGGGTGATTAGGATGACTTTCACCTCCATGGGAGTTGTTCTGCACTCATTCAAGGCTAAGGAGTCAGGGAGGTTTCCTTTTTGCATCAGAGCTCCGTAATGACTGCTACTTTCTCAATGGCTTTTGCTTTGGAAACAAAATCTCTTCTAGGTTGAGGTCCTCACACCTCCCAGGCACATCCAGCAAATTACATCGACAGTAACTTAATGCAAACACAATTGTCAGAACAAGGTACTTACCCAAGTCCTCTTTAAGGCACTACCTTAAAGTAAGGGAAGCTTTCCCAACAGCAAGAATTTTACAGCTACTGTGCTTTCAGTGCCTTGCTCTCAACTGAGAAACTCCCAGTCCCCTAAAATACCTCCTCAAACACTTTCACGGCTACTGTGGAAATCTAATTTCGAAAAGGGAAGGTCTTGACTGGCATCAGTGTTAACCCTCAATAAACACTTGTTTCTCTGTTATTGCACACTGTATTTTTCCAGTTCAGGTATCTCTGTATGGAGCTCACATATGCCTTTTGGGGTGAGAGAGAGCAGAGCCCGTATTGCTGTTACCTTGTATTTTTGACATTGCTGCAGCTGTTACTATTTTTTACTGCCTTGTAGCCCCCCGTTTACAACTGTCCTGGTTTGAGGTAAAACAGGACCAATTTTTGTTCAGTAACTTCGCTTCTTAGCTGGGCCACTTCTAACTACTGAAATTAACAGCATATTGTGCAGACAATGTTCACTCCCTCAGAGTGATAAAACCAATGTTTATAGCTGATGCCCAGGCATGGTATGCAGTGAGGCTCTTGCTTATACTTACCGCTGTAACAGCCAAGGCCAACCAGCTTTGCTGTTTGCCACGTTGGAGGGTCAGAAGTGGAAAAGCACAGTGGGGTCCCACCTGTGGGGAGGAGCGGACAGGCCAGGTGACCCAAAACTGACCAACAGGGTATTCCATCCCATCCGTATCATGTTCAGTGTAAAAGCTGAGGGTCAGATCTCTCTCTTTCTCTCTTTTACGCTCTCTCGCTCTCTTCACTTCAGTCATCTGCCTTTGGTCCCAATCCTGAAGGCAGACCCAGAATCCAGTTCCCATCCGCCACTGAGTCCAGCCTGGGACTGCCCCAGTGCCAGACGGTGTCGTGACTGTCATCTTGGGAGCTTGATACGGTTTTGTATATATTTCATTATTTCCTTGTATGTTATTACTAATATCTCATTAAAGTAGTTTAGTTTCTTCTAAACTCTTAAGTCTCTTTTTCTCTCCTCTGCCTCTCTTTTTGAAGAGGGGTAGAGGGGAGCATCTGTCTGTCCCATCTGGGGTCCCTCATGTCCCCAGTGGCCGATTTGGCCTAAACCACGGCAACAACTGATAAACATCCTGTTGCTTTTCGTATCAAAAGCCATCATTTCTGTTTCAGCATTGTCTGTTGCCTCTTAGGCCATGCAGTGCTGGTCAAAGCAACACCTGGATGTTTGCACAGCTGAACGCAAGGTACAAAGGGAGCAGAGCGTGTAAACCATGGAACTAGGAGAAACACTTCGCAGATAAGGAGAGCTTACCCTCCCAAGGTGCAAAAAAGCCCTGTGGGGAATTCAGAAGGCACAGAGAAAGAAATCAAAGAGCACAGGCAATATCAGAGCCCTCCTGGCACTGTGCTGAGAAGGTGCACAGAAAATCCTTGGGCTTTCCAAATGGCCTTTTCTTCCTCTTCTGGCTAATGGTCAGAGGTCAGAAAGACAGCAGCAGAAGTTTCAGGAGACACAGGTGTAAGTTACCTCAGAGCTCCCTGGAGAGACCACATATAGTAGTTTGGGCTCTTCTGCTGTTGACCAGTGCTTCAGTGGCCTTGAACAGCATTTCCAAGCAGAAAACACTTTGGAGAGCCTAAGAAAAGCCATGCATGACTGCTCTGTCAAAACCATGAGGCCAGGGAAAACCACAATTGTGTTAGCAGTCTACGCAAGGCTGGTGGTAAATCACTGTCTCTGTTTTACTGGATTACAGAAAGACAATCCAGGCATTACTTAGAAGCAAGGCTACGTTCAGCTCTTATGTCCAACAAATAATTTTTCTCAGGGGTATCATTTTTTAATGGAAACATTTCAAGGGGAGCAGCCTTACTGTAAACTCCTTCATATTGAAATAAAGGAGATTCTCCCAATATAACTTATTCCAATAATTTTTCATGAGCGTACCAATTTCTGACATACTGATGCTTGAGAAACTGCATACACACTGTAGGCTGTACCACTTTAATTATACTGGCATCAAACCAGTACATTTTATACAGCAAAGTGTATTTTAAATAGTACAAATGTTCTGACCACAAAAATCCTTCATGAGAGCACAATTGGGCTCAGAGGCAGACACAAAAGGGATCTGGATTCCTCAGCCACTGGGGCCCATAGAAAACTGTAACATCAGTGGCTTTTCACCTGAACAGACCTTTTAAGCACCACTGCAGCAGCACAGAGTGGGTACGATACCGTTGGTGGTGTCTGGGAGCAAGTCCCTTTGCGCTCCCCATGCTGATCATCTGTTCCAGATTTACGCTGTGTTCGTAATTATTCAGGAAAACCCAAAACAACAAAACCCAAACAAATACCGCAGCAACCCCCCCCTCCCCCCCCAGTATCTAGTAACTGCTAAATCACCCCCTGCATACAAGACACCACCTTTCAT
>VZSZ01006957.1:225784-271620 GCA_013398815.1 Ibidorhyncha struthersii | reverse complement strand
CTCTACAACTATTTGAAAGGACACTGTAGAGAGGTTGGTGCTGGTCTCTTCTCACAGGTAATTAATGACAGAACAAGAGGGAATGGCTTCAAGCTCCAACAGGGTAGGTTTAGACTGAACATTAGGAAAGAATTTTTCACAGAAAGGCTGGTTGGGCATTGGAATAGACTGCCCAGGGAGGTGGTTGAGTCACCATCCCTGGATGTGTTTAAGAGACGTTTAGATGTGGTGTTGGGGGATATGGTGTAGGGGAGAACTTTGTAGAGTAGGGTAGATGGTTGGACTTGATGATCCCAAGGGTCTCTTCCAACCTAGACAATTCTATGATTCTATGATTTGGTACTTGATTGTCAGGATCAATCTCAACAGACCCAAAGTCTGGCTTGCTTATGACCAGAAACACTTAGCATAGTGGAGTGAAAAAATACCCTTAAGTTCACAGTTTAGTTCCAGTTTCTTCTCTAACAGATAGCTGCAGAGCTGTTTCTATGCTCTTTGGAAAGGGACTGTGGCTGTGGGACTTCAAGAACACAATGATTTCATGTAAGGAGAAATAAAACCTGGGACCTAAGGGCTCTAGGCCCACTGTACTTTCAGATGCATTGGCACAGACTGAAACTAGGCTCAGAGTTCACAAGGTACAGGCTGGCAAAACCTCCAGTAAGAAAGATCTACCCTCCAGCGCAACCACAACAGCATCAGAAAGTCAGGCCTTAGTTGCCAGACTACTGGGACTGCCAATTCATATAATTGACAGATATTTCAGGACCTGTCAAGAATGATGCTCAAAACTCCCTGTGGGGAATCGAGGAAGGTGAGGGTTATCACTGCTAGAACTCTGAATTCTCATTACCAAGTGCTACCATGGGAAGTCAGAACTGCAGTTCTGCAGTTTTTGCTAGGACATCAAGGAAGAACCTAGTAAAGTACTTCATGCAGCAGGTACTATCACGAAGGACATCATCAGATCTCAAGGTTCCTGCAGGGCAGGCTAACAGAGGCTTGAACAGGAGTATTTCTAACAAAAATAAGTCTGCCTCAAGGGTCTCTCTTTTGATATTTGCATGTCAGAGCAAAAGACTCTGCTGCAGAAAAGAAGGGTAAGGAATCCAAGCTCTAGAACAGATTATCCACCTCGCTGTATTATAGGCATTGATCCCTTGAGGAAAAGGTTTTAGTCATTGGCACGGTACCACTAACTAACCTCTAGACTATCTCTGACATCTTTACAAGACCAAAGCAAGACCTTCCACAGAAGGTATTCAGAATGACAGTCCAGACTCCCTTCACTTTCAAACTACTTTACTGTTTTTCTGTGTACTCTCTCCCAACTTACTTTTAGATACACATATTTGTGAAATACAGATCTGACTATCAGAAGAACTGGAAAGTCCATGTTTTAATGCCCTGCTGCCTCATAATACTAGTTTCTATGTCAACATTTTTATGCAGTTCATGTAAAGAGCCTTGTCAGTCACTATTCTGCCCCCAATAATAACTACCACTTCAAATGTTTTAAGAGAAGCTGCTTGAGTAATTTAAAAGAGCAAAAAAAAAGTTTTAAGTGTCAACTTTCACTACTGTGGAGTCTATGTACTACATATTAAAGTCTTAAAATTATCATTACAGAGATTAATTGAAAACAAAATACCCAACTTCAGTTCAGCCCACTGCACTGAATATTTCTCCACGAGGTACTACTGGTGCTTTAAACTCTTCATCAGAGGTAAACCCTGCCTGTAAATGTTACTGAGGGCATAACAGGCCAGGCCAAATGATTGCTACTTCAAAAACAGACAAAATGCCAGCAGACTTGAGCAAAAACTACATGTAGAACCAAATCAATACAAGACTTAATAATGGTAGACTTAGTCAATAAATGATAATAGAAAGCACAAATTAGCTGAAAATGTAGAATTAAATCACTAACTTAATAAACCTGAGTTACAGCTAAAGTAACCACAGTGCTTCCAATCGAGCCCTGTAAGTTGCAAAAAGCTTCCAAAAGTCAGTGAGTTGAAGTCCTATGCACCTGGACGAAGACTCATTTTTCTTTAATCAGACTGCCAGTTCTTGCACAAAAAATGAGTTCATCAGTAGAAGTTCTTTTTTTATTTAAAAAAGAACATCTTCCCTACCACCCCAATGACAACTTGTTATTTTTTCTCTAGCAATATACAAGCAAAAGATGATGCATGAAAATATGAATGTTATTCTTCCATATGAAAAATAAATCATACCTCATTTTCCACATGAAGATCAACTTCACCGACACACTCCATAGAACTAAAGAAATTACTGAACTTCTCATTAATTTGCTCAATCAGCTTTTTCAAGGGGTTTAGCCACCTTTCTTTGACCTATAAGTAGACATATCCATGTAAAACCATTTTAGTAACTGAATTTTCCTTTAGCTAGCATTTAAATGCAAAAATATCATAATTACAGAAGCTAACATCTCAGTTTACACTCAAAACTTGGAATGTTATCCTTTATTTCTGCACATACATTCTATTCTAATAAAGATATACTGATACAGAAGTGATAATTTCAGCTATTACCTCTGAAATATTTTGCCTATAGTTATCCAATTCATTTTTCTTTTCCTCCAGATACTCTGTCAACTGCTGTATTTCTTGTGTCTGCTTATTGTATTCTTCAACAACCTGCCAGAATAAAAAAAAAACAGTCAACAAAATGTTTGCCAATTCTAACCTTGACTGTAAAAATATCACACTGCACTGATTCTGTTCAAACACAATTCTATAATTATTGCATTGCATGCTGAATAAGATACACTTCTAGCTTTAAAGCAAAGAAACTGCAAAGGATTGCTTATTTCAGGTTACTGCAACTTTTATTTTTTTGTTTAAAAGGCACAGAACACACTGTTCTTTTGGAAGAACCTACTTAAAATTCTAATAGATGCAGAATCTGGCATTTACAGCACATTGTTCCTGCTGTCTAGCTTATTATACCAAGAGATCTAGCACAGAGTGGGAAGCAAGTACAATACGGGTGGAGGGGGAGGAAGAGAGGGCGGAGAGAAAGCAGTGAACACACCGAAGCATTCAGCCCTGTGAAACAGGAGGCCCTGGTTTTCTCTTCATTCAGAAAAGCATCAATTTCCTCCAACGTGGTCGGAAGAGCCTGAAAAGCCTACAAGAGAAAAGATGCATGCGTTACACAGCAATGCTATTGAAGGACTCAAGTTTGCTAAAAAGAAGTTGAATAAGCTATAAAATATTCTATTACTTTTAATCAGGATGTCACATATTAAAAACTTAACAGACCAAGATTCCCTCACTATTCTATTAGGTAGAAGTGCTACTACATAACAAAGATGCCTAATTAATTGCTCCTTAGTTGCCTACCTTGTGCAGGTAGAGATGCTCACAGACTTGGTATACGTCAAGGGCTATGCGAGTTAAGCTATGCAAATACTTCTACAGGCTGGGAAGACCCCCAGGTAAGTAGGTGGGCCCAGATTTCAATTCTTTTGTGTTGCCCTATTAGAGCAAGAAGCTAGAAAAATACATTCTCTAGTTATTTCTATGAACACAAGACTATGATTTTAACTGAAATTTCAGATCAAATTTTCTCTCACCCATGCAAAGAACAAAGTGATTGTCAGAGGATATCCCAGCACTATTTAAAGGTGCTTTCAAGCGTGACAATGTATGAGTTAACACTAGCAGAAGTACACATGATCCTTTACTGGTGGCCTTCTAATATAAAACACATAAGACTCTTTGCTGGAGAAGTTAAAATGGTGTACATCACCCAAAATTTAAGAGGTACGTGGAGATTTGTTTTTGTACATACAGTTTGAAATTCTTTCGGAAGATGTTGATCTGGACTCAGTTTGCAGACCTGTCGAGCTTTTTTCAGCAATTCCTTGCAGTTCTCTGTAAGAACTCGCTTCATATCATCCAGTTCACGAAAATGTTGCTGTTAAAGAAGGTATTACACATTTTTTAACTTTATTATAAATTTGCAGAGGTGTCACCAGCACACTGGTAACAAGCAAGATCCAAGTCAGAGAATGTAGGTGAAATCCCACTGCTTTAAGATTGAAAATCTTTGTTTGAACACACAGAACTCATTCTGCCTTTCTGCTCAAAGTCAACAGATGACAAGGTAAATGGATCAAAAGCATGTTCTTGTGATATAGCAAATTTTATTTTCTCTCAACTAGACAAGTGTGCATATAGATTCACTCTATGTCTCAAAATAGACTGTTTTACAGGAAATTCCCCGTAAGCCAAAACACAACTAGTGTGAGCCTTATTAGCTTGCATTTCACAGAATCACAGAATCGTCAGGGTTGGAAGGGACCTCTGGAGATCATCTAGTCCAACGCCAGAGCAGGGTCACCTACAACAGGTTGCACAGGACAGTGTCCAGGCGGGTTTTGAATGTCTCCAGAGTGGGAGACTCCACAACCTCTCTGGGCAGCCTGTTCCAGTGCTCCACCACCCTCAAAGTAAAGAAGTTCCTCCTCATCTTAAGATGGAACTTCCTATGTTCAAGTTTGTGCCCATTACCCCTCGTCCTATCAATGGGCACCACTGAAAAAAGACTGCTCCCATCCCCCTGGCATCCTCCCTTCAAGTATTTGAAAGCATTAACAAGATGCCCCCTCAATCTTCTTTTCTCCAGACTAAAGAGACCCAAATCCCTCAGCCTCTCCTCATATGAAAGATGTTCCAATCCCCTAATCATCTTTGTAGCCCTTTGCTGGACCCTCTCCAGCAGATCCCTGTCCTTCTTGAACTGGGGAGCCCAGAACTGGACGCAGTATTCCAGATGCGGCCTCACCAGGGCAGAGTAGAGGGGGAGGATGACCTCCCTCGACCTGCTGGCCACACTCCTTTTGATGCACCCCAGGATGCCATTGGCCCTCTTGGCCGCCAGGGCACATTGCTGGCTCATGGTCATCCTGTTGTCCACCAGGACTCGCAGGTCCCTTTCCACAGAGCTGCTCTCCAGGAGGTTGGCCCCCAACCTGTACTGATGCATGGGGTTATGCAGTACCCTACATTTACCCTTGTTGAATTTCATTAAGTTCCTCTCTGCCCTTAACTATATTTATCTGCTTGGGAGACAATGTTGGACATGATGTACAGTGAAGGGTATTTTAGCTGAAATTTTACAGAGTAAACATCATAATTATACAATCAGAAGTACTTCCCTTCCTGTTTCATATTCTACCTCTGTAATACAGCCAGCAAAATACAAAACAGAAATACACATGATTTTCAAACTAGTGCTGAAAAATAAGTGAAAAGCTGGTACAGCTTCTGGATTTGAACTGTGGTTTCAAGGCTAAACTCTTTGGAATTTACTATAGGTAAGTGGCCAACCCAGCCCTATGACTTTTATAATGCAACATTACCATGACAGTAGTTAAAATACAATGCACAAAATATGATACCTCCATGAAACACTAAGCTAAAGATTATCTCATATAAGCAGTATTCAGGCAAAAAACTTGGGAGACGCTTAAGTATCATCCTCCCCTCTTCCCTCAGAAATCTCACTCACTCATCTCTATACACGTGGTCCCTATGACAGACCTGCTGCTTCCAAAGCTGAGCCGGCAGTGCTTGGGAATACCTTCTTGCTGCTGCCTCCCAGCTCAGGTGAGCACCCAGCTGCAGATCGCTGGGAGCTGCCAACCACTTAGAATTGAAAAGGAGTGCATACCAAGATAATGGAGCTTTTAATCCAGGTTATTTTACTCTACATTTACTCAGTGATTACACATGTAATACATCTTTTTAACAGACAGTTACACCACAGAAATACACTGTTTTAGCTTTTTTCAGAGGTACAAAATTCTAACTCAAAATAAATATGCACACTATTTTCCTTCAGAACTTTCTTCTGACAGTATGGAAACTTTAGTTACATTCCTACACTTGGGAGACCTTTATCTTCCCAATTTTTATTGTTGTGTACTTCAGTTAAATATGAGAGCCCTCCAGTGGCAAAAAATTTTTGAAGTGTTCATTTGGAGATTATACAATTAGATAAATGTTTATTCCACATTTTTAAAATACAGGACACAGACACTAATAACAACTTGCGTTACTTTCTGGCAATTTAATGAATCTTTATTTACTAAATACAACAGAAGCAGTAGTAACATATGATCAAGAGTGATCATCAATGGAATTCTCACACTCACTCAAGAATTAGGGCTGCTGTTCTCTACAGCATATATCAACTCAAAAATCCTGTTTTTCCTTCCCTCCACCAAGCACTAGGAAATAGATTTTGCATTAGAGGTAAGAATTTCATAACGTGCACAACCACACTGTAAAGATATTTTTCTACTGTGGTGTTGTTTTCCAAAAAGTAAAAAACAAAAAAGAAAAGAGAGGGCTTTTTTAGATTTCTCCACCCCACTTTGTAAAGTCTATTGTAGAGAAAGAAGGAAATATCGTATCGGGGCAAGAAGGACTGGCATTAGAGCTATACAGACAAAACAGCAACAAGTGGAGGGTGGCCTTCCTTTTGGTTACAGCCAAGACCTTATGTCATTCTGAATTAGCACAAATAAAATTGTACACCACAGTGCTTATGCTCCATTGCATATCTGCATATGTCCTGTAATACATTTAATAAGCAATTTTTTATGAACATTTTAGAAAGTTCTAAATTAAAACTGGACTGTATTTCAGAACCCAGAAATTTAAAAGCCAACTGGCTTCACCTGAAATGTGTCTGACCTCATGATAATGAAGGCAAAGGATCTAGTGAAAGACAACACATTCATACTTTTTTTTTTAGGTAAGAAACATCAATTTTATACTGATGCCTTTTATCATTTCCAGAACCAAAGTCAATTCTGAATCATCTGAAGTGGGGAATACCAGTTCTCAATTGTACATGAAGTGGCCACTTGAAACCCTGCAGAGCTGCATGAAACAGTATTTCAGGTTGCTCTCCATGCACTGAAAATCTGAAATGGATTCAACATTGAATATGCCGGATCCAAGCCTAAGGCAAGTAAAATTCTTCAGGGTGTGAAAAGGAAAATACATGTTTGGGCTGAGGAAAACCTCAGCAATAGAGGGAAGCAATAGACATTTGATCCGGATATGAGGCACATACTAGAATAAATGCACTGACAGTTCAGCAACAAGTTAAGTCTCAATTTTCATTCAGCTTTGCCAGTTGATTGTCATGGCCACATGCCAAAAAAAGTTAGATAAATATAAATAAATAAAAATACACAAGTTTTGATTCCTTCTCCCTCTCATATATTCAAAAGTGCATGGCACTATTAAGGTTTGTGTTGATTTCCTGAAGCATCCTCAAGAAAAACCATTTAGATAAAAGAAGTAACTCTTAAGTAGTATGAATTACCATTTTGAACAGGGATGATACCACAAAAAAAAAATAAAAAAAAAAAATCACAGCCTAGACAGAGCTTTACATGTGTTTCAGCCAACAGCGTAAGAACGAACTTGGAAAAAGCTTTATCTGCGTACTTCAGGAAAGTTCTGTACTAGTGTGGGGCTGTGACTACAGCTTTCTGAAAGGCATCTACCAAACAGCAGAAACCAGTTGTATTTTGTATGCACAAGCAATTTGTATTCTGTTGTGTACATCAGTACTGCGACTGGTTTTATGCAAAGTGAGCTGGTTGAAGAAAATATAGTTACCAGAAGCCAATGTTTTCTCATGAATTTGTGTTTGAACGCATGCTCAGTGACAGCATTTAATTATTTAAAGTTTGGAAATTTATACTTAGAAAAACAGAATCTGCATTTTCTTAAAACTTGGCTTAAGGAACAAATGATACAATGTACATACTGAGTATTAATACCAATTATTTAAACAAATTTACACCAAATGAACCTGAAAATTAACAAGCTATCAAAGCAAGACAATTAGCAAGACTCTTTCAAATAACCATCATAAACATGCAGGCAACTGTGCCAATTATCTAATGAGCAGATGGGGCTAACAATCCTTCCTACTGTTCGGTATGGGTCACAAACACAGATTTGCTTCTTAGGCTCATTAAATAAATTAAATACAAGGAGTTGTTAAAATAACACTAAGGTTCCCACTTGAACTGCAATGACAAAATACAAACCCCAGAAATCTGTTGTTGCTAACTTGACTTGTTCAAAAACATGTCCTTTTTTGGCCTTTCCACCTAAGTGGTTAAAAAAACCCACCATAAAGCAACAAACATGCTGTTTTCTCCACAGTATCCCAGTGCCAAGACCTCACAAAAGGAACATATGTGATCTTCTCTTAGATGTACTAAGTGGGGTTTGTGTTTGCTTCAAATCTTAATCAGATATTTACTCAGATATTATAAAGACTCAAGATTGCTTGGGAGATAAACACCATGAGTAAGCACTAAGTATTAACAAAGTTTCACAGCTTCTGTGGCTCATGCCCACCATTTCCAATGAATCCAATTTCAGTGAACATATCAGGACCAGCACATGACCTACAAAAATGGCTGATGATTAAATAGAGGATTAATGGTCCCATAATTGTAACGTTGACTCCAATGTAGTTCACTACACAGCTTTTGTACAATATATTTATTTCTATTTCTGTTTTGCATCCTCCCTTTTTCAGGTTTAATTATTTTATAAAAACTTGCAGCACCTGTGTGCAAGACTTCCCTGAAGTGTTGTGATGGCATCCTCACAGGCAGCTTTGGAGCAAAACTACCTTAACACAGTACTGCTGTAGAAAAAAATTCATCATAGCCAAAGCCACTAAGAAGTTGGAGGGAAGGGTCAAATTAAACATACTATTTCAAATAACACTTAATTTGAGATGAAGCTAAGAGATACTGAGTCTTCACCCCATGAAAGAACAACTCTTAAGGCACAAAATAAGAAATAAATCACAGAGTGTACAACATACATCGTTCACTGGGCAATACAGGAAAGAGAACTTCAAAAAAAAGGATGTGAAGACTTAATTCAAAGACTCAATGTGCCGTATATGGGGAAGCATGGCTTTAGACATCCATGTACATGAAAACATACAGATGCACTTCAATATTCAGAAGACTTTTCCTCCAGAGCAATTAAACTTCTAAACTTCTCAAAACTCTAATCACTGGGATTACCGATTTTACTTTTTTTTTCTTCTGTTTTAATGTTCCAGGAACCAATCATGCAAAATATAAGTAGAGAAAATCGTATCAAAGCTTATGTGGCTGAATGTAACCCAGTAACAACGACTAATGGGACCTCAGCTGACTCAAACACCTCTTCATTACAGAACGAGGAAATTCTTGTTCAACCAAGAATTATCAGAACATTTACCTTTCAAGTCTTGTCTACTGATCTGACCAGACGTTTACCTATGCAACAGCCCAAAATACTCTCTAAACAATGAAGATGGGGACGGAGAACTAAAAACATTAAATAAACTTTGCAGTGATGATACACACTACTCACATGAGGTTCATGGCTTTGTAATACATTCTTACTCCTTACTAAGCTCCAGCAATGAAGCAAGTTGCATTGGATTTTTATAAAATCTGAGTAACAGGTGCATCACATGAGAGAACTGATGCAACAGTGATTTTTCGAGTAATATGCTGGACTTGTGTCTGTCTTCAAATTACTTTTTGCTCCTCTTAGAGAGTTCTCCTCTTCCTAATTTTCCTGCCAGCGACGACAGCTATAACCTCAAGTGGTTTTCTAAATATATGCTGAAGTCACTCTTTTGGAAATGCACATCCATCCAAAATAACTATCACCTACCTTTCGAACTGCTTTCCAATTTAGCAGCATTTTTTTTTGTGTGGATCAAACTGAATTAGCAGTAGGTTATAGTTAACCTGACTCTTGTACGATAAGGAAAAAATTGACCATCACGTACTTTTTTCCCCCAGTATACTGCAAGATTTAACTACTACACAAATACAAAAATTGACCTTTATGTACCAATCCATGAAAGATCACAGCATCATCTGCTCTTAGAAAAGAGTACTTGTCTGTGGAACTAATTCCTCAGAGACCATCTTTTTACCTGAACACAGCATAGGTTCCAAATATGATCAATAGAAGGACTGTCTATCCTCCCTTCTGTCCTCTAAAAAAGGTATTTAATTACAGTATGAGAAAATAAGCCATGCAAGAAAAGTAAAACAGCTCTGCTCTACTCTGATACAGGACTTTCTGGTTCATCTTGAGCTTGCATCTCCCATGTGGGTTGGGGCTACTTGTCTATGACAGACGTGGAAGAAAAAGAATACTTCCAAATAACAGCTAGCCTTTTTACACGCACTACGCACTATAATAAAAAGATACAGGACATGATGACTGTTCAACACATTTTCACAGAAGCTTAGCTGTCTTAACTGAAGAAGGCAAAGCTTCTATTCGGCTTAAATGAAGAGGCTGAAATTAAACTACAGAAATTAAGGCTAAATAATTAGCAATACTAATACTCATTTCTAAACAAAGACACAGAAGCAGCCTTTTATACATCATGAAGGCATCCACAGAAGATGTTTTCATAGTAGATATCCTAGTATTCATAGAAATGGTTACCTCTGCAGCTCCTAGCTGTACACTTGCCGCTTTATACTCTGATTCTAGTCTGTTCTTCTCAGCAGCCACTGTAGTGCTCTCAAGAGCCAAATCTGCTTTGAGGACGTTCAGTGATACACACATCTACATATGAAAACAGAAAATGTCATTTTTTTTTTTTCCACAAGACTCAAAACTGATACGATCACTCTGTCAGGCTTTAGAAATTACCCATTTTTCAGTCATAGCATATAATCTCCCACTGTGTTCAGCTCTTCAACACTGCTGTCTATCAAATTTAATGAAAAAGAAATGCGACTTACTAGTAATCCAAGCTCTTCGAGAAGTATAGTCCCCATGTACTTTCAATCTGTAAGCATGTTCATATCACTTGCAACGAAATAATTTTAAACCAAGAAAGAACATTCTCTTTCCCTACATCATATACTCACATGTGAAATGTGAGAAAAGACAGAGTCATCTCAATTGTGTCTTAGAGACAGAATCCAACAGGTGGATTTTGGTGGACTTCAGAAGTCACATACAGAGATGGAAAAAAGTAAACAAATAAACATGTAAGATATATGCCTCTCTCACTGACAATGCAAGATGACTGACTGGATGGACAGTGACTCTGATGTCTTGTGTCTCAACGGGAACCGTGTATGAAACAGAAGGACGCTCCACTTTGGAAGTTTCATAACAGGCTTTAGTGATCCCCAGAACCTGGTTTGATAACTTTGGCATTAAAACAGTTGCATCTTTAAATGAGTCAGCCTCAGGGATGGTCTACAGGCTTCAAAATGAGCAATATGTTCTTGACTGTGTGAAGAGTAGCTTCAAACCTTGAATTATGGGGCATTGAGAACACCAGTTTACCATTTTTGTTTTCTTTTTTTTTAACGAGCGGCATATAAATACAACGGAATCCTCTCTCTTGATGAAAGGGAGGACAAGGTTCCAACTGTGGACCTAGATGACCTCCAGGATGAAGTTTTGAGAGTGTTAGCTTCTGACCACAATAGTGGGCCAAGGTCTGAGATCTTTACTATTTGTCATTTCAACACAAAGTTTCTACAGGGGGACATAGGAATAGTTTATAGTTTATTCATTTCCAATCCATTTAAACAGTTTAAAAACAATTACCAGTGAAGTAAGCTGAAAAAAAAGTCTTAACAAAAGATGAAAAATAGAAAAAAGTTAAGATTATTCGAAGACAACAGCACAAAGAGACTACATGTAAAAGCAGTGCCAAAGCCTGAAACAAGGCTGTCTCTGTCAACTGGTTGCGAAGTATTAATGTGTATTAGATATGCATGAGGTACACTCTGCCTTGTGTATTTCTGTAAATGTACATGCAGACTATGACTCTAGTTGACTGTTCCACAAAAGCCCCAGAACTCTTAAAAAAGTTGCCACCATTCAAACACACAAAAATTACGTATACGTTTGAAATCTCCTTCTGTGGCAGGAGTATGCCTGAAACATATGAATACCTAAGCTTTTATCACTTTAATAGCCTACAGCTAGTATAACTGTAAAACCTACTGAAGAAAGTACAAGGACCCCCATAAACTTGGAAGCATTCATGAAGTGTAGTTTGGGGATGACCAGAAATGTACAGATTTCAATAATGTTGATAAAACATACAATGAAACATCTTTGTTGTATCAGACCATTTTCTTCTCTTCAGTACGTACTTGCGTATTTTTCACAAGGTGGGAAAATTATTCACACAAGGTGGGAAAATTAAGCTGATACATAATTAAAATAAACCCCTTTTGTAATCAATAGCTATTTCAGGCAAATATCATCCATCCTCCCCTACACCCCTGATATACTGAGAGATATACAGTATGTGTCAGATCTGTTTTCCTATACTGGGTGAAAAAGAGATTAAGACACTGCTTCAGTCAGGTCACACAGCAGTCAGTAAAAAACTTCAGCTGCATTTTACAACAGCAACATGCTTGGACAGTTTACATACTGGGAAATGGGCATCAAATAAAAAAAAACAAAAAGCACATTGTAGAAATTCCTGTTTTAAGCACAGAGCATTTGCACAAGTTTTGAAAAGAATTACTTTTCAGAACTGTTATTACCTGCACAAGTTCTGTAAAGTAATCTACAGCCTAAGCAACCCTTTTAACATGGCAGGTGTCTTCTGCCATTCTTTGGCATTTTCAAAATTGCTTCAGCTAGCTGACCCAAAGGTGATCTCTGAAACCGTCCAATTGCTGCAGTCAATGCTTATCAACAAACAGAAACTGCCCACCTATTTGGAATATTTTTATTATATTTATTTATTATATATTATTTTATTTATATTTATTATATAAATACTAGCAACTGAACTGTACTGACTCAGTTCAAAGGTAATACTCAACTCTTTTCAGGGGTAAGCAAGAACACATTTCAACGTTTGGCAAAGCTCAAAGCGTCTGCAAGAATGGCACAATTTCTTGCTAAGTGGAAAAGCACAAGCAGATTCCCTTAGAACTCAAAGTAACTGTTTCTTGTTCCTTAGTTATTAAAAAAGCTTAAGAAAATTCACCTTGTGAATGGCAGCCCACTATTAGGGCTTACAGGCTAAGCTAAAGCAACAATTATTGTTTTCTTCTTTTTTGAGTTAAAGATAACCTCACAATATCGGAACCTACGACTTGACTACTTTTCTCTTCCCAGCCCTGTTCCATAATCATGGACCCTTACAGTTTCAGGGCAATTTTTCACATGACTCTTTTTTTTCAATAAAAAACAAAAAAGGAGATTATGGAATAGGGTGGAAGCAACAGTTCACAGAATTATGCAGTATTCTGAAAATCTACAGGATGAAATGATGACACAGTTCATTCCTAGTTTACTCCTGTATTTTCTGAATGAGACCATAGATTCTAAGACTTCAGTCACTCAGAGTCTGAATCAACACAAGCAAATGATCTACAAGTCAAATCAATGACAGATGAACAAGTTTAATCAAGTTCATAAAAGCTTCAAAAGATGTTTATCTTGAAGCAAGTTAGCTCGTAAACATTTACAGTAAAACACCCAAAGGTTGCATACCTTCTACATAAATTACAAGAATTGGACTTTTCATAATAGTAGAACACATACCAAGTTAAAAATACATACCTTTATGAGATCCATTAATTCAGTAACAAGTCTTGCTTTTTGGGTATTTATTTCTTTGATCTTTATATTTGCCTGTTGAGATTCCTTCTCGAGGTTGATAGCATCTTGTTCCAGCTGTTTTAAACTATAAGAGGAATTAATATTTGATTAATCCTAATTAAAAATAAATTGTACAAAAATTCTTAATCTCAGTGATGTTGGTTAGCAAGAATAGGAATTTGTATACCTAGACATTTCAAATACATTAGAGGCATTCCCAATCTATGCACTTTAACCTAAGAAATTCAAAAAACAAAAAAATCATAATTGAAACTGATTTTGGCTACTAAGGGGGATCACAGAGCAACCATCCTCTTTTATGTCTGTAAATTTCAGAATTAAAAAAAATAACCTCCCCAAAAAAAAACCCACAAAAAAAACCTTCCACGTAAGGATGACATTTTTCTTCTGCTGCTAGTTCCTTGCAACAATACAACATAGAAGAGTTCAGGAGGTTTGCGTCATTCTTGTTATATACACTAGTAAAAAAAATTGCGTCCTCAACTTACTGCAGAAAACCAGAACTTTCACTTGTTTTAAACCTCAAAAAACATATAATTATGAAGAACTTGATACAAAATAATCATGCTGTTTAGTGAGCTGTAAAGCATTTGGGGATCTTACAAAATGGCTAAACAGGCCAAAAGGATGATCCAAGAAACCACAAACCAATCATTCTTACTTTGACCCCTGGGAAAATTGTGGAGCGAGTCTCCTCAAAAAACAATTCTAGGGGCATAAGGGAGAAGGTTATCAGGAAGAATCAGTAAGCATTAACCAAGGGTACATCATACCTGATGAACTCAAATATAAAACAACTAGATGACAGGAGAACAAGTGGTTGCCACTCACCTTCATTTTAGCAAGGCTTTCCATTAGATTATCAGATAAAAGCTCACCTGCACACCCAAAAAGGAAAGACCATAGCAGATGGGGGAAGCCCAAACAATACGCTACCCTGGCTACCCTCAGGGCCATCACAGGAGCCATAAGCCCATGAAAAGCCCATCTCCACAAGTCCAGAGGAGCACAGGGCACCCTAACAGGTGGGAACCCAAATTACGGACTCAGAGGAAGGGACAGCCTGTCCCACAACAGCCTCAGCACCGGTGTCCAGCTGTGAAAGCTAAGTCAACACCACAGCACACTCTGGACTGAGGGGGGTGTATTATGGGATGCAGCAGAAATACATTTTGTGATTGCTCAGGACTTACTATTGGATATTTAGGGGAGAAACCAAATGTGAGGAAAGGGAGGGATCTAGATGACTTGAAGAGGAACAACTGCGGGGAAAATGGAGAGATATGGGGATAAAAGGGACAGTTACATGTTAATACGCTTGTCCAGCCAAGCTCAACTGGCACGCTCTCTTCTTAATTCCATTTTTCACTTTTTTCCTGGGTGAGGGACCCTCTGCTCAGCATTCATGTGTGTGTAGAGGAGTCTACGTGCATGCAACTATAGTCAGATCACAAGTCAGAGGAGAGGTCTTGCTTGTCTACAGTGCCAGCAACTGAAGATACCAGAGTGAGTAGACTTGAGTGACAGCCACTATAGTGGGTTCACAGGTCAGAGGCCTATGTGTCCATGGTGCCAGCACCTGGCATTAGTGCAGGTGTGCAAGTGAGTGTTTGACGAAAAACACTTCATTTCTTTAAATGAAGACGAAGCCAGACTAGCTGGCAAGTAGCTGAAGTGGCCTGGTATGTGTGTCACTAAGGGTAAGACCACAGGAGATGGCTACTGGAGGGACCAGGGGAGTCCAGCCTGGCTGCCAGAGACTGAGGTCTGCTGTCTCTAGGGGTGAGACCTGCTGACATTTAAGGGAAAGATGACAGGGGTACCAGCTATTGCAGGCGGACTAAGCGAGTCATGGTTACATCTGCACATTTGTATGCCTGTGTGTCTCTGAAGGCTACTGGGAAACCAGGGAGTCCCAGACAGTTCTGCATGTGTGTGAGTGAGGCAGCCTGTACAAGCAACTGGAGCAGGGCTCCAGCTCAAGGGTTTGCATGTCTCACCAGCAACTGGTGAAACTGAGGTCCAGGGGCAGCTACTGTGCAGACTTGGAGTGTCTGAACCCAGCTGCTGATGGCATCCATGTTGCCCATATGTACGCATAGGAGTCTCATTAGGGGAGCTCCATCCTGCTCAGACAGAGTAGGAACATGATGAGGCCACTGGTGCTGTGTTTGCCCAATTGCTCTGTCTGTCCATCTGTGCTGTGTAAGTATGTACATACGTGCTGTTTAGATGTGCTCTGCGTGAATGAGTTTACTGGGAACTGGCTTAGCCTCACTACTGGTTGCACCTGGGAGCATTAAGCTGCATCAGTCCCACCTTCCTCTCAGGCTGCTGGATCCAGACTAATTCCCCTAACTTTTTCAGTGCTGTCTCCCACAGTATTATTGTACTCAAGCTGGAAGACTACAGTCTGCATGGACAGAGACCAGACAAGTAAAAAAAAAAAAAAAAAAAAAAAAAGGCAGTTAGATGGTCAGGCTCAGACTCTTGTATTCTGCCCGGAGACCACTATCAAGTGGGGTATCACAGGATTAAGAACTGGGACCTGTCCTGTTTAACATCCCTGCAAGTGACACAGAGGAGCCGACAGACAACATTAAACCATGAGGAGCAATTGGCCTGCCATTCAGAGGGGTCTGCTGAGACTGGAGAAAGGGATTGACAGAAGGCTCGTGAGATTCAGCAAGGACAAATGCCGAGTCCTGTGCCTGCAAAGAAAGTGGGTCTGGAAGTGATATAGGCCTGGGACAGACTGGCTGGGGAGAAGTTCTGCGAGGAAGGACTTGAGGTATTGGGGGACAACGAGATGAGCATAGGCCAGCAGTGTGCCCTGGCAGCAACAACATCCCCCAACATCCCCAGCTGTATGAATGGAAAAACACAGGCAGGAAGAGAATGATTTTTCCTCTGTATTCAGCACTGCACCCAGTTTTGCCCCCTGCCCCAGACACTAACAAACTGGAGCAAACCTGGAAAGCAACGAAGACGGTCAGGGGCTACAGCACAACACCTGTTAAGGGCTGGATGAGGACACTCAGCTTGTTCACCCTAGACAAGAAACAGCTTCGGGGCACTAAACAGCAACCCCCCTATCCTTCCTACAAGCAGGCCACGGACAGGATGGAACCACGCTCTTATAAGAGATGCCTACTAGAAAGATGACAGACAGTGGATACAAGTTGAAACAAGAAAGATCCAGACTGGGTGTCAGTAGAAATTTTTTCCCCATAAAAACCGTCAAGCAGTGGAACAGAGTATCTATACAGGTTGTGCAATATCCATGGAGACTTTCAAGATGCAGTAGGATACAGCCCTGACAATCTCATCAGAATTCAGGTGTCGACCTTGCTTTGAGAACGCAGCTGGAATACAGACTACGAGTCCCTTCCAACCTAAGTGACTCTGTCATTGTATATTACTTTCAAAATTATATCCAGCTTAATTCAGATACTTGTATCAATTAAAAACGTGAATATTTGAAAACAGTTATACTCAGTCTAAGGATTATTTATTTAAATAACTTCTATCTCTACAGAAAGACATCCACATTACACAAGAAAACTTCTAACAGCCTTGTCTGTAATGGTCTCAGGATTCTTACCCCTACTCAAAATTAAAGGTGTAATTACTTTTTCAAAGGAAAGGATTTAATCAGTATTTGTTTAGGTAAAGGGTCCACCTCCTGCCTTCAAATTGTATTCTGTGGTCCAGTAAAACACCATGACAATACATGTATCCCTAATAAGAAACCTGAGAGCAATACTTGGCTTGGAGGTTAAGCTCACATCCACACTGTTGCCTTTCACAGCAACCTGACTATACAGCAGTTAGTTCTGGTTCCTCTAACATCCCTGTAGCCCTATTTTTCTTTTCTTTTTTTTTTTTCTCTCAACACTCTTTTTTCAGTTTAATGCACCGTAAGTAACACAAGAGTTGTATATGCAAGCACCACCACCAACTTTCAGAAAATGCGAAGTAGTGTGGCATAAGAATATATAGTGGTATTTGAGGGTACAAGGTCTTCTGGGACTGTGTTACGGGAGTGAAGGGAGTGAAGCCTGGGGCAAACTCATCTACTCTGCCTCCTGGAAGCATGAGCTTTAGTGAAATACCTCTTGAACCACATCCAGGTTCTCCCTTATGTCAAAGCAGAAACAGGAGAACTAATTGCAGAGGCCTACAAAACCACAAAATACATTAAGACAAATACTGTGGACAACCAGGGTCCAACTCAATCCCTGACATCCTTACTTAGTACCATTTATGTACGTTATGGTACTATCTAGATGTGTGCTACCAAAACAGAAGACTATGGTAATATTTGAGTAAATGAGTGCA
This sequence comes from Ibidorhyncha struthersii, assembly GCA_013398815.1. Lineage (NCBI taxonomy): Eukaryota > Metazoa > Chordata > Aves > Charadriiformes > Charadriidae > Ibidorhyncha > Ibidorhyncha struthersii. Next base: position 253,558 of record VZSZ01006957.1, on the reverse strand, counting down.
ATGATCTCTCACTGGAATCCTATGATTTTATTACAGGACACCACTTGGAACATTGTTACATGGTTTCTCAAATACTGTCTTAATCTCCATGTCTAAACACCTTCTTTATGCTGATTATCACCTGTATCTGATGCTCAACTACTGGTTACTTTGTAAGGGTAAAAGCACACTGCAGTAAGAGGAAGCCAAATTACCTTTGTTATTAAAACTGTTCATGTTTCATAGATAATATGGTTTGTCTCCTACCTATCATACTTCACACCAATTTTTGATTCCAACTGTTTCCTCCTGTTTCCTCTCTCTAAAAGCTCCTTCTTCTGTTGCCTGAGCTCATTGTCTCTGCGTTCCAGATGTTTCTGTCTCTCAAACAGTGTAGTCAAACGCATATCCAAGGACTTTAATGTGTTATTGATGTCCTGAAAGAAAAGAACACACACCACTAGCATTCTTACTACAAACACACTGCACTAACACATATAAGTAGGCTGTGCTTATTGGACAATAAAAAGGGTAGTAGTTCACATCATATACAGCAAGGAAATAAATTCCTACCTGTTGCTGGTTTTCCAGCTGTCTTCTTTCATCTGTATCCACTGAACTACTGAGAAACTGTGCTGCCCTCAGGGATGTATTAGTAGAAAGGGTTAGGTTTGTATAAGCAGATACTTTAACAATGTATTTTTCTTCTGCTGTGTATATTTGCCGAAATTTGGTTTCCTGTATGACCTAAAAACCACAAAAATATTAATCTGACAAAAGTGTTACTTAAGGCAATGCTTTTCAGAACAAGGAATCAACTAGCTAAAACCCACTGTAAACAACTTGAAGACTCTGATTTGTTAACAACTTTGCAAAAAGATGATGCTATGTTCAGTGCATCGTTATACTTGTAATTCAGACTGGTCAGCAAAGAACTGTTAAGACACTGTTAAACAGAGTATGTTACCATAACCAATTAAATAGGTTCTGATTATTCTGATAGTATAGACAGACGCTGGAAAAACCTGTTAACATTTGTACAGCATCATGAACAAGGATTGTACTTGATGTAGATGCATAACATGCAAATGTAGCCTGTGTACCAAAGAACATAAAGTACTTAAATTAACAGATGAAACCAAAGGGTGAGCTGTAATGCACAAACTTCAGTAAACCAAATGTATCTTTAGGTGAAAAAAAGAGGGATAAAAATACTAGAGTCACTATTTTTAAATGACTTGTGTCAAAAAGAATATTATAAATAACCAAAGATTTACCATAACACAAGGTACTGCAAAAGGATATACTGTCTAGCAAACCAGGAACAGCAAAAAGCCTCCACAGGACAACATAAATTTTACTGAAGTTTTTTTCAGATTGTATACACACCACTAGCACTATTCTGTCGATTTGGTTCCAGGACACTGAGAACCAAGTTTACTTTGCTTTACAACTCAGGCTATGGTTGACGACATTTCCATTCTAGTCCTTTTACATATGATCAGCTCTATGAAACAGGTCTCCTTTTAAACTGAGCCTTCTCTGACATGTGTGAAACAAAATACTGCAAACAACGCATTTCTCAATCAAGAATAATAAAAACAAAGAAAAAACTTCACACAACTGAACTGATAAAGTGGCACGTGCAACACATTCAGAATAGGGGCTTATCTTTTCCCCTGGACCGTCGTTTTTTCACTTGCTGCCCAGAACTGCAGAAAGGAGGGAAGTATCTAAGGAGTAATAGTGACTGGTTTACAAAATTTAACTCAGAGACCTATCATATAGGTAATCTGCTTCATCAGGTGATAAATACAAAGTGGTGGAAGAATTACAGTGTAAAGACAAAAATGCTTAAAAAAAAACCATTCAGAGAGGAGCTTTTCATCTAAGACTCCCTCCACTTTTACTTTCCTCTTCCTCATTCTTAGAGCCTCACAAACATAGAAGATAGGAAGGAGCAACAGGTATCCCTAACAACATAGGAATTGTTCTCCATTCACAGAGCCTGTTCCCCGACTTTCTCAAAAAAGCAACTCTTGTTGTTCTCAGAGAGCCCAAAGTAGCCTTCTGAATTCAAAGAAGAGAGCTTATGGGTCAGGATTAAAGGGAACGCAGAGGCAGGTGACATCATAGTGGGGGTCTGGTACAGGCCACCTGACCAGGAGGAGCGAGTGGATGAAGATCTCTATAGACAGAGAGGAGCAGCCTCGCGTTCACAGGCCCTGGTCCTCATGGGGGACTTCAGCCACCTCAGTATCTGTTGGAAGGACAATACAGCATTGCACAAGCAATCCAGAATTTCTTGGAACGCACTGATGACAATTTCCTTCTCCAAGTGGTAGAGGAGCCAAGGAGGAGAGGAGCTATGCCAGACCCTGACCTTACCAAGAAGGAGGGGCTGGTAGGCAGTGTCAAGCTCAAGGGCAGCCTTGGCTGCAGACAGTGTGAAATGGTAGTGTTCAAGATGCTTAGGGCAGAGAATGGGATTCACAGCAAGCTCGCCACCCTGGACTTCAGGAGAGCTGATTTTGGCCTCTTGAAGAGTCTGCTTGGTATGGTGCCTTGGGATAAAGCACCAGAGGGGACATGGGCCAAGTTGCAGAAGGCAAAGGCAGACACTGGGAGAATGCAGAATCGCCCACTGCAGGTGAAGATCAAGTATGCAACCATTTAAGGGAATGCGAAGGTGCCCAAGTCCATGGGGCCTGAAGAGGTGCATTCGTGGGTCCTGAGGGAACTGGCGGATGAAGTTGCCAAGCCACTTTCCATTGTATCTGAAAAGTCATGGCAGTCCGGTGAAGTTCCCACTAACGTGAAAAGGGGAAATGTAACCCCCATTTTCAAAACGGGGAAAAAGGAAGACCCGGGGAACTACAGATGGTTCAGTCTCACCTCTGTGCCCAGCAAGACCACAGAGCAGATCCTCCTGGAAACTCTGCTAAGGCACATGAAAAGAAACGGAGGTGACTGGTAACAGCCCACATGGCTTCACCAAGGGCAAGTCATGCCTGAAAAATCCGGTGGCCTTCTATGACACGGTTACAGCATTGGTGGATAAAGGGATAGCAACTGATGTCATCTACCTGGATGTACGCAAAGCATTTCACACTGTCCCTCCCACATGACATACTGGTCTCTAAATTGGAGACACACAGATTTGATGGATGGACCACTCGACAGATAAGGACCTGGCTGGATTGCCACACTCAAAGAGTTGTGGTCAACGGCTTGATGTCCATGTGGAAATCAGTGACGAGTGGTATTCCTCAGGAGTCAGTACTGGGACCGGTGCTGTTCAGTATCTTTGTCAGCAACATGGATGTTGGGATTGAGTGCACCCTCAGCAAATTTGCCGACAACACCAAGCTGGGTGGCACTGGAGAGGGACTTTTTACAAGGGCATGTAGCAATAGGACGAGGGTAATGGCTTCAAACTGGAAAAGGGTAGGTTTAGATTAGACATTAGGAAGAAATTTTTCACTATGAGGGTGGTGAGGCACTGGAACAGGCTGCCCAGAGAAGTTGTGGAGGCCCCATCCCTGGAGGTGTTCAAGCCCAGGCTGGATGGGGCTTTGAGCAACCTGGTCTAGTGGGAGGTGTCTCTGCCCATGCCAGTGGGGTTGGAACTAGATGAACTTTAAGGGCCTAAACCATTCTATGTTTAAGAATTCACTGTCTGTACAAGATAGACAACAGATGTCCAGCAGAGATGGAGAAGTGAATACGGATTTAAGTCGAAAACTGTCACATGTGTTACCCATTACAATCCAGCAATGATAAGCTTGCAAGAACCCATGAAAGACTAAGGTAGGGACATTACTCCTAGTGGGAGCTCTTAGTCTATTTCTAAGAATCCAAAAGGTTTATATACTATTTATCACATGAAATCTGACCAAAGCTATACAACTATCTTTTCCAGAAACTGTACATCTTAACATATGAGACAAAAAAGAAACTTCTCATAAGTCAGCATTGTCATGTACTATTAACTTAGTTAATTATCAAAATTTTGCCCAGAATATCTCAAGCACTTAAAGTAGAAGTTACTATAATAAAACAACTTCATATAACTGACTTTGAACAGTATGCCGGTGAAAGATATATTTGACTTTCTGTGAAGTACTGCATTAGACTGACTGGATTTATTAAAAAGTCTTGCAATATGTTTGCATATAATGAACTGTTCTCACTTCTAAAGGCCAGTTAGAAGGCTAAAGCAATTTTTTGCTTTCTCCACATTAACTTTCCAAAGAATTTCTGAAATAAAACTCTAGACCACCAGTGTATCCGTGCTATTTAGGACATCTCACCCTTTCAATCATGTTTCTGGTCTTCTCCGTTCCCACAGGGACCTCATGAACATGGTACTGGGAGCAAAGATAACTCATCACAGGGTGAGGAGCATCAAATAACTCTCGTAAATATGAGAAAAATCCATATCGGCTGAAGAGGAGAGAAAAAAAAAGCACGCATCAGAAACAAAATCTGGCAGATAAGCAAGCTGAAGTTACTGAAGTGTCAGAAAGCAGTCCCGCTAACCCAGAACTGAATTGGTGAAAATCTGATTTGTGTAGGAAATTCTGATATATAGCAATAACACCAAAACATTGTATTTAAACCCATTCCCTACTGACATAATCCGATACATACTGTAATTCTTCAATAGGTCTTGAAGGCAAGCTTTCAGCACATGATTGAGCAGGTGCGCATACAGCATTCACTCTTAACTTCTGATGATCACGCATCTAAATATAGATTACATTAGATTTTTTGGTTAAAAAGAGCATAAAGATTCACTATATGAAAGTCAAATATTTATTCTTGATTCACAGAATCAGAATTATTTTAAACTGACAGCCTCTGGAAGAACCTACAAAAATCCACTCTGGCTCAGGCATAACTGAGTTTTCTAAAAGCCAAGCTCAGTTAATGTCTCTTGGTGAAAATACTGTGTGTTACAGAAAACAAAAGCAATGAAAGAAATCCAGAGCCAGGTTCTCAACCTAAACAGCCAAGGTAAATGTAACAAGGAATCCCCCTCTTTCAGCCTGTTATTGCCATTTTGCATAGATAATGGCAGACCACTGGCTACAGAGGTTCTGAAAAGCCTGAGCCTAACAGGGCAGAAAAGGTTGAGGATACAAATGAAAGATCCATTCAGCTGATTAAAGCAGCCTTGCACTGGGTTCCACCACCACAGAGGCAGACAAGCCCCCGGAACCTCAGATGTCACCACTACTGTTCATGTATATAAAAAAAGACTAGCTTCTGTGAAGGGCAGAATAGGTCTTCAAAAATTTCAGGACAGTTTGCCACACTATTACCACACTTTTCTGTGGACAGTAGTTGGGAAGCATTATGACAGTTAATTCCGTATCTTGTGGCTTTTTTCTCCTGCGTCATCTGTCTGGCTCTCAAAGGGAACAATCTCCTTATCGCTCCAGGAAACAGCAGTATTAAGAAAATATAAGCTTGATTTGCTGCTTGGATCACTGTGTTCTCACAAAAGACGCCCTCTCGCCTCTTTAGTCAGGAGACACTGGAAATGCTTTGTACTAAATTTGAGGCTTCCTGCTCTTGTCATTTTCTTCTACACAGTATTTCTCCTCAGTGATTATTGCCTTGTCAAGGAAGACAAATGTTATTTCTAAAAAGAAATATTTTGTTACTGTTCCTGCATCCCTCTAGTTGGCCTAGGCTTTAAAAAAAACAAAAAAAAACCAAAAAAAAAACCCTAACTCCAGAAGAAAACCTTAAGCCAGAAGAAGACTTTGAACGCCTCGTATTAGCTGTTGTGCTGATCTTGCCCATCAAAACTTATTAAATATAGGCTTACTTAGTAGACTCCAAAGTTTAGGTCTCCTACATCAGTATTTACTCAGTTTTTAAAACTGGTGCCTACTTGCCTCCACAAGAAACATCTCCATATCTTCTTTACTCTCAAAAACGAAAGCCCTCATGTCATTGGCCGAAACGTGATTTTCAACATATTTAGCATGTCTGTTGTCTTTCATATTGATCTGATAAAGAAATATAATGAGAAGTGATTTAATACAATTGGACTTAACACTCCCCACCAAACTATTTTAAGCAGTCAGATGATATTCAAGCCTACATTTAATGAAAACAAAAACAATGTTTAAATGTCTTTAAAGACATATTCCCTGTCTTTTTTGAACCAATTCTCTTGGGAGGAAACCTACAGTAACTCACATGTCACTGTGTTTAGTTTTCAGCCATCTCAGCACTCCTGGAGCTATTACTGTCTCCACCGTACCACCTCTCCCTCTTCTGCTCCACCCTAACCTTAAAATTGCAATCGCCATCACCTCAGGTCTAGTGGCTCTGCTCCAGTACTATTAAAGCACTGTTTAAAAACAATTAACCTAAGGAATCAAAACCAGAAAATTCCACACTCCACAAATTATTCATATGCAGTTTCCTTTGATTTGGACACAGTGAACATCACCAAACACAAATACAGAACTATGATGCCCTAGGCAGACAGAGATTCACAGATGGATTGCATTCTCTTTGAAAACTTAAAAAAATATAATACAAATTTTCACATTTAACATGGGTGAAGCTTTTAATATCTGAAAGAAATGTTAGATAGAACGTGACATACAAAGGCAAAAATTACACAGAACTACAGAATTCAATAACCTCAAGTTAGCCAAAGGCTGGGTACACTTACTAGCTATTTGAAAATTAGGTACATGAGACTAACTCACATAATATCAAAGAAAACAAATTCAGACATTAGTGCATGTTAGAGAGGTTAATGAGGCCTGAAAGTAAAAGCAAAGGCATCCTAGCAAGGCATTTGTAAAATTAACTTCATGTGGTCTTCAAAGAAGAATTGGAAGTTCTGGTAATAACTTGGTAATACTTGGAAATACTTGGCATTCTATACTAAACAAAAGTAATTTTGAATAGTTCTAGCAAATGCACAAAGCATAAAAATTGGTATGCAAATATTCAACATTCAACTAATTTAAACTGTAGCAGTATACTATTAAAATGAGCTTGCAATTTTGAACAGGAAGAGGAGGAATGCACCAAAGTTCTTCATCCTCTTCACATTATATGGAGCACATATTGCACAAGGATGGGATAACGGTGGAAGAAGGCACTAGAAAACCAAGTCTCTTTGAAAATTTAGTCCTGCTACTCCTAGCTAATACAGTGCCTGTTGAACCGAAACACAAAACAACTAGGAGCAAATGAGGTGTTTCTGAGTCTGTAGCTGGCTGTGCAAAGCAAACCACAAAAACACCTGGGGATCACAGTGACATGTAACCGCTGCTGAGCGGGCTGTGCTATAAGCAGAGGTAGTCAACTGTAACTAACACTGCTTTTTTAAGCAGCAAATAAGAACTACTTAAGTCTAAATAACTGGATGTACCTTAGAGGAAATCTGCAATGGGGTCCTTAATAAAGGACTGCTTCTTGAGGAGGGAAAGGAAAGGAACACCCCGTCTTGTTCAATGTTGAGTATTATTACATTGCCTAAAGAATTAAAATTACAAATAGTTCACCATGCTAATGTATCCCGCATGTAATTGTAAATTTCAAGATGTGTCTTGAAAGTCTTAAAGACATTTTTGAACTCTTGCAAGACATAAATAACCTAAACATTAACTGGTTAGAGCAATATGCAAGTAAATATTCTTACTTCAAGCATCATGGGTTCACAAACTTTTTTTTTAAACTTGTCTTTGTTCTTCCTTAGCCACATAAGAGCAGAGTGTGTGTCTCGAAATCTCCCTTTAAGATTCTCTTCCTTCATATTCATTATATTATTAAGCTGTCCAAGGCGATCAATTATTCCTGTAATTTAAGGCAGTTTCTTTAACAGAGTCTACAGCAGGTACACGTTATAACCAGCATTTCCCAGCATTTATTGACTATGCTACTTCAGCAATAAGGTTGTCAGGAGATTATAAGAATTAAGAGTTTCTATTCCCACAATGAAGATGCTGCTTATTCTAAAGAAAATTTAAGAACTATTAACGTTTAAAATCTAAAATAAAATGAAGACTTACACAAAGTATAACGAAATGTGGTAGCATAGTAAAAACATCGGATTTTGGTCCTAAAAATACCTCTGTTCAAAACTTGTTCTATCTTTGTATTTAAAGCCAAAAACACTCCAAGAAGAAAGAGGTAGCAGGACTAGCAACATGAAATCTCTTGAGTGTTATTTCATGCTTGTAGAAAACTACATGTGCAAAAGCATCTGCTATTCAGGAGAAAGACAGATCAAATACTTTCTGTGCTTCTCAAGGTAAAATATATAGTGTTTCCTTCCCTAGGTCAGTTGGTCTCTATAAATCTCAGTTTATTCTTTGATTCTGTGACAAGTTAAGTGCCAGACAGGCAGGTACGTGCAAATGTACTACACTCACTGAGGAATATATACAATAACCCCTACCTGCCAAGCTATAATTTTTGTTTCTTGGAAAGAACTAATTGTAAATCCTAGGCTAGTATAAAGGAATTTACTATAATTAAGGTTAGCTCAAGTTCATCTAGAAAGTACAAAAGCAGCGTCAGTAGTTAATATACTGCCAAAGAGATAATTTTAACCACTACAGCTTCAAAACAAACTGTTTTCGCTTCAGGCAGGTTTGTTTTTTTGTACCCTGCTAACAGTACACATCTTCATTTAATAACAGAAAAAAACTAAACTGGCAAAGCAGTCTCTTTACCTGGAGATCAGAGGAAACTAATTTTTTTGAAAGATAGTTGGTATCAAGATCAAGTGCCACTTTTGCATCTTCCTTGTTTTTTCTATTTTGAAAGCAGTTTCTGTTACTTTTAATGAAACTGGTAAGAGACAAGAGCACTGCTACACATGTAAGATACAACTAAGATAATGAGGCTTGATGCAAATGTCGCAAATTATTTCACTACAGCAGGAAAAGAAGTAGACTCTGTACAAACAGTCTTTAAAAAAATAAAAAAATAATCAAGAAACAAAACCCCAAGTAACTTACTTTTCTTTTCCCTCTCTTGGTTCATTTTCTCTGCTGTTAGATCACTGATATCACTATCAATATTTGCCCTTTCTTCTTGTAGTTTTTTCAGCTCATTATTAACAGCATCAGTTTTTGGCTGAAGATTCTCACAGGCTGCCATTGTATTGAGTTCATTCTTCCAGTCCTCTATCATCTTGTGAGTGTTGTGTATTTTCCTCTGTCTGTCTATTTCTTCATCTTTTTTCATTCTCAAAGCTTGATGAATTTCTTCAATCTAAGAATTTTGAGTATTTCCAACATTAAAGGAGTTTAGTATACAAAACCTACAACAAGTAACTAAGATATCTGTGCAAGTGGTATTAAATGTTGATGTAACCATGCACTAAAACCGTAAGAGTCTGTTCTAATAGACCTATGACAGTTGAAGAACTGACAAGATTTTGTTAAAGATGTAGGAACACAAGCAAAAACACAATCAAGCCTTTAAATAATTTTTGAAGTTCCTTTATTTTTACAAAAGCAGAAGCTTAAAGCTTAACAACTTCCTTAACACATTTGAAAGTTAGTCTAAGATTGCATAAAACCTATAGCACAAAACAAATTTGCAACATTGACCCTTATACATTTAGTTTACAAACTTCTTGACCAAGTGCTTAGATGAAGTTCTGTTTTACAACCTATTTTTGTGTATTATTTTTTAAAAATGCTGGATGCATACACTTAACAGAAGCAATAACCCTAGCCTCTCGCATAATATTTGAGGGCATGTTTAATGCTAAGTGCATTACTGTACTATAAAGGCTGCAGCTTTTCAAGGAAAACCTGTAATATATAGTATATATAGACACACTGTCTATTCCTAGGTTTGTTCGATTAAGATAACTGACTTTACGTAGCATACACCTGTCTTGTAGTAATACCTGTTTGACTAAAAGGCTTTTTAAAGACTGGAGAGAGTGAAGTGTGGAAGCACTTGCAGCCTCTTCAGAGCAATTTGCTTCTTTGCTAACAGAAGAGCAGACAAAAAAAAAAAACCCATATCCGTGTTTTACTGCAGAATTTTAGAAGTAGCATTCTGCCTGAATGCAGCATATGCTGTAGCTAGTACTGAATTAACACACTAGCAAAGAAACACCAAAAAAGTCACAAATATCAAGACTTACTTGTTTATCTTTCATCTCCAAAGCATCTTGCTTCTGTTTACATTTTTGAGAAACGTGTTTGATTTCAGCAGCCTGCATATAGTAAGATACTTAAATCAGATAGTCATAAATTCAGTTATATTTGTAAAAAGCAGTCATATCTTAAAGAACATTCTACATATGCATAACTAAGCATTTATTCAACATTTTATTACTGACAAAGTCATACTCACCAGTTTCTTATTATTCTTACTTGTATCTGTAATGTACATTTTCAGCAATTTGTGAAGAACTGAATAATGGCATATAAACTGTTCACAACCATTCAGCTATAGATCTGCAAATTCAGGCATGACAGAGTAAGTCTCCTAATCTAATCTGAAATTAAAATAACTCCATCCTCAATTTCAATAAAAACATTACATTCAGACCCTTACACTTACAAAATGTTCTTACCTCTTTTCCCAAACTAACTTTACCAAGGAAAGCTTATACTTAAAGCAAGAAAAGCATAAGTTCCTAGGCACAGGACAGCCAAAACAGAGTTTGTCAAAGTCATCGTATCTCTGAAGTGCATTGTGCTAAAGCTATATGCTTAACAGCTGAGCTTGACAACTTTTTGGCTTATGTGTGGGCACCCCTGTCTCTACTCTTTCTCTATCCTTCTCTAAGCTTCCAGAGAGTTGTGGAGTAACACAGGTTGGAAGGGACCTCAGGGCATCACCCAGTCCAATCCCTTGTCCAAAGCAGGTCTTACTAGGTCAGGTTGCACAGGCACTTGTACAGCTGAGTCCTGAACACAGTGCAAGTGTACCACCGCTTTCTCTACAAACTTAATCCCTCCTTCCCTGAACCCTCAAGGATGAAAACAGTGCAAACAGAATACTGAAACACTACAGAAGGATGGAAGGACTGTAAGTAAATTCCAGTGGAGACATGGAAACAAACAACCACAGCACTCTTGCTGGAATAAATGTCTTCCTACAAAGCAAGTCATACTGAAAACACTAAGACATATCAAGAATGGAGAAAATAAAACTATGCAGAATCTTTTCCATCCCACAACCTGAAAGATGCACAAAGATTTAAGACCCTGACTCTACAGCTGTTTGCATGAAGGCAACATGGAATAATACATGTTGGTCCTGCAGCTGACTGCAATGCAGTACTGATGCCATGATGGTCTCTCCAAAGATCTCAGGCAGGCACTCTGAAGAGGAAGCACTCTCCCACGAAACTGACCCAAAATATTCACAAAACAATTCTGAAGGGTCTGAAAATCAGGACACGAGTAAGTAACTGGAATTCAATTTTTCAATTATCATTATATTTTCAGTTATCATACATTTATATATACCTGCCTTACAGAACAGATTAACAACTGTAATTGTCTATGGTTTTCCCGGTACAATCACAACACACTGCTTTATACTGTCAAACACTGCTAAAAAAATTGCATTGCATAGTCCACTCTGTTCAAATGCCTTTAAAGACCCTAAAGAAGAAACTATTCTAGGCTTCTCTCACACAATTCTATCAACCTCTTCCTACATAAGGGGCCGATTTATTTTTTTTCCCCAGAATCTACATGTCCTACACACCCAAAGCACAAAATTTTACAAAGAATTCTTAGCCTAACCAAATCCTTAAGAGATTTAACACAGAGAGACGAGAGAAATAGTCATGCACTGTCTCAATACATTAATTTCTTCCCAGATTTAGTTCCGTCTTTACTTTCAATCCAGCTCCTTCCAGGCAAAATCTGTAACACCATGCCTAGTTTTTTGCCAATAAAGTGCAAATAAGACCTAATGAATAGGTGGTTTATCTCTGCTCTCACATACATATCCTCAAGCCAAGAGCAAGATCTCAAGAAGCAGTCAGGATTACAGTTATTTGGTAATGGATATAAGCCTGGACCAAAGGGCCTGAAGGCAATTATGTTCCCTACAGGTCAGTGTGTCCAAAACAGAGAGGACTTAAAATGCTAAACTGTTTTACCTTAATGCCAAATTGAAATTTGTCTTGAAAAAAAAAAACAAACAACCCTTTTGGTCCAGAAATAGAGTTATCCTGTTTTTATAATAAAATCATTCATTAATCAACTCCTGTTGGCTTACACCATAATTATCTGTGAAATGCTCACCAAATGCTTGCATCTACAAAGATAAAATTTTAAGTTACAATAAAGTCAAACATGAATATGCAAAAGTGAAGAACTGGTGCAGAATGAGCAATTTAAGCAATTTTAAGGTATGGTACTTAAAAGCCTTAAGTTTTTCCCTTAGATGAAAACTATCTCCTGACAGTGCAAGCAGCACTGATTCTCCTTTGAAAGAACTTCATTTTCACAGCCCGACTAAGAAAGTATGTGGGAGGCAAACAGATTTCAGTACCCAAAAAAGAGCTACTGTCACAAAAGTTCAAAAAGTAACAATAGACCTCTAATATCTTGTTAACTTGCCTGATGTCATACAAATTGTTCGTGCCATAACCAGATACATAATATATTCCCTTAAGATCTCTTCCCATGATTCTGGACTCTATGGGGGCTTCTTCAAGATGGAATATTAATCATTCAAATTAGATTTGGATATATCATTTAACAAACAAAGCTCAGGTTTGGAAATGTCTCATCATAATATTATATACAACATAGCATCTGCTATACCTTACAACCAAAATAACGGTAAATGATCTCTGGAAAGCAGTATCAGAGTATCTCAGTAAGTCTTCTATAAGTTATTTATTTCAAATGTAGCATCTTTCCTTTTTCTCATCTTTTTTGGCTTCTAGAATAGAAGAACAAAATATGGAACAAAACACACCTAATTCAATCTCTGGGCCCAAATTAAACACCACTTCAGCATAAAGTTAACCTTGTGAAAGTATAGTATGTGAAAGCCATACTCCACAAGTTTAGACTGAGCAGAAAAATACATTGAGTCAAGAGCGTGAGTCCATCAGCTACTATGTTCCCCCAAATTTTCTTTCACAGTTCTGTAGCAAATGACCTATGCTGAGCACGCTCTCTGCAAGTTAAAACTAAAAGGCTCACTGTTTTTCCTAGGTTTCTCATACAGAGTGTAACTCATACCAAGAGAGGGTAACTTTTATTTGGATATAGCCCTGTATTTCTAAGAACTATGGTAGCAATGGTTCAGTAGAATGCTTTCCTGTTGGAAAAAATATATTAGTGTAACATCGCTAAAATGAAAGATACAAGTAAAACCTAGCAAGGTAATACCAAGCAGTGAAAATAAAGCTTAGCACTTCACAAGCATGAAGGCCCTTACTGCATTATGAAAATTAATTTCAAGCTTCAAGCTGTTAACTTTCCTCTATGGAAGTATACTTAGTCTTAAACAACAACAAAACAAATAAAAAAATCCCAACCACACCCCAAAAAGCCCACTTCAATAAAATAGCAACATTTTAAAAAATTTAGGTCTTTTGAATCAGAGCATAATAAACACTTAAAGTACTGTGGAACACAAAATTCAAAGGATACATTTAACAAAGGGCTTTCTTAATAATAATTATACAATCATAAAATGATTAGAGTTGGAAGGGACCTTAAAGATCATCTAGTTCCAACCCCACTGCCATGGGCAGGGATACTTTCTGCTAGACAAGGCTGCTCAAAGCCCCATCCAGCCTGGCCCTGAACACTTCCAGGGATGGGGCCTCCACAGCTTCCCTGGGCAACCTGTTCCAGTGCCTCACCACCCTCAGAGTCAAAAATTTCATCCTAATATCTGTTCTACATCTCCCTTCTTCCACTTTAAAACCGTTACTGTTCGCCCTATCACTACAGGCCCTTGTGAAAAGTCCTTCCCCGACCTTCTTGTAGACCCCCTTCAGATACTGGAAAGCTGCTATAAGGTCTCCCTGGAGCCTCCTCTTCTCCAGCCTGGACAACCCTAACTCTCACGGCCTGTCCTCATAGCAGAGGTGCTCCAGCGCTCTGATCATCTTTGTGGCCCTCCTCTGGAACTGTTCTAACAGGTCCATGTCCTTCTTATGCTGGGGGCTCCAGAGCTGGATGTGATATTCCAGGCAGGGTCTCACCAGAGAGGAGTAGAGGGGCAGAATCACTGCCCTTGACCTGCTGGCCATGCTTCCTTTGATGCAGCTCAGGATGCCGTTGGCCTTCTGGGCTGCAAGCCCGCGCTGCCAGCTCATGTTGACCTCATCCATCAGCACCCCCACGTCCTTCTCCTCAGGACTGCTCCCAATCCATTCTCCACTCAGACTGTATTTCTGCTTGGGATTGCCCCTGCCCACATGCAGGACCTTGCACTTGGCCTGGTTGAACTTCACATGTTTGCACAGGCCCACCTCTCAAGCCTCTCCAGGTCCCTCTGGATGGCATCCCTTCCCCTCCAGCGTGTTGACTGCTCCACACAGCTTGGTGTCGTTGGCAAAATCGCTGAGGGTGCACTCAATCTCAATCCCAATAATAATGTACTTGGGTAACAAGTATTGCCTGGTACACTTTACATCACAACAAAACCAGAAGTGGTCTGAACAACAATCTGTGGTTTTTGTTTGTCTGGTCCTTCTGGTTTGGGTTTTGTGTTTTCTTTTTCTGTTTGTTTGGGGGAAGGGTGATTGTTTGCTTGTTTAAAGAAAGCACATAGACAATGTATTAGCTCACAGTGCACTAAACGCCACTGAAGTTTCAGACCCTGATTCTGCAAGATGCTTCATGACAGCAGTCCTCTACAGGTGTCACAAGTGTCTCCCCACCAAGTCCTTCGATCTGATCAGTTATCTTCAAACAGAACTTACTGCAGCAAACATTCTCATGTTATCATTTAACTTTGGTTATCCATTAAAAATTTGTGCAGCCTATGCACACAATGACTTCTGCAGCCTGAATAGTACATGATAGTTAAAATCCTGCAGAGAATTACGGTACATTCCTATTTGTCATACAGAAATAGTAATTTTCCATATCCCCAGAGAGAGCAGCTATTCAAAAACGGATAGTAAGCTGTAAGGCAGAGGTAGGTTTACCACTAAATTATCTTATGCATAAAAGTATTCACAGCTGATGGAAGATTACCATCTAATAAAAAATTATACCCTACTTAGGGAATTAGGTTAAATATTAGAGGAATTCTTTCAGGCCAGAAAGGTTGTAATTTAGCTTAAATTAACTACCTAAAATGGCTACATTTTAAGAAGATAAACAAAGCATCCACAAACCCAAACCACAGAACAGGTGAAAACAGGCAACAAATTCAATACAACTATCTAACGGCAACGTATCTAGCATAGTGAAAGTGTAACTTTGTATCTCTGAAGATTTTGAAGGTTCTATGAAGAGAATTATAAAATTTGCGTGCTCTTATAATACCAAGAGAGTGGGCTTTCAGAGTTGCTACCGAAGGTTTATAAGAAATGTGTTCTTTGAATTTTACTTCTTTTAATGGAACAGAGACATGGAGAAGGCAGTGAGAACCAAGGGCATGAGTACTTCAGAAAAATTTCTTCTGAAACACATTATGGCACACTAGAAAGAGGTTATTGGTTTACACTTTACAAAGCTGAACACAGAGCACCTGAAATATTACACACATCAACTGAGAACTTAAAATGCCTACCTTATCTCTCATTTTCATATCCAGAATCTTAAAACGTTCTTCAGTTTCTTGGATTTTTTTTGTCACTGGGGATTGCAGTTCTTTCAGATTCTTCAGTTCTTCCTTGGCTTGGTCTCGGCTTTGTTTCACATCCTCATGCTGCCGACGAACATTTTCATATTCCTTGGAGGAGGTGAAAGTGAAGTAATTAAAGACTTTTGTCTTCTATTCCAGCATTTTATACTGCTCTAACATTTTATTGAATTGTACATGAGTTTTAGGACAAAAATCTCATTCGGAAGCTAACATTAGAGCAACTACTTAAGTAATCCTCCTGTTACTAGTCACTATGACTAGGAGATGCAGGTGTAATTTAGTCCTCAGTGAACAAGCACAAACATTTTATCATTCTTAAATAATATGCAATTTAAGTAGCAGAAGAAACGACCAATTTGTCTGCAATTACCTTGCCTCTAAGTCCATCTGGGATCGGTGTGGAAAAAGTAATTCTTTAGCCCCTTCTGTCCATAGTTTGAGCACTACTTAGGCAGAAGTCCTCAAGCTAAGGAGCAAATAACCACAGAAAACTTCAGGAGAAAGAAAAGGAAGGAGCTGGACAGATCATCAGAGCCAGTAACAGACATAACCCTGAGGTAAACCAAGGAGAGAGACAGAGCGGAACAGAACTTTGGAAAACAAACAAAAACTCCACCATACACCATGAATACCAGAAAAGTCACTATCTAGGGAGTTTCACTGGAGATGCACTCCTGAAAGAGATGGTAAGCAGTGTGGTGACCAAGAATCTCCACTTCAAGAAAGTGGGAATTTAAGCTGAAGGACTCATTACTAGGGATTTTTTTTGTGTTATGGTCTCTGGAGGAAAAAAAAAAAGGCACACACACCCCCACCCAACAAACAAACAAAACAAACAACCCCCCCCAAAACCAACCAAACAAATAAGAACATGACTTTCAATGATTGTTAAGGGTTCATGAGAAAAAAGATACTCAGAGGACCAAAGGGAGGAGAAGTAGATACATGTACATGGGAGTGCACAGGAAGGGAAAACTGTTGGATTTGCCAGGCACTAAAGAAAGCTCTGGATTAGAGGATATGCCTGGATTATTCCAAGTTTTGGAGCATTAAAAAAATACTAAAGATAGCCTGCAAGCTCTATCTGTAACAGCTAACTTTGCTTGATCTGCTACCACTTTTTCCTAGTTAGTTATTTAATTACCCTGCTTGTAAACACACAGGATTAATCACAAATCAATCAACTTAGGCTATTAAATCCAAATCCTTTCTTCATAGTACTTTTTTTATAAATCCAAAAAGTATTTGAAGAAGGCTGCTTTAATTCCATGATATGGAGTACAATTACTAGCCACCATTACAAAGTTACAGAGGTAAAGCATTTATACTTCCACTTAGCTGATAGAATAAGCTCAAAATTTAGCTCTTCCCTAAATAAGGTATTATCTTTCAAGGTTAAAACAAATGCACACACATACAAGTACACCTCATTTCTTCAGATACAAAGTACAGGCAAGTTTCCCTAGAAATTGTGATGACATGTCAAGCCAATCCCTTTCAACACTTTAAGAAAACCTGACTTACGCCAGACCTCTGTATTTTGGTAATCTTTAAGCAAATAACCTCAATGCTTGTAATTATGCACTTAGGTAAACATCTGCAG
Organism: Ibidorhyncha struthersii; assembly: GCA_013398815.1. Taxonomy (NCBI): domain Eukaryota; kingdom Metazoa; phylum Chordata; class Aves; order Charadriiformes; family Charadriidae; genus Ibidorhyncha; species Ibidorhyncha struthersii. Next base: position 236,160 of record VZSZ01006957.1, on the reverse strand, counting down.
AACTTCCAAACGATTTCAGCCCTCCCAAGAGATATTTTCACCTAAACTAGGGAACAAAGCTTTTCTCAATTGTGAATGGAACAGGAGGAAAAGAAGAACTGACATGGCTTGGTCAAAACACATTTCCAGAATCATGTGTTTTCAGGACATTTACAGCTGCAGGAACAGCCCCTCCTGCCACTATACTACCTTAAAACAATATACCTTATGATATTCCATACTACCTTTAGCTTAAAGCTTGGAGTGGTAAGAAACCCCTTTTCTTTATGACCGTACAAAAGAAGGGCTATCTGTGTCAAAAAAACTGTAGCTCCTTAAATCTACTCACTGATTATACATGACACAATCATTTGATACAAGTCCCACTAAGGTACACACAAGAACATAAAACGTCCCCTAAATCCTTGAGTCCAAATCTTTAATGTTGTACTCCTAGGGTCCGTTTCATGGAACATAAAGCAGATGCTCAAAAGCCTATTAGACATAGACATATATAAAAATGGTGTGTAATTCTCCACATGCAGAAGCAACTGGCACTGACTAGAAAAAACACTTGACTAGAAACGTCTTCCTCGGGTGAAAAGCAATGGAGTCTTCAGAATAAAAACACAGTTCTACAGTGGTCAAATAGTAAAACAAGTTCAGCACTAGATTTCCCCTTTTCCACTAAGACCAAGAGACAAATCTAGTGTGATATTTCAGTCGACCTGTTTTCAGGCTGCCTGTCTTCTCCATTGCGTAACATATTGCAGTGTTTACACATCTGCCTCCTGGCAGTTTTGGAGCCTCACCTAGCTACTCTGTTCTGTTACAGAGGCAATTCTAAACAGCTAGGTATGTTTTGTCTGCAAGTAGAAACCTACCTTTTGGGGAGGATGGGGGAAGGGGAAGATCCACAAAAGGAAGAATAAAACCTTGTGCTACTCTCAACTTCGGCGAACTCAATTTTAAGACATCAAAAATGTTTATTCTTAGGATTAAACAGTGCTACGTCAGATGACAAATAAATATGCCCTTGTAAGAGAATGCACTACTTCTTTTAGAGAGAGCTTGGTATTTTGCAATATAGGAGTATACCAAGAGCTCTATCAGAAGGATTTGACAAACCACAAAACAGCAACAATCTTGTACACTGAAGATCGTAATGGAATGCGAAATTTTGTTGCAGCCTGTAGGTCAAGTATCTTCTACCTAGTAGAACAATTATGTTGATGACCTTTGATTTCAACTGTAGATTATCTACAGGCAAGTGACTTCTGGTAAACAATCTGGTACACACTACTGATTATGTAGGACAACTCGGAACTCCATGCAGGTGTCGAAACACACTGTTGTTTTCTATGGATTCAGTGGCCAAAAAGTTAAATTTCTCCTGATTGAGTGCACCCACCAAAAGTATTTAGTATACTCAGCAATGTAAACTATCTAGAAGACAGCAGTGAATGGGTAAGGTGTGAAGAAGTCTGAGTTTGCTTAAGAAACACATAAATAACAGCAACGTTCTCAAAGTTACAGAAGGCAATTTAACTGACAGCAGATAAGATTCTTAACTTAGTTTGCCCCTGTCAGTTTCCAGCCAGCCTTCAAAGCTCTGTATCTGCAAGTATCTTAAAGTAGAGAACAACCAGTATCAATCTAAATTAACTACGCAAGACCTACATCTCTCCTAATAAAAATAACTCTCTCTTGTTAACTAAGCCAGCCTAAGCCAGTTGAGTAGGGAAAACCTGCATCATTCAGCAAGTGCAGAAGTCCAGTCCTAATGGCACAGAACATACAGCCCACCTCCTTAGCACCTACCACTATCCCTCTTTTTCAGTTGCTGCTCCTATATCCCTCTGTGCTGTTAGCACAGAGGTTTGAAGGCAGGAAGGTACCTCCCCAGAATCTAATTGCTCTTCAAGATACATGGGACATAAAGTTCTTTGTATAACCATGTGAGACTTTGTTATCTGCAAAATTGCAATAAAATACCTTACAAAACTTTTCTGCATCCTCCATAAATACTACATGTAAGTTTTCATAAGTTCTGCATCTGTATATCATGAATTCTATAAAGCTTGCAAAGAAGGCAAACAACATAGCACTTCAATATAATAAAATCCACACCATCTTAAACTGTTTATAATAATTTAATCTGACCGACCATTCCACATTAAACTAAACAACAATCAAAGTGCTCTTCAGAAAGACTTGCTTTGTATAAATGGCCTGTCCTTGATTCTAGGCTCTTTTAAATTTGTCTAAAATTTCCATCTCTTCAAATGCCAACATTTTTGAGACTGGCAACCTATATTCACCATGGTTCAAACCTCAATTAATAAATTAGCAAAGGGGGAAAGCAACCTGTAAAAAAAAAAACAAAACAAAACAACAGAACAACCACTACCAAAAAACACGTTCCGTAAAAAAAACCCAACCTTCAGCTGGAAGAAGCAAGTGGAACTGGTTAGACACAGCTTAAATTAAGCCAGTTGTGTCTGCAGGGAATAAAAGGAGTACTGCTCTTGGGCTATATTGCTGGCTTTCCTCAGTGGGCAGTAACTAGTTAAGTTACACCTCAAGCAGTTTCTTCAGTCCAGCTACATATGCAAGCAAACCTCTGATGACAGTCCAAGAACAGTATTTTAAGACCTGGGCTTTTTGCACCAAGCAACTCTAATGAGGTTCAAGTTACTCTGGTCAAATTTCTTTCAAAGAAACTTTTGGCATATTTCTAATACTGCAGTATTAGGAAAAATGGGTTAGGCAAGAGAAACACTGACAAGAAAATAAAAACTTACCACCCAGGGCCTTTTCCTCTCAAGCATCTCAATTAAGTCTAGATGGCGCTTGCGCTCATGGTATCTCTCAACATCTTGTTTGTATCGTTCAATCCTCTGTCTCATTTTCTCCAAGGAGTTAGTTTTGTCTCTGCACAAGTTCTGTAAGAGTATACATTTTCATGTTTTACAGTATCTACTTTGTGAAAACACTTTCCAGAAACAGCCCACACCTCACCTGTACATTAAAGCAGAAATTTAACACTAGAGAGGACATTGTAGTACAGCAGTAATTACAGGGGAACAACCCAACTAGGAATAGTTGTCCAGCTTTTTCAAGTACAATTATCACATACTTTCTTTGAAAACAAATCTGATTTAAACAGAAACCTTTATCTGAAGAAAATACTTTAACCTTTTTTTTATTTTCTGAGGAAGTTACACCCTACAGCTCAAGCCTCCATTAATCTAGACATTTCTAAACCACCATAACAGGTTTAGATATCTACAGGTAGCAGCACTGCTTGTGAAGGATCTTGTAGAGATTTGCAACAGAAACAGTAAGGTTGGTATGTGAATGTAATATGTATGAGTGGAAATGTATGTGTGCACACAAGCACAAGAAACAGCAGAAAAAGGGATTAAAAGAATGCCCTGTTGTATGGCTAACAACAGACACTGTTCCCAAGACACCATTCCCAGCAGTAACAGCAAGGAATATGTTATTTCTGCAAAGTTAACTAAGCCTGCACTCTGGTAAGATCACAGTACAAGTAACTGTCAAGACCCTGCTTCCTAAAACCAGGATGACAACAAGGTTGCATCTTATTGCATACACTCTCCCTTCTCCTCTTTGTCTATATTCCGAACGGGGAAAAACAAGTAGCAGGCAACAATATTGGTCATGACTTATGGCCACTGAAGTCAGCAAGATTAAAGCAAAGGACCACCCTGTAACAGCTGGTGCATAAAAGTTGTTGCCAGTCAAGAATCCCAGAGAAGTGATGAATACTTGACAACAGGCACCCCTTGTCCTCTGTGTCCAGACCACTTGCACACATGTGTCTTCGTGCTTACAAGCACATGAGTGTCGGAGTGAATGAATTCTGAGAGAAGATGGGCATGATTTGGTAAAATCAACTTACCACAGACTTTGTAAATAAGTTCCATCTTCTAATTCTGTAAGATCTCATGTTACATTTTATTATTCTAATTTCCCTACAGTCACTGCTCTCTGTCTATATTGTGCATGTTTACCTCCAGTTCTCTTTCCTTTTCTCTGAAGTTCTTCAGTTCACAGTGAAATTGGTACATTTCTGGAGGACCGATGGATTTTTCAGTAGCTTCAAGCAACTCAATCTTACTCAGTTTTGCAAATTCTCCAACTCTGTCCTACAAAATAAAAAGTTACAAAAATACAGTATTAGTTAGAACAGTGCAATACAGTAATACTGGATTTAAATACTGCAACTTACTTCTCATGAACATCACCTGACTTAGAGTTCTATGCCATTGAAGTTAAGCACAGGATGACCATCTCACAGACGAGCAACCAAACCCTCCTAAACTTTTTTAAGATTTCATACGTGGTTTTCTTGGAGCTGTTTAAGCTTAAGCCTTAGCTGTTCTTGGCTGTTTGACAGCTTTTGAGGGTAGCTGTTGAGGGATATGAGTTGGTTCATTATTTTTGAACTGGCTAATGTTCTTAGGAACAAGACAGTTTAGTACAGCCAAAACGTTTTTATTCCACTGAATTCTTAATACTGGTTCTCAGGCTGCTGAGGCTACACCTTCCCAGTACAAATGCTATGATGAACTCAGAAGTTAAGCAATGCAGAACTTAATATTAAGGCTGGCAGCCAAGGGTATCAGGAAACACTGCTGCTGTCTAAGGCAGAGGAACAGCTCAAAACCAAGACTGGAGCAAAAGGTGTGCTTGCCATTCTGCAGTGGCAGAGAGCAAATAAGCTAAAACTTTCAACACAGTAATATTCACTGAACTGACATTTATGTACTAAAGAAAAAATGCTGTTTCAAATACAAAAATTATGTTGGCAGAGTATGCAGAAAGTTCTACTCTAAACAAATATTGTGAATATGTAAATAAAGTAAACCCAAGCCCAGAATATTTGCTTCCGCAAAATTTTACTGTTTTTCAGCATGCCTTCTTGTATGCACTTCCTGAATAGAACAATAAACTCATGGTTGCCTAGGCTATGTTAAGTTTTACTTTTACTACTATCCCTGATGATCCACGTGAACTGGGAAGGTCCTAGGAGGAACCTGCCATAACTGTTTTCAAAGTGCAGTTGTGTGGCAACTTAGTTATCTGCACAGAAATCCTGACATAGAATCATTAAGGTTGGAAGGGACCTTTAAGATCATCGAGTCCAACCATTAACCTAACCTGACAAAACCACTTCTAAACCATATCCCCAAGTACCACGTCTACCTGTTTTTTAAACACCTCCAGGGATGGTGAATCCACCACCTCCCTGGGCAGCCTATTCCAATGTTGGATAACCCTTTCGGTGAAAAAATTTTTCCTAATATACAACCTAAACCTCCCCTGGCTTAACTTGAACCCATTTCCTCTCGTCCTCTCACTTGTCACTAGGGAGAAGAGGTCAGTCCCCATCTCTCTACAACTTCCTTTCAGGTGGTTGTAGGGAGCAATAAGGTCTTCCCTCAGCCTCCTCTTCTCCAGGCTAAACAGCCCCAGTTCCCTCAGCCGTTCCTCAGAACACTTGTCCCCCAGACCCCTCAGTAGCTTCGTTGCCCTTCTCTGGACATGCCTGAGCATGAATTCAGATGTGGAAACTGCCTGTAGTATTCTTTCATCTTCTCTCTCCTTGAGGAGCTATTTTCCATCAAGATGATTTTACACTTACATAATTTGATTCTAAATATTTTTAAGTCTTACGCTGCTCCTCAAGAAACTGCTGAGCCCCACACATTACCAAAAAGGCTCTAGTAGCAGTCTCTATTGCAACTGTAGAGTCACTTAGTAAGAATCCTTTCTGTTTTCTGGAGAAGGAAAACCAGACAACTCTTCCCATTCACTTACCAAGTACAAGATCCAATCCTGAGGAACTGACTGGATATAACCAGAGAAAAGTGCATGTAGGGATTGACTGGCAAAGTCAGGGATGCAGAACTACAGGAACCATACAAGTGAAGGTACAGAGACAGTGCTAGATCTCAAGACCTTATAAAAATTTCCCTACAGATTTGTTGTTAAAGAATACCCCTACAGCAGCACAGACAGGACAGAGAGATACCACTGCTACTCCAACACCAACATGGGGAACATCAGCACATTTCCTTTCAGCATCAACTGACATCAGGTACAAAACCATGCAATTAGTGAGCCTTAAAGGTCACACAGTTCCTCCTTTCTTTCACCATCACACCAGTATGCCTACCTCTTCCCTCTCATTCTTTGTGCTGTCCCATTAAATCACTGAAGCGAAACAAAAGTTAAGAAGCAACAAAACCCTCTTAAAACACAGCAATCCATTTGCACCCACTGTCTTTCAAAATTCATTCATACCTGAGGAAGAAACTGACACAAATTGTCCACCTGGATGTTTAAGGCTGCAACCTGCTCTTCTACTGTTTTCAGGGTCGCTGGCTTTCTGTTGATAAACCATGCTGATGTGTTGTTCACCACTTGAATCTCACGTGTGATAATGATATTGTCAGGTGTCTTAGACCTGATGAATAAAAAGAAGTGTTTACACTTCCAAGAATGTGCAAAGGTTACTAAGTGTCAAAGTATGTTAGAGTTATGGTATTAAAACTTTAATAAGATATCTAATATTTAATATAAATTAACTGGACAGTAGCAGCAGATTAGTATTTTTTGTTTCAGAAACCAACCAGTACTTCAGTGAGGCATTAATCTCACAGGGAAAATATCCGTAGTATCTGCAAATCTTAACCCAGAGGAAGTTATTTATATAAAAATGACATACTCATGCTGAACATACGAACCATTTAAAAGTTGTTATAGACATGAACAGTTATATAAAAGTGTATTTTTTGTATAAAATTTAGTAAGTTTTAAAATTGGTATACAGAAGGTGCATGCTAACGCTATGCCTTCGAAGTAAAAAAAATCAGTGTACAGAACTACATCAATAAGCTGTTTATATACATTTCATTTGGGAATAAAAATAGTATCATACAGTATGAAAAATACTAATTTGTTTTAATTTTCTGCTTTTAAAGAACAGCAAAGATGCATCAGTTGTCCACTCAGTTCTCTAGCTCAATACTTATTTTCAAAAATGTAGTCTGGTTAAGATGCATCAATAACAAGTGAGCAATGAGATACTCATACTCTTGAAATTTTAGTCACCATTTTGATATAGAAATTGGCTAGTGCCTGTTCAGTCAGCATATTGTTAAAGATGAAGGATAAGGGCTCATAACAGTTTGGAGGCTGTGTACCTTAGGAGACTTAAGAGTAGAGTTCAAAGTAGAAGTGAGCAATTCAGCAGCTTCTAAGTGCCACAGGGATATCAGTCTACTTGTTGAAGACTGTGATTATTTCCTCACAAGTATCCACTACCATATTTTAGTATACCAGACTTCCTTCAAAAGACCTACAAAGCCATGCTCCTTTCTTTGATCAAATCAAAGACTTTTTACTACTATAACTCTTGATTTTAGTTACAATACAAGGGCCAAATGCAACCAAGACAGTGCAATTCTCCATCATTGCTCTCTCAGCCTAGATGTTGTGTTTAAGTATTTTCTACCAATTAGACAAAGGACTGGATTACACTGCAACCACTACAGTAAAAATGCTAAGTCTTCACATACTGCAAGTCTCTCTTCAGACTTTCCAGTAACAGTGGGATGTATCTGTGTTGAAACAACCACACCATGTACCTGAAACACATCCTACTTCCTGACCCATTGCTTGGCCAGTCTCCAAAGAATGTCTTGCTTGATCACTCCCACAAGAACGAAAGTGGACAGGATTTCTTCAAAGACTTGTTCCAGTATGTCTTTTTTCCTGAACACAATTCTCTCTTTATACAATCCGATCCGGGTGCCCAGTTGTTACACAGATTAACTGAAGCTCTGAATCGGTTGATTAGCTCTATGTTCTATTCAGTTCAGGCAAACAGATCAGGTCAAGGCTTATCAAAGCTACCTATGCTATTGCAGCTCCATGTTAAACTCTCCACAAAAAAACACCCATTTAAGACCTCTATTAGGATAGTATCTCTTTAGTTGTTAAAAAAAAAAAATTACAGGAAGCATGTAACCACAAGTTACTGATGGAATTTTAGAAAGTAAGTCCAAATGATTTTCAGCTGCTCTGTTTTGCAAAAGCTTACCTAGAAGACTGCATTAGCTGGAATTAGTCAGATCTACTTTTCTTTTAATTTATTATTTTGTTTCAGTAGGTGACATTTTCAGTAAGAATATAGAGGAGCCCCTCATAGCAGCAGTATCAGTATAAGACAGTGAAGGCAGAATATTTGGTTTTAAAATTTAGACTGTCTATTTCTTTTTTCTTTTCTGCTTTAAAAATAATTTCCAACCACTACATCATGATGGCAGTACTGACTATACATGAATCATCTCAACCTTAAATGTAATCAAAAGCTAAACACACCATATGCAATCTTTATCTATTTACTCTGTGTACATGAAGACAGAGTAAAATGCTTCATAAAGTGAAATCAAGACCAGCCATCACTGCTTATTTCTTATGTGGTAATTATTTAACCTTAAAATTTCAAAGTCTGGGTGAAAAAAAAAAGAAAAAATAAACCACCAACTTAAAGACAGACCTCTGTATACCAATTTTTTTCACAACTTTGTGAATGACTGTGTGGGAAAGCAATCTAATTAAAAAATGTATGAGGAAATACAATTTTACTACTTACAGTTCAACTTCTACTACACCTTTCAAGCACCCCTGCTTTACAAAGAGACCAACCTGCAAAATTAAATATAGAAATTATTATTGTAAAATAACAGTTTATTAAAATGTAATCTCTTACAAAAATACGTATTTGTATAACAGAGTTGATGTAATGGGATATCTTATTGAAAAATTACAGTTAAAACGTAAATTTATTTTGGCTGTGTTTTAACTAAAAATAAAGGGAGACACTATTATCTTCCCTTATCAACTAGCAGCATTAGAACGTCCTCCCCAGGTCAACAATTTCTGATCAATTTCAACCTCCAAAATCGAACAAATTATATTCAGAAGATCCACAGAGAGCAGGAAGTTCTCATGAATTCAGGGGACAAAGGCAATACAAATGAAAGACATTGCCAAATTTCTGTATTAGTAGAACTGCCAATTCTAACAGCATAAAAAAATATAAATATGAAAAGCCAATAAAAATAGCAACACAGAGTGCTACCATGCAGTCAATTTCCCTATTCACATTTGCTCAAGACTAAGCTGCAACCAGAGAATGTGTACATTTAGGTACCCTGATTCTGTGCTCCAAAAATCTACTGAAATACACTTCATCCAACCAGAATATCCAAGAAAGCAAGAGCAAAACTTAAATATTTGACAGTACAAACTTCCTACTATAATGTCAACATGTGATCTCTTGGGAGAAAAAAATTAAAATAATAGTAGTACAACCTAAAAAAATCCAACTTCTGTTTAAATAAAAGATCAGTGACTCCATGCTTTTAGATAAATTCTCAGACACATTAAGGATATGTTATTTCTACAGTTTCTATATACTTGGAAATTTAACTTAGACTTTTTTTATTTTTATTTCTCCTTTAGTTGGTTCTTCTGATCAAATGTTATTTATGCACTAGGTGGCATTTTCCTACCTCACTGTGGAGGCTTAGACATCTTGAAATATAACCTCTAGTCTACTCAAGTTCCAGTACAATTCAGGTGTTTCCATTTCATAAGTCAGCCAAGACAACAAGTAGTTAAGTAAGACAAAATCCCTTTGGCAAAAGCCTTTGTCTCTGGACCAGGTTACTCTACAATTTGGACACTTCACTTTTTATAAAAATAAAGCAAATTCAGGAAGACAGCCTTTACCCCCCGCCTCAGCTGGACAGGGCTCTCAGTGAAATTCAACTTAAATAAGAAAATTAAAGAACTTCATAGTTACCTTATCAGCTCGCCCTATGAAAGAAGGTTTTCCAGCCAGTCCCAGGCAGATGGCACAAACAATGCTTGACTTTCCTGTTCCATTAGCACCTACAATCATGTTCAGATTGGGTCCTGGACGTACTTCACAGATATCATACGTTCTGGAAAGCAAAATAATTTTTTGAACCTTATAAACACTATCTCACTTTGGAAAAAAAATTACTTGCTTAAAAACACTTCATGATTATATTAAATATGACAGGCAATTTTATCAAATCTATACTCAATCCTCCAATACCGTTTTGTAAGAAAATCTCAGAGTGAAATCTAACACTACAACAAATCACTGTGGAATACATTCCTACTAGTCAGAGTACTCACAATAACTTTCTTCAAAACAAATTATTATAAAGAATGAAATCCAGCCACATAATGACAATTTCTATTGACTTCACTAGGACATCATATTATTTTACGTATTAAAAAAAAAAAAAAAAAACGAAAAAAAA
>VZSZ01006957.1:194488-223132 GCA_013398815.1 Ibidorhyncha struthersii | reverse complement strand
TTTCCCACCAGGTGGCAGCACAGCCGAGCAGTTGAACGACGAGCGCTTCAGCCGCGGGCACCCTTCCAAGTGACCCGCTTCCTTCCTTCACGGGAACAGGCTCGGTTTCCCGGCGAGCGAACTCTTCTTGTTTTCGTATCCCAGCACCTCTCTGGGTTTCCTTACTTTTTCTTAATTTTTAACAAAATAACAGGGAAAACACTGTTTACGGGTGTTATTTCAGAGATCAGGAAGTCTGCAGGAGGGACGGATGTCCTTTAGAAATGATCCTAGAGTAATATGTGTGTGTGTGAAATTTTGGCACCGTAACTGCAGGGCAGTCACCAGTGTCACTGAGACTCCTGCAGATCCCTTACCTTTCCCACATGCTTTATTTTTTTCCCTCAGGCTGAGCGATCCTGATGGAGCACAAGGCCTTATAACTAGCCAAAGCTCTTACGAGGGATGAGGAGGCTGATTAAGACTGCTAGACAGAGATAAGAAACTGCTTGTGCTTAAGTGGAACTAGGTAAAGGACTTGACCCATAACTAGAGTGATTTGTCCTAGAAAGGTTCCAAAGAAAACAACGTTTTTCCAATATGAACCAGATACCTGGCATATGGAGGCTTGCAAGGCCACCTGTACCTAAGTAACTGTATCTGTAATACCCTGCGAAGACCAAGACTGCGACAGTAAAGGCATCAGAACATCTTTGGGTATGGATGTAGCAGAATTGGGACCAATGAGGAAAAAGTCATTTAAGGCAGGTTGTTTCTCTGAGGCAAATTTAGGTAGACAAAGGGAGGTACAAGAGCAGTGAAGAGGTTGTTCCAGATGGGAAAAATGGGGGAGGAAAAATTAAGATACATTAAAGAATGAAGGGGACTTCTGCTCCAACAGTATGAGAGCAGATGCCCACAGATAGTGAAAACGCTGACCTGCATGTCCAAGCCCACCAGGACATCAGCCAGCCTCCTTGGGTAGCCCACTGGACTCTCCACCAGGTCCATGTCCAGAAGACTTGGTGTAGAAGAACAAAGAAGCATAGAAATGCACCCTAGTGCATGTGGTATGGAGGGGAATGGATAATAAAATTGAAAGTATGTCATTCATAAGACTTGTGATAATAGCTTTTTAATAGCTGTGTAATAAAATGCAAAATTATATCACTGTAAATCAGTCACATTGGTGTGTCTGTTAGTTAATTAGAATATTAGTTGGTAATGTCTTACTTAATAAAAGTTGTAGTCTCCTAAATCAGTTATGTCTCAAGCTTGCAGACCAAAAGGGTAGCATTGGACTCATTAAGTAACACTGACTTCCAGCCCAAAGAGAAAGAGGCAGAACCATTTCAACGTGTTCCCACTGGAAACTGCTGAAGAGACCTGTTTTTCCCAGAATTTGTCAGGGAGTGTTTTCCAGGATCCGGTGAGTACGGATGCTGTTAAGAGCTGGAAAAAGGAGACAGCAAAGGCCGCAAAGTAGGCAGTGTTTGGACCAAGAGGGGCTCTTGAAGGAAGAGAGGGTTTCCTATTTGGACAGAGCTGATAGAATGTTTTTTAGCTCCATAAAACTGAAGCTTGCCAGAGGAGAAATCTTAATGCACCTTCCCTAGTTTTCAGATGTTTTGCAGCCATTCTTTCACTAGTCTGTGAATTTCCTGCTCTATAAACTGATACACAACAGGCACTAAAGTAATTTAAAGCGACCTTTCAAATTCTCCCTCCTTTAATTCTTGCAGCAGAAATGGATGGAAAGGTGCTGTTGTTCCCTACTGAAGGAAGAACATAAAACTTTTTTTTGTTGCAGTCGGGACAGTGCTTCACACCCTATGGATAAATACTACCCTCAGTGGTATCAACAAAATCATTGTACCAGTGAGGTCCCTAGAGAACGCTCACTGGACAGCAGAACAGAGTACTTATTTATATCAGCCTAAATCCGATTACTTTGATGGAGTGAAGCAGAGTCACATAAATTGTTAGAGATGGGAATCCACTAGTTATACTTTGTGCTTCATTCCATTGACAGAAAAGTCTCATCAGAAGTATGGAGAGCCACCAGGCCTGATGATTTTAACCACTTCATTTACACTTTTTTTCTGCTTAAATAATTTGATCTGAATGTTGATACCAAAGCATAAGCTTTACAGAACAACTGAAAAACTGTATTGAGTCTTAGGAAACAGTCTATTGTTTCTGGTTGCTTTCGTTTTCAGAATAATAGCCAGAGTGGTGCATTCATAAACCGGCTGCCAATGGGGACTGTACGTAGCTAGTATAGGCAGTTAAGATGTCAATTCCTTTTGGCTCTTCCTCAGTCTCTAGAAAATAATAAACTGCTTCAATCTGTGTGGTCAAATAAACACATTAGTACTGAATGTATTTAATTGAGCAATTTCTTCAACTGTTTGTGTCACCAAAATGAAAACTACTAAAGATGCAAGGGGGGTAGATTGTCCCAGGTGCTGTTCATCCTTATAGGCAGTTAGGAAAAACGTATACTTTGTTCTGAAAGGAGCAAAGGCTATTCTCACTTTTCAGGGCTCACATCTTGCAGCAACAGCTTGAATGTGGTGGCTGTAAGAACAATTGTTATGGCTTAATACAGGAACTTCCTGCAGCAGATCAGATTGCTTTCTGTCAGCTGTCTTAGGTGATGTGACCCACACATTTCATTCTCTTTGCATTCAAAATATTGAATTCAGGCTATTATATTATATTCAGTTGTTTCTTGTTACACCGATAACCATAAAGTCTACAGCAGAGGAGTAAGATGATTTTCAAAGTTACATTTTATTAGGAAGTTACAATAAATTCAAACCAAAACCCTACACACAAACACATATAATCTTAAAAATTAACAAGTTGTGTGAATTCAGTTTCGTATTAATATAAATGCAAGGCATCTGTGGTTGCGTAAAGCGTAGGTACATTCTCTGTGAGTGTACAAATTGAAAAAATCCCCAAGACTTGTATGCCAGAAAATACGTGGCTTCAAAGAGTTACATTTCATATAGTTCAAAATGTCAGCAGCTTACACTGAGTTATACTGGAACAGTAAAAGTGAGTTTGTTATTGGCAAGGACAACAAATATATTTGTTATAGTAAAAGAATACAAAACCACAAAAAATTGCCAGCAGAGGGTTAAAAGTTTCCCAGAGAGATTTGTCATCATGAATAATTGCACTTAACATGTTGGCTATTACTAGTAGATAATACTATTTTCTTTATTATTTCAAAATATTTATCATTTCCTTAACAAAAAATCCATTCTGTACCCAACACAAAACATTCACTGAATGCAAATTTAAGATAACACAATATTGGATTTTAATTGTGCACCTTTACTTTCCTCTTTTTACCTATATACCAGAAAGGTTAGGGTTGTTTTTTTTTAAAAAAAAAGACATTAAAATGAATGATCTGTGCAAAATGGGAAGCCTTTATATAATAACTGATACCTCATGCAAAAGAGAAAAAATTTATAAAAAAACAGTCTAAGAAGCCCTGAGTCAATAATTTCATTGCGAAGGCAAGGAACATGAGTGCTCTGAGTTCTTCCTATACATTGGTGCACATTCAAACCAGTCCAGTATTTCCTTAAAATGTATTTTAAAATAGACAGTTTGTGCAGTTTCTCACATACAAATCTTCTATGCACTTCATTCCTTTCAGCAGACTGTATTTAATACTCAATTTCATTTAAGCTGTCAGGATAGCCTGATGAGAATTGAATTTCTTCCACTTCTAGAATACAAAGAAGAGGTAAATACTGTAATCATTTGTATTTGTGTCATACATAAGAATGCATAAGACAGAATGCAATTACCATGCTGGATTTAAATGGGACTGCCATATGGTTTTTAGAAAGTGTTACAGCATCTTTACTAGTCCAGATTCTGAGTATGATCTTGAATCTTATTAGGAAACAAAAATTCTGCACTAACCAGGCAGCATGATACTAAGTTCAGACCCGTTCAGTGATAATTCAAGGGAAGAAGTATCACCTGTCTCATTACAAAAAGTGCCATGAATTGCTAGGTGTCTCCTAAAAGAAATAAAGTATGTTTAAACTTACCCAAACAGGGTCCTGCCTGGAACAGTATATCATCAATAGCAGTGTCACTTCTCATTGACACACCACGGATTGCCTCAAAAATAATCTGTAAAGGTAAGAGAAAGCTTCTCATGAATCCCACAGGAGGAAGGACTAAATACGCCTGCAGTTTATTCAAGGTGTCCTGAAAGTCCACTTCTCGGAAAGAAACTTCTACGCTCCATCAGTGGACTGATGGCTCTGGTCAGAGAATGTGGGGGTGTGTTATGCTGAAGGAAGCCAATTTGTTGTTACAATTTGTTAAGAAATTGCTGTGTGTTATAGACCACTGACAGATTTTCTCTAGTCATGTGGCACTTCCATTTTGCTTTTCAGCCCAAACGTGTCCCTGTGTGTTGCCCATATGCAAACAAGACTTGAGGGGAAAAAAAAGCATTACAATATTATGTTGTGGTCTTACTGATAAAGTTAAACTTGCTTTTCAGTAAAAAGTTTCTTCTTTCCTAATTAATTTCCAGGGTCTTAAGGCAAAGTGATAAGAAAAAAACCCACACAACATCCTTGGTTAGTGACCAGTGCAATTTTTGTGCTCAGTGCTGTTTCAGTCAATAGCAATTTCAGCTTCCTCTTTGACAGAAAAAACGAACCAGGCTTTGTCTCTGGCAATACTGAAATGATGGCACTGTTGAAACCAAAGGGAGAGCTCTGGCTTTGCGTCATCCCTTGCTTTTGGTGCCACCTCAGAAAGATCATCCTGCAAGAAGCCAATTTATCACAGCTTTGTGGTTATGTCAAATCTAGACAGGGCTTTAGACAGCTGAAGGAAAAGAAATTCCACAAGTGATCTAAATAAAAGCTACCACTACTGACATGATGGGAAAAAAACATTTAAATACTTTAAAAAGATAATTTTGAATTAATGAATTAATGAACTGTTTTCACACTTGCAGCCTATTAGTATCTTTAGTAATTCCCTCCCTACCTTCGTTTGTAAGAAATTACGCATTACATCAGCTTGTTCAGGTGTCCATTCAATGCCACCTACATTTTAAGATTTTCATTTTTTTTATATACAACTCAGAACTTGGATTCTAGCATGTAGTTCAGCTCAATATTCCATTTTGACTGCTTTTTGTTTGTTTTTTCTTACCTGGTAGTTTCTATCACTTTCATATTCTATCAGTCCCCTTAGCCATGAGATGCTTTGTTCCCCTGTCCTCCTCCACAAAGGAATCTCTTCATCATCACCTTCCTTTTTTAGATAAACACTTAATAATCCAGTTCCAGCTCCATACATGTGATAGAAAAATGTCAAGCACTGTTTTCCAGAGGTTCCTCTTAGTGATCTTGAAACTAGGTATGCTCTCTGTCCATAGACCATGTTGGATGCCTCTATATACATGTAGTATCCTTAAAAAGATAAGCAAAGTAGAATACATTCTCTCAGCATATTAACTATGCTCAACATGCTCATTATATAAAAAACTATGACTGAAACTATTCTGATAAATATTTTTATGCCGTAGACTGTTACATTTGTGAACTGTAATATTTGTGAAATTGTAATAATTTGGTAGTGTAATAATGGTAATATATGTGAGAACAGTTTAAAATTTGTTTATATCTGATGAAATACATAGCAACAGAAAGGAATGCAAAGTAAGAAAAAATCATAACTGTTCTTAAACCAGGAATGCACTCTTACAGAGGCTGATAAATTGGAATTCAGAGACAGCTGCCTGTACATCTGCAGGTACCACTTAGGCAGTGGTTGGAGCTGACACTACTAACAAAGAAAATGAATTGAAATACCTCTTTTAAATCACATATGACATCAATAATATTTTTCTTTCTGTGATCAAGATGTGAAGACACAAGTGAGGAAAACTAGACTCTCTAGAATCCATGAATGAATGAAAGATTGTCATGAACTCTGATCTGTGGAAAAATTAGTCATTAATTGGTGGCAGGCAAATTACGCACCCCCGCCCTCCCCCCATCCATCATTTAGTTATTTCCAATTGGAGCAAACTGTATCTGAAGATCGAGGAGCACCCCCACGTCCCATCTGCTGCATGTGGCAGCTGTTGTGTCTTGAGACGTACACTCCGCCAGCAGGCAGTGAACTCAGGTTTTGCAGCAGCTCTTCATGCTGTCCCACTGCTCCCTTTTTGTCGTGTTGGAGAAAACAAGCTGCCCTTCTGCCACCACAAGTCCTGGTGGTGAGATTGCCCTCAGGGGAAGAGAGGATTCCTAAGGATCAGTGAGGCAGGAGAAAAGCTGAGAGCAGCAAGAGCAGCCGGTGGATACTCGGGGTGTCTCATAATCACAGTCCTATTATCTACACAAACCCATGCTGAAGACATCCCCTCTAACCCGGGTTGTAGTTTCGTGGTGAGCAGCAGTAGAGAGAAAGGGTGAAAAAGAAGATTATCTGCAGCTGTAGGTCTGTAAAGAAAAGATAATTTTGTACAGTGTGTTGGAGAATTTCCGAGGCTATTTATACCAAAACTAGCGCAAGCCATTGCAAGGGTTTTGATGTTCACCAGGCTTAAATGCTCCTTGAGTTAGAGATCAAAACCTACAGCTCATACTACGGTATAATAAATAACGTGCCTTTAGTTCTAAGGCCTGACTCTTATTATGAACTTGTTGGAAAGACTAGATCAGCTCTTGGTTTTGTGAATTCAAATCCATGTATTTCTCAGCACATCTTGCTGCAAAGAGATGTGTGAAATAAGGAATAAATATTGTTGTCACAGGCCAGGCTTAAAAGATTCTCTTGCTTCACCACTTCTAAAGTCAAGCTATCTGCCTCAGATCTCAGCATACGTAGTGATCTACATAAACTGAAAATTGGTCTAAAGTCAGTTTCTGCCTTAGAAATCAAGAAAACTGTGCTAACATCCCATTCCTTTTCTTGAGCAAGAAACCCTTTAAGTGTTACTCCTACTGTAAGGACAGGGTTATTGTCCTTGGAAACACAAGAGCCGGGACATAGAGTATTTGAAAGAGGAAGAATAAAATATATTATCTAGGGAATAACTAGGGAGGAAAAGAGCATCAAACAAACCTGAATGTTGAATCCTTTTACGGAATTGAGTTTGGTTACCTACTAAAACAGCCAGCAACTTTAATCTAACGTCCTTTTGGATTATATTTTGTAGAAAAAGAATGGTCTGCCAGACAATACAGAGATGGCCTACAGAAGAGTCTCACCCACATTTCAAAACAAAAATTCTCAAATGAACTTCAAAAACCATTTGGAAAAATTCTCACTTATTTTAAAGCTGGTGATCACATGTCTAGTTTATGCAGAAGAACTGGACAGCACAGGTAACAAAGACTTACAGACAATACGTCATATAATTCACTCTTAATGTCATCTAATTTTTAAATGGAAAAGGGACAAGAATTTCAGCATTCCCTTTTGAAAGTCATTCCACAGCACAAAGCTATCATTATTGAGAAAATGTTCTTGATTTGTAGATAGCCTACATTTTCCACTTAGGTAACTTAGCCAATACATCTGGTCAGATTATGCTCAGATTTTGTAAGTAATGTTCCTCGTTTTTATTTCATAACACATAAGAGACACTTTAAGCTTTAAAACTTACTTATGTTGGCAGGCTATTCATAGTTCTACCCAGAATCAGTCCTGTTTAGAATTAACAATGGAAGAACAATGTTTCTTGGTGATATGAAATTTCAAGCCAAAGAGAAACAATCCCATCTCCATTCTGAATTCCACATGTAGGATTTTGACCCTACAGTCCCACACAGCATGAACTTCCATCTCTCTAGTCAATTTCCATACCTTGCTCAGGATGCAGCTATTACAGAAATTTTACCAGGAGATAGGAAAGGGAGAGTTTGCTGAATGTGCACAAAGCCATCTTTTTAGATAAAGAGACAGAAACAACACAATACATTTGTTCTTTTATTAACTAAAAGCATGTGTTATTTTGTTAACTAGAAACAAAACCATTTTCCAGAGTAACTTAAATTAAACTTGCGTAGAGCAAGATTTCGTATGCACAGCTGAAATAACTATGCTTGGTAAGCTGCTTAACGTGATTTACACTCAACCACAGTTGACTTGACAGAATAATAATAGCTTTTGGTGAGCCTTTTGAGCAGGCCAACTGCTTTTGTAATCCAGCTAAAATTTTTAACAGACTGGATAGGTGGCTACTGTGAATAAGGCAGCTTGTCTGCAACTGACTATAACTTGTTGAAAGAATGCTAGTCGCTGTGGAGGAGGGCAAATCCAAAGGCCCCCAAAGCCTTTACAAACCTGTGTAAGCTTTTAAAGTTCACAGGCTGTAGGGCAGGTTCGTCCATCATACTGTGGAAGTCAGTGGAGTTGTTACTGAGGTTCTCTTCTGCAGGAATACAAGCACCCAACGCAGTGACACAGTTCACCATGCCCAAAAGTCACCAGGTACTGACCCCCGTGTGGGGGCAATTCTGATGCAGTTTTCTGTGCACTCGCTCATGCTAATGGGGGCCCCACTTGCCTCAATACTTTAAATCAAAGAAGTGAGGTTATGGAGCAGATTTTTCAAGACAAAGGGTCTGTGGGACCTCTTTTATTATCCACATTTTCTTTGAAGTTCAAACAGGAAGGTGCCAATGCAAAAGAGCCCCCAGTCACTTGTTTGCATTTTAGTTTCAGGGAATATTCATGTAAACTAGGGGTTTGGAAGAAGATTTTTCTGCAGGGTCTGGAGAGTCACCCTGTCCTTTTTTCTCCCAAAGGACTGGACTACTTTAGGACATGAAGACCTAATTACACACTTGGTCTGCAGATAATTCAGATTAAACATCACATTCTCAAAACCCTCCGTGAGTCCCTAAGAAACATGTTTACTTCATTTGATTAATAACTGTTCTGACCAGAACAGTAACAAATTTCTCTGTGTTCTAGGTTATCGTTTCAAAGTATTTTTGACTAACTATCAATCTCTGTTCTGAAAGTTTGATGTGGAGCTTAACTCACCTACCCCGGTAGTGTGGTCTCCTTTCGGCCCGGTGTAAGACGTGGGAGTTGGACCCCTCCTCCTGTGCCAACTCCCACGACCCCTCTTCTTCTGGGTAAACACACACTCGTCTTTTTCAAAAGTACACTCTCCGGGATTGGGCAACAATATATCTATAATGAGAGGACACTGTTTAAAACTGCAAATATATTAGACACATATATGGAGGGATTACACAAGCAATGTATTGCATTCACGCAATACACGCACCTGCTGAAATCACTTATATCTACCTAGCAATATTTACAGCAATACAAGCTTATAAAAGCTAGCTTCAAAAATATATACAAAGTTTAATTTCATTTTCTTCACAGCTTTGGGGAAAGCTGTGCCCTAGTCTGGCTCACTAACATGTACTGGTATTCTTTAAAATATCTCATACGGTTTATTATCTCATCAGAGCTCTTACTCCGCAATGGGCTCTACCAGTCTAATTTTCTTCACTACTGTGGCACCCCAAGCAGTTTAATGAGCTCCAGCACGTATAAAATGCATATTAAACTAGTCTTGTCAAAGATTGGAGTTTCTGTGATCTGAAATCAAAAGCCACATTTAGCCCTCTTATGTTCCCTTGGCACCAGATTCTACTACCACACACAACAGACCACAGAGCTGCAATTACTACAGTATTTTCATTATTTCAATTCTATGAGATGATGCAGAAGGAAGTTGACAATTTGGGTGCTCACCAGGAAGCTTCTGTCAGCTTTTCTGCTATAATCTGAATTTGTCGTTCAGGAGTAGACACTGAGTTGCTTTCAGCTTTTGGAATGGAGGAAAGCTTGATACCTCACATACTCTGGGGCACTTTTCAGGCATTTTTTTGCTGCCATCACTGACAAATGCCCATATGACTATACACCCAAGTATCAGTTCTGCACCTTTGGTTCCTTTTCAAATTACTTAGGGACTACATGAGGCAAACCAGACAACTATCAGAAATGCTTTAGAAAAATGGCATCTTGTTTTATACTTCTCTCTGTTCTGTAATGGTTAGCTGCCTGAATGCATGAAATCCAATCAAAAGAGGTCATTAAAAAGTTCTTATTACATGGAAATATAAATGGCATGGTCGATCAGCCTCATCACCATTTCAAAGGCACAGCTTTATTCTGAAGAACAATGGGATCATAGATTGTGCCTGTCTCGTGAGGGTGGTTTCCAAATTAGGATACAATTGTTGTATTGTCAAACCTCAAAAAGCCCCAGAAGAGGGAATCTGGGTGAGTTCAGAGAGGTTAGCATGTGCATGTCAGAGGATAAAGCCTTGCTCAAAAACAGTTCCTCCCGCTACAGGATGACGACTTGGTCTCATCATGTGTGTCTTCATTAGAGAACTGCAGTTCAGACAAGGGACTGTGTCTTGGCCTTGCACAACTGTACTTCTGGACTAAATAGAATAATGCTGTGTTTTGAAAATAGTGCTTTTGGGTCCATTCTTGGTTTCCTAAAAGCCATTTGAAAACTACTTTCCCCTCAATTGGACTGTTTGGGTTTTTGGTTTTTGTTTGTTTGTTGTTTTTTTTTTAAACTGTAATGCCCCAAAAGGAACACTCACCTATACACAACTGCAACAGAGTCAGAGAAGTTAATTAGGAGTTAGCTGGTACCCCTGGAACAAAAACTAGTCCTCACTGTATGTATGCTGCTGCAAAAATAGGATTTATGCAATACTTATTGGAAAAAGAATGGAAACCACAGTGGGATGAAGACAGCTGTAGGATAGGCTTGGAAAATGAAGATATGCGATGAACTCTTACTAAAAAGGGTAGCAGCTGTTGGACAACAAATATACATGGTCTTACCAGCAGCCTGGCAGCTTCCCAGGCTCAATGACACATCATCCAGTGCCACAAGTCCACAGTCCCAGAAGCTTTTACACCAGCTGACAAAGACAACCTGCAATACATGAAGGAAGTTTCAAGTATCTAACAAAAGCTGGCACTGTTCAGAGTATGAAATCTTAGATTTTTCCAAATGTGCTAATAATTTTGACATCTACAGAACAGAAATGATGAATCCACTTTGTTTTGGCACATACTAATACTGCCAATGACTGAAATTTCAAATCCAGTGGCGTTTAGATGTTTGTTTTCATTCAAGAGAAAGTGTTTTCTCACTTCTATAGGCAAATAATGCATGTCTGTATGTAGTTTCCATTTTATTAGGATAGCGTGTATTTTTTAGTGTGTAAGCAAACGTGACTCACTGAGGCTGTTGCGGTTTCTCCCCCCCAAAACCCAACATGAACAGTTCAAATGTCCTCAGCTATCTTATCCTTAGAACCAGGATGTTTTATTCATGGAAAAATAAATTTGAAAGAGTAATGCAGAGTGATGGCCAAGAAACATGACCGTGGCAAAAAAAACAAAGAACAATAGAGATGAGATGAAACTACTGCATAAAATGGGATTATTCAGAAATGACACAAGGCCATGATATCATAGAGCAGGAGGCTGGAAATACTAAGCTTCATTCACAGTGTTCATATGGGCTTATGAAGATCAGGAATAGTGTCCAAGATGTTTTATTTGACTACACATTAATTCTGCCATGGACAATACAAGTCACTCATGAGATGACAAAATAAAATGTAAAGAAACTATAAGATTCCCAGCTGCCCTCCTCCCAAGGTTGACACAGATCTGTTTGAATTACAAATGACACAATAAGGTTTATTTTGTGAAAATACTGATGGGAGAGTTCTTTGCCTAACTACTGCAAACCATCTGTCTGACCACTGGGGTTATGACCATAATTTGAGAAGAGCTTTTCAAAACAATTCCTTTGTGATGAGGTCTGAGCGAGTGACTGGAGACACATAAGTGTCACTTCTAACAGTTTAATATTCTGCAACAACTGTAAACACCTCAGTTACATATTTGAGGTTGAATGCTGACTGACAGTTTCACGCAGATAGAAAAAGGTTGTTAAAAGTCATTCATGCATTATTTAATATGTCCTCTTTTAACAGGCTCAGTAACACCTTCAATATGGTCATTATACTGAATTTTGCTAGATTGCTTTGGTTCGTAGTATTTATTTATCCATCTGCTTATAAAAGAGCCTGGGACATAACTCTACTTTAACCTTTGAAGCATGTATGGGTTATGCTGCTCAGGATGGACCGATTTTCAAAACCATTTTCCATTCAGTGCTACCGATCCTGGCAATAGTGATTATCTGTCTTGTAAACTGTTACAGGTGTGGACATGAGGAGTGCCCCTGCACAGGACACACAACTGCTCAGTGTATAGTAGCCTAAAACTGGCCTTCCTGCCCCCCGCCCCCACCCCCTGGCCTCGTAGAGCTGCTCTCTTAGCCTTAAGGTTTAACAGGGCAAAAATTGTTATTCTCAAGAAACAGGGGCAATCTATTAAAAAATGGTAGCATCTCTCGGAATAAAGAATACAATAAATACTGACATTGGGTGGACGTCATTCACCAGACTTTTAATAAATGCATTCTGGTGAACATTTGTAATAAAGTAAAGACATATTATAATCCTAAACCCAAGAATCTTCGGAAAACCACACATGAAAGGGTGAGGTCAGTCCCCATTTGTGAAACAACATTTCCACACTGTGGAATCATGTTGTAAGTGATGTTTTCCTATTGACATCACTGGGAGCAGGATCAAGTTCTTTATTCTTAAATTGCAATAACTTGTTCCATACAAGGTATGTAATTACCCATTGGATCCTGCAGAAAGCCCTTCATTTCAAAAGCATCGCAACAGTAACTGTTGGTGTCTCAAGGCCATTGAACCCGTAGCCTTTGTACAATCAAAGGATTGATCTTTTTCAGTGACACCTATAAACTTGTTCAGCTTTGTCATCTGTACCTTTAGCATTACTAGTTCTCCGCTTGCTTTTTGTGGTTGAGTGACACACTGCCATAAGCAGGCTTTGCAATTGGTCAGGGGTAGGGTGAGGGGAGCTTGTGTTTGGAAATGTAGAGTTTCCAGCATTAGCTATAGCAAACGTACTGAAACTGTCCATTGTCCCCTCGGCTTATGTTGTTGTTATATACCTGATTTAGTTTTAAGCAATAGGGTAGAACATATTTTTATTTACAGATAAAATTTATTCACTCTTCTTTTGTCCTAAATGTCATTTTTTGTCATAAAGGGACATCTTTGACTATTTGAACTTTAGCTACCAGATTTGTATTCATTTGGATTTACTCAGCTACTCATTTTCACCCCACATCAGATCCCCAAATCCTTTCTATAGTCACCATAGGACTAATCTCATGATGCTTTACATTTGTCCTTGTTTTGAATGAAAATATTTCCAAGGTTAACTCTTCCAAAAGAAATTTTTATGAAGTTATCTCATGCCTTGGAGAAGAGAATAGAGGGATCTTTGTGCTCAGCTCACACTTTCTTCATAAAAGATGACAGATGAACAACATACTAATTGTTTCAAACTAGGTAATAAATCTTCCTGGACTTGCACGCTATCTTGGAGACTAAATTAAAAACATTATCAAATGCAGGCAGTCGTTGCCTGTGTTACTGAAAAATAGAATGTATTTTCCTCTCATGTCTCTTTTTGTTCCAGTAACACGACACAGCCAGGGCATTACTTGCCTTCCAAACTATTGCCCTGATTTCTGGAAGCTGCTTTGGTTTATTTTCAAGTGCTTAATCAATGTTCCTGGTTTGCAGCCTCGGAGTATCAATAATCAGTTCTTAGCATTTATCCTGGATTATATCAGTAATGAGCAACACCAGATGAGAACAGCTGGTAGAGCAAGCAGGGTTTCACTTCTCCCATGACATGCTGTTGGGTTGTGCTGCACTGAGTGAGGCAGAAGGGACTTCCGCACTCTGCATTTCTACAAGTAGGTGTGAGTTAAAACGTATGCATATGAAATTCACTTGCTTTTGGAGGTAAGAAAGAGTAGGACATACAGCAGGGTACCTCCATCAAGAAGTGTAAGGAAGGACTAACAGGGAAGCTTGGAGGGAGCTGGACTGAGAACAGAAGAAAAAGAGAGAAGACGCCCCCCAGATTCCTATGGGTTCTGTGTATTTTCTTTCCTACTTGTTTATCCCAAAAATATATCTATTGCTCAATTAGAGAGCCAGACCACCTAAACAAAAAAAACCTGACAGCAGCCAAATCTGGTAACTAGAAAGCAAGCTATGCCTCTGCAGCAAATTAATTTACCTGATTCCATCCTAGTGAATATTCCTAGGTTTAAACTACATACTGTATATCAGTCTAGACAAAAAACTCAAGTCTGTCACTTAGATACTTATTTACGTTCAATTTCTTAAAGGAGAACGGCAGTTATAGTGGAGTCTGGGTGGGTTTTTATGAGAAGCAACTGTTGTAATTTCCATACAGTGACACAAAACTCAGTACTACAAAATCCAAAAATAATTCAAGCACCAGAAACAAAAGTGTGAGATGACAGAAAGAAGCAGTCAAGATGTTTTTATAAAACAGGGATCCTGACTTTTCAGACAGTTACATTAGTACAGAGCCACATAAGCGTGTAAGCCAGGGACCCATCACCGGCACAGGGAATGGGAGAACTAATCTGATTGTCCCAGGGCTGTTCAATACAAACGTTATCAAGTTAGCCCAGATTACTTTTAACTAGTTTAATTAAACCCGATTTTAAATGGATTGTTTTTCTTTGGCTTAAACAGTCAGAAACTCATTTATCAAGATCACAAGAAAGATATTAAGCCAAAATTAGAATGTTTGCAAGCTTCGGTCTTATAAAATAAAGGGATTTAAAATGGCATTCGCCAGGCAAGTTCAGTTTCTTGCCATGTAAATACAATGAGCTTCTGGGGGAAAAATAATGGATTATGAAAGCTTCTACATAAATAATTGGATAACATTGGTAATAAGTTTGTGACATTCGAACAAATATTTTTGAAAACCTTTCCTGTCCCAGGGCAAATGGGTTGCAGAAACAAACAATGGAAGAGAAACATAAAGCTAACAGAACAACCTCGGGCCACAGGCTGTTAATGTTACATCTATATTCACTGGATTGTGCTGTCTAGTAGAGAATACTGCCTGCACAGAGATGTACACAAGACACTGATATCCTCAGCTGTCCCCCAGGGCCCTCCTAGATTTCCATGTCTGCTACTATAGCTCTATCCTCTTTCCAGTGCAAGTTTCCTTGGCTCTTTTTGTAAGAGGGAAAGGTTCTTGCCTGTAGACTGAGGACTCTTGTCAGATGATGTGGCATCACAGTATCACAATATTAACTACCCAGAATAAAAATTGAGCCAAAAGAAAGGAAATGACAGTTAAGTATCCCACCTACCAAAAGGAGGTATGTAGTATTTCATGCAACATATCTCCTTGCTTAGCTACTGTGAAGATGCAGGCCACGTAGGTAATGCTTTCTAACCTGAATAATTTTTACAGTTTCCAGTATGTCGTTTCCATAACTGTATATCAAACAACACAGACAGTGGGGTACACATTTTGCATGTACTACCACTACTATTTATGGACCCTGACATTCTTATTTTAAATAGGCATTTCCAGTTACTGTTCTTAAAGAAATTTCTTGTTTTACAGGTGAGAGAAGGAAGGACAGAATGGCCATACTATAAAACTGCAGCTGCTTCCAACCTCTTTAGGTTGCATACCTTACCGTGGGAAGACTGATCAAGGGCTGTTTCAGAACAGCACCATAAACCTCCTTTGTTTGACACAAGTGAAGGTCTTTCAGAGGGCGAGGAGGAGATGAGAACTAGGATGTCTGCCCTCCTGCACTTGATACCTGACTGGAGAACTGTGTCCTTTATACTAGTGACTCAGTCACAGGGATCTAGGACTTCATCGTATATCCAAGATTGCTTTAGTCATTTACCTATGGCTTCAGTGGACAAATGGGAGACACAAATTTCTCAGCGGCAAAGAGAAATGCTAGAATAATTTAATATTGAGCATCATCACAGCAACGATGTGAAAACAAAGGTCCGAAGACCCTCATATCAAGCCCTAGGAGGGCAGAGGGGTGATAATGGATGTTCAGGGAAAACAGTACAAGAAACAAATCATAAAGCTGTTTGTGGCATTATATTGTGTTCAGCCCCCAGAGAGCTGGAAAACTTGCTGAGCTGGAGGTCACACCTGTACCACTGTGTTTATGGTCACCGTGAGGTCTTTTTTCCATGAATTTGCCTAATCCCTTTTTAAATGCATGTATACTGTTGGCCTCCACAGCATCCTGCAGCAAAGGATTTCAGTGTTTAGTCATTCCCCAAAAAGTCCTCCCTTTTGTTTGTTTTAAAACATGTAAATATTGAAGTGCAACACTCAGTCACTTGATTTTGCTTTCTCACAACTGCAACTAAAATTAGTTACAGAGGATGGGTGAAAACAAACAGATGAACTCAACAAAAGAGTGAGGAAAAAAAACATCAGAGAGGAAGAAAAGTAGACTGAAAGAATGAAAAATGCAAGAAATGCTGCCACAACTATTCTGATGAAAGTAGGGTGGACTGTTATGATGCCAGCTACCTTTCTGAGGATTTTTTTTTTACCTCTGTGGGAGGTATTCAAGCATGAGGTAACATTGCAAAAACTTGCATGAATGGATAAACAAGTTGTTTCCTTTTGAAAACCCTAACTTCAGAACGGTGAAACAAATCTAGCAGAAATGAACAGAACTGATGTAAGTAGACCAAGCTGCACTCAACCCTTCATTTTAATCTAGGCATTTGGACTTTGTTGTGAAGTTGCATAAAAGAAATATCTTTCTATGGTGGCATATGCACACAAACACAAGCACACACAATATTAAAATGCAGGTTCTTGCTTCACAGTGCATGTGAGCATCTCCACGTTACATATGACAATTGTGAATTTTTCCTTCAGTTAGCTCTGACATTTTCCTGCCATGTATTGTCCTGGAAGATTAGTTTTAGTACATTCAATCAGATCAAAAGAATCTACATATTTCAGACTCAAATTTTTATGCTGCCCTTTAAGAGGCTTATACAACAAAGTGTGAACAGTTTCATTTATTTTAATAATTATTTATTTATTTATTTCTTCCTTGTCACATTTATTCCCTGGGCATTACACAGTACAAGAACAATACTGTATGTGTATAGGATCATAGGTACTACACTAACTAAAAGAGAGAGTGCCTCAAGTACAAATTGAGAAATCAGGATTTAAAATTTCTTGCCTTCTCGCTAGCATTATATAGCATGTCTATTTGCAGTATGTACACATATATATATATATGTATAAACATTTATGACGTGCTTAGCTGGCTCATACCCACCTAAACTTTTCAACATGGTAGTTCAAAGTGTCATATTAAAGCCTGTTGGCCAGCTTCACATTTCCTGCTCACAGAACTCAAGCCAACAATCTGTGCCAGACTGCAGTTAGCTAATTCAAAAAGAACTTGCAAAAACCGTTACACAAACCAAGACAGGAAAATCTGAGCCTTTTTCTTTTCCTGATCCAAACAAATACGTTATCAAAATTAAAGCATATCAGATGGATTTTATATTGTTTTCAAAGCCTTGCGAGTAGTATTCAGAGTAGAAGAAAGATGAAGGACATAGGTAATCAGGTATTTTAGAACAATTGTTTTCTGGCTGCAAAATCATTACAACCTTCAGGACTCTCTGGCCAAAGCAGCATAATCACTGCCTTGCTGACTTTACTGGCCATTAAGGAACAGCCAGGAGACTGTTTACTGTTTCCACAGGCGCTGACCCAATCTACAAGTCACACCCAGTAACCAAGAACACAATCAGCCAAACTACTCTGCATGCCTTACAACTTCTTATCATCCAAGTCTAGACATGATGTATCCCAGAAAACAATACGATAGGCACATCAGCCACCACATCTGTATTAGAGGAAAGGTGGTAGCCCTATCTTATTCTGAGACCACCTCACTCCATTAAAAGACTGTTTTTCACTTGCTTATAACATTGCCAAGACACAATGATTTCAGCTCAGACTTTCCATGCTAGGTCCTTGCTTCAGGCTTGTTTTGGAAGATTTAAACCAAAACATTTCCATCATTTCCGAGAACAAGGCTAGGAAAAAAGGTTTTATTTTGCCCCTATTAAAAAAATTATTTGAAAAGCTTGGGCACTCCTAGCCTTTGGAGTAGGAGCATGAAATGTGTCAGGGTTTGGTCTTTGTGCCAGAACTGTGCTTTCTGTCAACTCATTAGTTTTTCAGAAACTAAAATTTGTAAGAACTGGGACAAACAGGGCACACAGACTGGGACACAGGCAGGATTAGAGGGGAAAAAATTGGACTGTCCAGAGCTGAGAAGCCAGGAGTAAAATGGGGAATCGGGGGCAGTTTGCTGCCTAAGGGGCAGGACAGATATGACAAAGATGCACCAGCAAGGAGGCAAGAGACTCAAGGGCAGGTTGGAGGAGATAGGACAGAAGGGGTCAAACTTCAGTGACCTTGTTCCTCTCATGTTTCTCTATACTGTCTCTCCCTCCAGAGACTGAAGTGTAATCCCTGACTTGCTGGTTCCCACCACTCCTTGCTATGAGGCAAAATGTGCTCTGATGCATCTCCACCGCTGGCCTGCATTGAAAAGGGCCATTGAAATGAGCGTTCCTTGTCAGCTATTTCACTAGGTCCTAGGCAGATGCATTTTTACAGATAACTAACCTAAGTGTTTACACAATGCCACACAGTGCTCCTTCATTTCCTTCTGTTGACTTGGAAAAGAAGAAACAAACAAAATAAAGCATGAAAGGACTTTTAAAAGTATTAAGGTAAAAGAGCTGGGCATGAGATTGCAAGGAAAAGCCAAAATCGGGTTCACTGTGCCACTTCATTCAGGCTTGCTTGTGAATATTACAAGCAGACAACCTGTAACTACACCAGTTTTTCACTGTTGCCTTATGGCAAGTAGACACAAAAACTTTGACATCATTTGTCTTTTGTATGCTGACTTCTCAGCTGTGAACATATGTGGATATACTTTTCCATACTGACATGCTTCAGAACCTATTGTCTTCCATGTACTATTTGCCTAAGGGAAACTTTATAAACTGGTTGTGTATATACATACACAGCCATCAGGAAAATCATAAAACTGTTATACAAAGTTCAGCACATAGCTTGTGCATGATTTATTATGGACCAATGGCATCTACTCCATATGCAAAACTGCAACTTAATCCTCATTCTAAAACTAATTTAATCTTCCAATCTAGGAAAAAAGACAGTGTGAGAGAATAGGTTTAAACCAAGGCTAAGGTAGAACTTCACCCCCTGACCAAATACATAGTTATTTGGCTAAGGGATGTCTGCATTACGATATTCTGAACACATGCTGAGTTCTTTAAAGCCCAATAAATCTCACTTTTTGTGATATTTGAGGAATATCAACAGAAACATTTTGCAGCCTGCTTCTGTGGGAAAGAAGGCTCTCCCACCACAAGACCTGAAGGACCCACTGAAGGTGACTGAGAATTGCCAGAGGACAACAAACCCTCCTGCTGCAGACCATGGAGGGTTTCTTCCCTCCTGCAAACCTTCGGGCTCAGAAGCAGGAAGGATATTCCCTTGACTTCTTTCTTCTCCTCTGTGCTGCCATCTCCATCTGTTACTGCCTACAGACAGACTGGTAACTACAGACATGAAAGCTGCAATTCACAAAAAGCTTTCTATCCCAGGCAAGCTTCTTCACAACTGTTTCAGATATACTAATTTCTAGGAAAACATAAAAATAGTTCTTCATAAATTCATATGGGAAAAGATTTTCCATGTAAATGTCAGACGCTAGAAAACCTGCCACCTCCAAGGCTATAAACCATTTTTAACAGTCATGCTCAGCTGTCATCACTACTCATACAGTGTATTACACTACACAAGCTACTGAACCTTTTTAGCAGTAATAAAGAAATACGTAAACAGAAGATGGCAAAAGTATGTAATAAGCTTGCCCTTTTAACTAATAACTTTTCCTTATTTAAAAAAAGTGAAAAATTCTGCAAATATTTTGGGATGATACTATAAGAGACTTTTCTATCATGCACTTGCTGGGCAGTAATAAAATTCTTTTTTTCTGTACCAGTTGAATTATTGCATTTTATGCATATGTACATAAAAATTCCATCAAATTTTTAAGGTATCAGATATCTGACAGAAAACACTAGCCAAGAATTAGGACCAAAATTTTCATCATAAATTTCCCTTTTAACACAGTTAGGCAACCTTTTTTTTTGGTGAACTTTTTCTTTTACAGTGTATTCACTTTGAAGAAAACCACTTTTTTTTTTTCCAAGAAAAGTTAGACTCAGTAACTACTGCAATTTCAAAATTACTTTGTAGTGGGGAAATTGCTTAAAGATACTTGTCTATAATTCGGAAATACCTGAGTTACAAGACAAACTTTTATTCACATGTTCACAGTACTATCACACTCTGAAAAAAAAGCTGGATTTATCTCAGTGTCATCAGGTAGCAATCCATCTGTTCCTCCTTAGATGACTCACAAATAGTGGCAACAGGCTACAGAAATCAGGATAAGCGCACAAGTAGCGCCCAGACAAATCTGTGTAAAAGTCAACCTCTGTAAAAACAGTGAAGGTGAGGAATAGCAGCAGCTTGAGGACTTACTCAGGAGGTGATGTGAAATATTATGTTATTCTTATGAACTTGCTGGGGTAACAAACTGACCTCTCCAACCAGACGCTGCAAATACTTCAAGCTCTAAATTACACTGACTTCTGTTTTCATATTTTAAGCCATTGGTTGAATTTAGGAAAGTAGGATCAGCTCCTCATTCTGACCAGAACTTACCAATACTGACTTCTTAGATTAATTAATATCTGTAGTTAAGTACGGTGATGTGAATCACATAGGAAACAAACAAACAAAAATGAGTGAACGTGGAGCCTGCTGAGAAACCAAGACACAACCAGCTCTCACTAGAGCTTCTCAAGTGAAATCTCCACAAATACTCTGACTCCAGTTGAGGACACCAGGGCAACACTGCCCCGTTCCTGGTATAAAGTCCGTTTATCAGGGCTCCAATGGGAGCCAGGCTGAGAAGAAACGCTCTCCTACCCACTGTACTACCTGGGGAGCTCAATTTCACTTTGCAGGTATAGCTCACTTAGGATTAATCCCCGGATAACAAAGAACCCTGGGAGGAGAGGGCAAGGAAAATCTCCATCCAGAATTCAGCAGATTTGAAGAGTTGGCTCTTACCTTGCAAGGCATAGGCTTTTTGAAGGAGATTTCAGCTTGAGTCCAAACTCCCTTTGGAGAGTCCAAGACAGACCAGATTTTCTCTTGAACAACATGATTCTCCTCAAAGATATAAACAGCAAGAGCACCACTCATTTGGAAAAACCCATACAAGGCATAAAAAAAACGCAGACAAAACTGCAAGTTTCCTGGCAGGGTTGGGCCATACAGACGTCCAAGGTACCCAGGCTGTGATGTAAACTTTGTGTTCGCCAACAAGTAATAACCTGCAAGACAGTGCAATTATCGAGCATTTCTAATACACAATTAGCACAGCTGATTTGCTATATTAAAGCAGCTTCCGTTATTGCATCAGACTTTGGTTATAAAAACAGTTTCTACTGGCAGGAAACAGATTATTACACTCTGTTTAAAAGGAAATAAGATTTTTTCTAAAAGCATCCCGGCTACTTCAAGCTAAACTGGCACATGGCTAGGTTAACAGAAATAAGCACTTTTCAATTTTACACTGAAAAATTCTCTGGCCTGCTGGGCTCCCTGGAAACCTGGCTGTTTCAAGGGTACTGCTCCGAGACTGAAGAATGAAGGATGGGCACAAGGCCTACTATTCCCTGCACCAAGTATAACGAGGTGTGACTTTAGCACATATGATTAGGAACTATGAATATTCTACACAAAGAGACGTGTGAGTTTCGGAACTTTTTTAGCAGGCCTTTCACTACATGGCTTCACTACACATTTCACAGTTTTCCCTTAAAAATGCCCACTATCCTATGCCTGGAAGAGCTAAGAGCCCACCATTCCTCTATATTAAAAGCAATGCATTAAGCTACTATTATATTTGCTTGCATATTTTTGTGGAATCATCCCTTCAGTCGCTACAGACCAGTATAGTGAAGGTACTCTGATTCACGGCCTTGTGTGACAATTCAGTAGGTGACTTTCCCCCTTTTCATGTTGGGAGGCACGGCCAGAGTCCCAGCGAGGACAGAAGGGTGCACACTGATTTTCGACGACAGGGAGTTGCAGTAAGGCAATCTAACCTGTGTGCCAATGGCATTATTTAACAGAGTGAACAACGACACAACAGATTAACCTTTATATCCAGTTTGAATCTTCTAGTGAAAAGGAGTTTTGATTTACCAAACCCGGTCGTGTGATCTCCTGCTCTATACACGTTACGCTTCACTTTCACTCTGCTCCATCCTGGGCCATCTTTGTGATCCTGGTAAAAATTACACAGATCTTCCTCAAAATTGCAGCCTGCCTCAGCAGGATTGAAAGGAGTTCCTAAAGGATAGATGAATATGTTCTGTTAGGAAGACCACAGCATAATGAGCATAGGTACTTGAAGCGCAAGGATGCCAAAGGATAGTCTGTTTCATCTTTCTTTGCATTACAGAATATGAGCATGTGCAAAGATGTTACACATATATAGTGCAAAGTCACAATGATATCAAACTATCATTTTTCTATTGCAAGCGGGTGTTATTTTCCTCTCAGCTGGAAGGAAACCTCCTTCACAGCCCCTATAAAATATAAATCACAGAATCACAGAATCGTCAGGGTTGGAAAGGACCTCTGGAGATCATCTAGTCCAACCCCCCCGCCAGAGCAGGGTCACCTACAACAGGTTGCACAGGACAGCGTCCAGGCAGGTTTTGAATGTCTCCAGAGTGGGAGACTCCACAACCTCTCTGGGCAGCCTGTTCCAGTGCTCCACCACCCTCAAAGTAAAGAAGTTCCTCCTCATCTTAAGATGGAACTTCCTATGTTCAAGTTTGTGCCCATTACCCCTCGTCCTATCAATGGGCACCACTGAAAAAAGACTGCTCCCATCCCCCTGGCATCCTCCCTTCAAGTATTTGAAAGCATTAACAAGATCCCCCCTCAATCTTCTTTTCTCCAGACTAAAGAGACCCAAATCCCTCAGCCTCTCCTCATATGAAAGATGTTCCAATCCCCTAATCATCTTTGTAGCCCTTTGCTGGACCCTCTCCAGCAGATCCCTGTCCTTCTTGAACTGGGGAGCCCAGAACTGGACGCAGTATTCCAGATGCGGCCTCACCAGGGCAGAGTAGAGGGGGAGGATGACCTCCCTCGACCTGCTGGCCACACTCCTTTTGATGCACCCCAGGATGCCATTGGCCCTCTTGGCCGCCAGGGCACATTGCTGGCTCATGGTCATCCTGTTGTCCACCAGGACTCCCAGGTCCCTTTCCACAGAGCTGCTCTCCAGGAGGTCGGCCCCCAACCTGTACTGATGCATGGGGTTATTCCTCCCCAGATGCAGTACCCTACATTTACCCTTGTTGAATTTCATTAAGTTCCTCTCTGCCCAACTCTCCAGCCTATCCAGGTCACGCTGTAAGGCAGCACAGCCTTCTGGCCTATCAGCCACTCCTCCCAGTTTAGTGTCATCAGCAAACTTGCTGATGGTACACTCTATCCCTTCGTCCAGATCATCGATGAATATATTGAACAGGACTGGACCCAGTACTGACCCTTGAGGGACACCACTTGTTACTGACCTCCAACTAGACTCTGCACCACTAACCACAACCCTCTGAGCTCTATCTGCTAGCCAGTTCTCAATCCACCCCACTGTCCATCCATCTATCCCACACTTCCTAAGCTTGCCAGTGAGGATGATGTGGGAGACAGTGTCAAAAGCCTTGCCAAAGTCAAGGTAGACAACATCCACTGCCCTCCCCTCATCCACCCATCTAGTGATCTCATCATAGAATGCTATCAGATTAGTCAGACACGACTTCCCCTTAGTTACAGATATTAAGAGAAGAGTCCTCCTTCAGGACATAATGCACAAAGACATTCAGACCATTTGTTTTCGTTCTCCTCCTTCATTCAGAAGACATTTGGACAAAATGAATGTGAGTGTACACATGCGTGTGCAGGGGTGTTATATTTTTATTTCAGTTTCCAAGGGGATAACTTTCTAACATCCCTATTAAATATTATCTTAAGGAGTACTTTTTAAAAAATCCCTTTTGTAGTCATGTATAGTGTGTGTGCATGTGCATGCCGTAAGTACGTAAGTCAAATAGTTTTTGGTTCATGTAGGACCTCATGGCTGCTGATCTCTGGAGTTATACCTCAGTTATTTGAGCACTGCAGCAGAGACAGCTGCACGATTTATAGTGAAGTTGATTAAGAGCTCAGCTAAGCTCCCCAGCCCTGCTGATGGCTCCCTCTTGACCTGCAACATGGAATTCATGGGTGAGGATTTGCTTTAGTCTGAAAAAATCCCCCTGGTGAATGGGAGCTTTTAAGTAACACATTTCTGTTTCTTTAAAAGCCTCAGTCCCTTGTACCAGGTGCTGGGCAAAGGAGGGGCACAACCCAAAGACATCATGCAATTTTCGGAGCCAGGAGCCTGTGAGCATCACTCCATGACAGCACACATGACCCTTCTGTACGGAGGCTAAGAGGGACTTCCCAGCAAGGGCAGGGACACAGGCGATCAGCTTCAGGAGAAGCAAAATCTTGGCATTGGAGAGATGCCTGTGGTCTTTTCAGCCTCAAATAAGCCAGATCGAAGCACTGCCCGTGTGTCTTTCTCTGCCTGCAGAGAAAAAGGAGGCAGCCCTGGCCTCCCCCTGCTGCTTCCCTAGCTAAAGAAAACACAGTTGGAGCATTACCAGGTCCATGCAGCATTAAAGATTCATCCTTTGGTGAGCAAGTTCAATACTCTGGTACCTTTTCCCGCCGTTCGGCTAACATTGAGACCTTTGTTGACCAAAACTTCCAGAAAAACAAGTTAAAAACTTAATGCTGTTATATACACTGCTATGGCTGACTACAAGGAGAATGAAAATCTCTTGCTTTTTAACATCTCTACTCAAAACAATTGAGGATGGAAATAGGAGATAAGTCTGAAGGATTAAGCAACTTTGTTGTAGTTCAACAACATATAAGGCCAATTATTGGCATTAATTTCTCAAACAGAAAAAAAAAACAAACCCAAACCTCAAAATCAGAGTGAGTAGGCAAAGCTCTAGCTGAACCTATCAAATTTACCAGTCAGAGTAGATCTGAACTTGGGTGATGACAGTGTGACTAAATCAGGGTTGGGGCAGAAAATACTATAAAGTTTATCCCATACCTCAGCGCATGTAAACCATCTGAAAATTAAAATGGGAAACACAGATGAGCACACAGCTCCAACCCATGGCATACTGCAATCATAACTCAGGATTTTTGTTGCAAAACAAAGCAAAAACAGAACAGGCATTGAGGAGTTAATGAAACCAATACATTTACTCAGCCAAGAGTCATAGATTAATAACACATCTGGAATCTACCTCCTATCGACCTTTAAAGGTCCCTTCCAGCCCAAACTATTTAATGTTGATACTTGAGCAGTGCAGGTAAAACCAGCAGAGAGTCCAAGCAGACAAAAAAGGGCAAACAATCTTTTTCCTTCATCACTTCAAAACTTCAGCCAAAAATTCAAACTTGTGACCGAAAGAATGGGTTGGCCCAGTGGGAAACCACTAATCTACTTTTGAGTATTGCTTAGTGCTACAGTAAAACCCAAGCAACCGGTACACAGCTACCTAAGAGGCTGCACTCAAAAATAACAAAATCCTTCATCCCAAGTACCGCTACAGCAGAGGTCATGCGGACTCAGCTGACTTCTGCTGCTGTGAAAACCTAATAAAATCCTGACAGACGTGCCACTCTCTGAGATAAATAATACCTCCCGGAATAGTGAAGACAGGAAGCCAAGGCTCTCGTTTTGGGTCTGGAGATCACCTCAGGGCATGTGGCGTGGAAGAAGATATTCCCTACACTGGCAATAGTGAAAAACCCAGGACATTTTCTTCCTCATACCATCACACCCAGGGAAATCCCCCTCTCCTTCTTCGACAGGCCTGCAAGTGGTAATTTGTTCAAAAGCTGGGGGGATGCAAAACCATCATTCGGTCCAGTTGTCCAGCTGCAGATCCCTGAGGCAAAGTCTTTGGAAGGAAAGCATTAAGGACTGGTTTCTGGACCAAATGAAGGGCATTAGTGTTCATCTGCTGTTTTGTCACCAGGAGGAAAAGGAGCCCAATGGCGCTGGTCAGTTGAGAAGGCAGCATCTGCACATCTCTACCAAATATTGCAAATACTGACAGACGGTTCAGAGGGGCAAAGCAAAGGGGGAAAACAAGGAAGGTAGACAACAACAAGAACTCATACCTGTCTGATTGCTGCAGTAAACTGGAGAGAAAGAAATGTCATCAAGGGCAACGTAACCTCCCTTGGCGCTATTGAAAGCAACTTCAAATATTACCTGCAAATGATAATTGTTTGTTATTCCTCTACCACATACACAACAATAATTTTGGTACACATCTTTATATTACAGAATTCTGATCAGATGTTCCAGACATACTCCAGGGCATCTCAGACAGCACTGCAGGTGCTGGGACAAATTAAATTTTATCACTTATTAGGGATGTAAGTCAGAGCCTAACCCTGGTACCAGATCTTTGCCCACTCAAGGTCAAGGAAAAATCAAGAGGAACATAGCTCTTCTGCTATTTTACGAAGCATCAGTTTTAAAGGTAAGAGTAAGGCTACTGTTGTGATACCATACAAAGCCGGTATTCAGGGTCATCAGTCTGTTCTGACTATAACTCCAAAGCTGCCTAATTATTACTGTATGTAGAATCTATCTGGATCAAGAGCTAAAAACAAACTGTGGGTTACTCTGCTGTTACAATATCAAGTTTTACTGTTTTTACTAAACATCCACAGGCACTGAAACCTGTGCCTCGGCATCAGCTGGCAGGGAAGATTTCCTTTAAGAAAATGTAGTTAAGATAAGAATCAGAGAAGCTACCACTTGTTTTGTTTACCACAAAAATCAAACAATGTTTGTACTTAGCCATTCCCAAGCGACATAGTTTCCTCAAGTAAGTGGAGGACAACCCATAACTCTTGAGGAAGTGTCTTAAAATTTCTCTTAAATATCAAAGCTCTGAGTTACAGGAAAACTTTGAGAAAAGGATTGAATTACAAGGCAACCCCAGGGACAAAACAAGGATATAAGGACAAATGCTTCCAGAGTGAGATCCTGCTCAGTGAAAGCAATGCCTCTGATGTGTTGCCTAGGGATAAGAGCCAAACTAGGAGAGCTGTGAAAGAATCCTGATTGGTCTCCTTTAGCCAGATGAAACAAAGAGGAAGACCTTCTTGAAGCAACTGACAAAATTATCTGCAAGACTTAATCTTATGTCTACAAAGTGAACTCTCAAATAATGACTGTGTTGGATTACATAAAAATTCCGGGAGCAGAATAAAGGCCCATCTAGCCCAGAGTCTTGTTTCCAGCAGAGGTCACCTACAGAAAGAACTGAAGACAAGTTTTCAGTTCTTCCCTCGCATTGCATTCCTGCTGGATTCTTTCTTTCCCATTAACTTGTCTAATCAGTTTTTTTAACTAGTATCCATATTACACTGTGGAAGGGAGTTTTACAGTTATGTGATGTAGAAAAAAATCCTCCCCTTGGTTTATTTTAAAACTGTTACCTGGTCATTAAGAATTTGGAACAGCAACATAAATTATGAGCAAAAGGGAACAGTTAACCTTCTCTGTGTCATTCATGATTTTTATGAACTTCTACCATATTCTACTTCAGTCAACTTTTTTTACAGGCTGAAAACTGTTATTTCATTAAGGTAACTTCTCCGTACTTTTGATTTTCCCCATCTCCCTCTTGTAGTTCTAGGATCCTCTTTTTTAACTGCGAGGGTTGGAGTTGCATATTCTGCTGAACGCAGGGGTACCCTGTGCATTCATCCAGTGGTATGACATCCTCTGTTTTGCTCTTTATTCCAGTATAGATATTTTCCAACATTCCAGATGGTTTTATGAATGCCACTAAGAACTGAGAGGATATTTCCACAAAACTAATCAAAGTAATGCCAGGCTCTAAGTGATCATTAATTAATTTCCATCTGTAGCGCTAGGACTGTTTTTCCCCTTCCATATTACCTTATATTTATTGAATAAGTAATTCACTTACCATTCAGTATTATGAGACCTTATCAGATCTAATCTCCTTTCGCATACCATTTGAGGTCTGACAATTCAAATGGGTGACTTGGTCACTGACTTTACAGGGTATAAAAGGACTATGTAACAGCTGATTAAAATTAGCTTTACCCATTACAATTTCTGAAAATCTGCAGACTTATGGTGAATTAACAAATAACTTATGTGGAGTTAAAGCAAGTAGAATGAAAGACAATTTATTTGTAATCCTAGTATTAGAAGTATATATATAGGGAGAGATTATATATATAAAAATTACACCTATGTGTATAAAATATATATTATATATTTGT
>VZSZ01006957.1:155961-194458 GCA_013398815.1 Ibidorhyncha struthersii | reverse complement strand
ATACATGTAAGTATATATGTGTATATATAATACATATACACTGTTTATTCCTACCATCTAAGATATTTACATATATATTAGATATAAGAATATATATCTTACATCTATATAAAGGTATAATGTATATATGTGTGTATGTATATATACCATATATACACATCCACACACATTTTTATACATAAGCGTGTGTTTGTGTGTATATATATGTATATGTATTTATATGTGTGTATATATATAGGATGTTTACTCCAATCTTCTAAGGTTTGGGATTTTTTTCAGTAAATACTAGGGAATAAAAAATTTAATTTCTTTCTGATACTTTTGAAATTAATCATAGTAAACATAGAGCCAGCTGGCTTTCACATCTAACGACTACTGTACTATTAGGACCCAAGCTTGTACTCTATCTTGTGAAAGCACAGAAAGACTGAATTGCAGGATCATATAAGGCAAAGAATAAAGCTCGCATATTTTTTTTTAATTTTTCTTCTGCAGTGGGAGGCATGCATTACTTTATGATACTTGGCATCCTCAAAAATGGATCATCACGTCACAGATATATGGGACTGACAGACCACTGACATTATTTAGCAGGAACTGAAAGACCTCATGTTATTAGGACTCTACAACCTCCCAAGGTATTCTGTTCCAAGCGCTTCACCACCTGACTTCATCTCTGCTGAAAATCAAGCACCAGTATGGAAAGTGATTCCTCCTTTACTCTTATGCAGTGGACAAAGGAAACAAGAGATCGCCAGCGTCTCTATAACCATCATTCAGATACTGGATGGCCACAGCCATGTTCCCAACTTGGCCTGAGTCGGCACTGATGTCTGATGCAACCTGGAAGTCGTAGCTGGACTGCGCAGGAATGATTGCTTTTACCTCCATGGGGTACGGCGCGTTGAAGTCAACTTCTGCTAGCACCCAGTCCACACTCAGTGCACTCTCTGTTTTCCAGATCTCCTCATAAAAGCCACTTGTGTCTCTCAAGTAAACGGTAAAAACAATGCTACTCTCCTGCTTAAGTTGATAATAAAAAGATAAGCAGCCAGACATTGGGGCCGTGGTCTTTGGTGAGATTAGCTGGGCCACTTCCTGAAAATGTTTGACGTAAACAGAGTCCACATACATGTAGTGACCTAAAAATATAAAAGAAACTTGGTATAAAGACACTCTTTAAAGGACACAACTCACAAGAAGTATCAGTAGTTGGGCAGGGATGAAGCATGTATCTTTACAACCTGGACAACAATGGTTAATTCATAGGAAATTTTAGTAATTCTAAGGGATTTTTTTTTCCCCCTTTCCTCCTACGTACAACCCAAAGTTGTTTAGCTAAGACACCACTGGCAAAACAGTAAGTCCCAGCTCTCTCTTAAGACTTTATTCGAGACCTTTATATCAAAAAAAGTAATAAACTCTCTGAATTTTGGGAGCCCATTCATAAGTGCAAAAATGTGTTACAACTGAGTAAATTGCCTGCCTCCCAAGAGCTCAGTA
This sequence comes from Ibidorhyncha struthersii, assembly GCA_013398815.1. Classification (NCBI taxonomy): domain Eukaryota; kingdom Metazoa; phylum Chordata; class Aves; order Charadriiformes; family Charadriidae; genus Ibidorhyncha; species Ibidorhyncha struthersii. The sequence continues at coordinate 192,955 of VZSZ01006957.1, read as the reverse complement.
TTTAGTCTTTTTCCAAGTACTACATTACAAGTAAATGAACAAGACTATAAGCCATGAGTTTCCTCATGTTTTAATCAGCAGTTCATTTATATATCAAATGAATTGGCAAATAACATTTATTCTGCACATTTCACTGCTTGTATAATTCTGCTTGGTCTATCTAGGATTTGGTTTCTAAATGTTTTATCTTTACTGAATAGACTGCTTTTTCATAAAATCCATAAAAAAGACTTTGGGGAGAAGCTAATAAACAGACAAATGTATTACAGATGAGTAGACTCCCTCCTCCTCAACCACCAATATGACCTGCAGGATTTTCAAAGGGTACAGCTTCTCAGACTTTAATTTTGGGAGACCTAGCTCGATTTAAACAGGACACATCCATGTGCACGGATATGCTGTGCATCTGTAGTTTTTCTTCTTCTACACTCCCAGAAACACAACATCAAACAGTATCAGCTGATGAACGGAAAACTGGTTCTTCACAAGTAGAAAACTTAGAGGAGAATGAAGTGTCAAACTGACGGGGTACTTCAGCATGGACACTGCAAACTGTGCCGTTAGGTTTGCATCTACACCACTACGTTAATTAGCTAATAGTGTTCTCAAACCTGGAGACGTCACTTCTCGCTTCACTCCAGTGGAAGGAGGGGAAAGGGCTTGCTTCGCTATGGGTCTTCTTCAGCCTGCTCACTGTCAGGGGACTGGTGACACTTCAGTGGTTCTTGCCTGAGAAGTTCTGGGCTTCATTTTTGCTCTGCAGTTTTACCACATTTCATAGCTTAATTATGATCTCCCTGGCTGATGTACCTTCATAGCACAATTCTTGCAAAAAGAAGGCTCTTCTGTGACTTTTGGCTTCTTGGGATCTTCTCAGTCGATGGTCAGCAGAGAGGTTTGGTATGAAAAAGAAACACTGTAGCTACAAGAAAACAGATCCTCCCAGTTGGTGGCATTTCCTATCCCATACAGTACTTTGTTTAATAGGTAGAGCCACTGTCTGCTGTTGAAGTTGTGATGAGTTAAACTTCCATCAAAATTTTACCAGCATTTAGGAGCTGTGGGGTGACCCTCTGTACTCAACTCACACAATTGTGAAATAAATAAAAAGGCACAGCGGCATGAGTTAAGGAAAGAGGATCAACCCTGCTTTTCATGATGCAATTCCTTGCACCGTCACAATCGTCACGTTGTCTGAGACGCGCAGTGCTGCAGCAGCCAGATCTCCTGACTGTCACCTGTCATGGTACTTCATGAAACACCACATCAAAGGCTAAGATGTCTCCCAACCCTTCTCTACGACTATGTAAAATGTTCTCCTCCCAACAAGGTGGCCAGGATGAATATCTCATACATGGCAAGTGCTGAAAATCCTTTAAGTCTGTACAGCGTTCTGCCTCTCATGGACTGTATTAACAACACAATATTTGACTAAAAGAAAACAAACTCCTAAACTGTACAATTTAACCCGAGATTCTCCAAACATCTTTCAATCCCTTAGCTTTCCTACTCAACTTTCCTAATAGCCACTGGAAAGAAAACCCCTGCCAGATGTACAAAGCAGTGGTAAAAGATTTTTAAACTTATTGTGGCCTGTACTTTTAGAATCCACAGAAAGATGAATTTTCCCCCTCTCCATCCAAAATTTTATCCTTATTTTGAATAATTTTGAAGCCTAGCAAAGGCTTATTATAAAGCTTACAGGAAACTTTGTGTGAACTTCTGCAAATTCCCCCCCATCTCTTTCTAATCCCTTTTTTTCACACAAGTCATTCTTACCCCACCCAATGCCAGGAGAAGAGAACAAACTCACATAATAATTTGCAGTATAAGAGTCATACATGGATCACAGACTCAAATCTTCCCCTATACTTATGTTTTACATTTGTTGCTTACCCAGTTCACTGTTAAGTGTGTGGTCTTTGGGCAGGATAGACTGAGAATTGCGAATGTTCCCTCCACCAACAAACCAGTTGACATTGGGGTTCCAGCGGTTCACGAAGCCACAAAGATGATTTTCTTCAAAGTCACATTCTGCAATTGCAGACATCACCAGCTCAGTGCACACATTTTCATTAAAGAAGAGAGGCTATTGCTAAGCACTGGCCTTGTTTTACATACGGCAGTGCAGATAACACCTATATTTATAAAAGTGGACACAGCACTTAACGGCTTATAATAAATGGCAGCAAACTTAGCCACAGTTTTTGATCAATTTTTGATAAAATTCTCACTTCCATCCTGTTCAGCCTGATCTATCTTTTCATTGTTTGGCAATACAGGAGTGCTGTAATTTAGAACCAAATAAAATAGATTTAAAATATACCACTTACAAATCAGTCAGAGCAGAACTTCCACTTGTAAATCAGGGATGGCTATAAGCAAAGCAGGGCTAGTATTTCACAGTGGTAATAAGACTGCTTTGTTTCCTTCACAGAGCCAAAGAATTGTGACAATTCAGTTGGGCTCCACCAGAGCTCCCCAAAAATGCAAAGGTCTCCCAGCCTCCTAACCACTGAAATTTTTGAACTTCATCAGGGGGTTTTGGCAAATGCCACGAGGAAATAGCAGTGAGTGTAAATATCAACAGTTTTGACTCTGCAGCCTGCAAAACACAACTCTAAGGAAGCATGAGCAGGCAGACAGCAGAAATAATGTCACAGCTGCCAATAATTGCAGCAGTCTAGTTTTGTGAAAATATAACACTTGTTCCTGCTTGAACAATAAATAGCTTCAGAATGAATTATTGTATGTGAAATGTCTATATATATCACAGTGATGGGTGAATAAAAGCCCATATTAGTGTATGCAACCTTAGCTTAAAAAATATATCAAATACGGCAGTCTATGTTTCAATAAGCAAAAAGCCATTGCCTTTTTTCTAAACTCAGACCTTTAATTGAATTTTAAAACTGCCAACAAAGCATTTTTTTCTATGCAGAGAATATGGGAGCTGAGCAGACAGTACTTACCAATACAATATCCAGGAGTTATTTTAATTTCAAAAACTGCTATACTGGCGGATTTATCTTGTCCCATTTCACCTTCCAGTACAATCTGCACAAAACAAACCAAACTGTAAAATTTAGGGTTTCAGTATTTCCATTATCAACCTGGACATTTAAACAGGATAAACAGGAGAACAAATTAAATATATGTGAGGGACTTATCATCCTTACAGTCAGGAGAGATGCTTTTGCTGGAAGACCTTTGCAGAATGCATTAAAGATGGAGTCAGTGCCCTTTCTCGAGGACAGAAGGCATGCTGAAGGACAATAAGACAAAGCCAAAAAATCCCACACTTCATATAAGAGTACAGGACTCCAGATTCCTCAGTTGTGGCTATACGGGTCGTTATTGTGAGAGATGTGATGTGATGGGTTTTAGGTAGAAATAATCTCCTCTCAGCTTCTGACCCCTGCCAGCAGGGCCCAGAGGACAGGAACAAGTGAGCGCAGCTGCAGACCCAAGACTTGGGAGGTCCCATATCTGCTACAGGACGCCAGCAGCTCCGCAGGGCTGCCATGAGCTGAGGCACCCTCGCTGCACGGCTCAGCCAGCCATGCTTTCCCACGCATCCGCTGGGAAGAGCACCGACTGCCTGACTCGAGCCATCTCTGCTCACTGATTTTAGGGACAGAGGGATCAACTGATTCACATGCTGACGGCCCTAGAGGTGAAAGCCAAGAATAGGACCCAGAGCAGAAGTCTTCACAAAGCCGTCCGTACACCCCAACACATGCCCCAGAAAGCCTGTGGCATCTTCTAAAGTCAGGCTTACCTTGTATTTCTTTGTGCTGTTCATTAAATCCAAGCTAGCTATGAGCCAGCTATCTGAGGGCTCCTTGGCTGACCACAGCAAACGATCAAAGCTTTCTCCTTCCTGCCTCAGGTATAGGTTGAGCCTGGCAGGATCAGGCGAAGGCTCTGAAGTCGTTGCTATCTGATAAATCAGTCTGACACAGCTCCATTCCTCAGAGTACAGCTCAGGGCTGGACAGCACTGCTTTCTCACCCTCATAAGATGTATCCACAGAAATGTAATGTCCTGGGAACAGACACATATCAGAATAATAAATGTGAGAGGCTTTGCTTTCACATCCCTGGACAAAAGTACTTATTTACAAAGGAATGGTTGTTCTGGGGCTAGGTCAGGAGATTGAGACCACCACTCATTCATTAAGCAAGTCATTTAATGTTTTGCTATCCCACTGTACCCACACAAACCACAGTTCATGTGTTTCACAGCATTTTAAATCTCAATTTTAAAATTATTGCAAGACTTCTGAGAAAGATGTTATATCAGCGTATAGCAGATTATTAAGTAAGTATTGCCCTCCAGAACTGGTAGCCATAGACAGATGATTTGATTGACAAGGTAGTTTACACAGGCAGGACTATGCTGCAGGAATACTTAGTTGTTTTACAGATCAAAACTTTTTAACTTCATTTTTACAATTCAGATTTTAAAACAAACTTCTAAAGCCTTTCTGGTTTCAAAGAAGAAAAATAGAAAGACAGTCTTAAGTAGTAAAACTAACATGTAAAATTCTGCTGATTCAAAAAAGCGCTAAATGTAAAGCTACATTTAAACATATCAGCAGTCTCAATGGGATTATTTCAAAATTACTCTCTGGATGGATATTTTAGGAGCAGGGCCTGAAACATAACCTTCTCTGTAAAAACAGAAGAAAGGATGTGATGACAAGCTAAAAATGCACGAGGAGGACAAAAAAATGCCAAAGAAACCACATGCAGAAAAAGGAGGCAACAGTAAATAAATCACAGTGAAACAAAAGCCTGGTCCTGGAGACTTTACTAACACATCGAAAGCAAGATCAGGAAAGTAAAACAGGATACAGGAGTCACAGAAACCTGGAATGCAATACCAGAAACAAGTGAAACAGAAGGAAAGAAAATAAAAAAAAAACAAACAAAACAGGCTAGGACACCCACGTTTGAAACTCTACCCCATAGATGATCTGGAAAATGATTCTCCTAATCTAGTGGAAATGCAGATCAGACAAATCCCATTCTTGATACTAATTCTCAGCAGCCAGGCTGCAAGCAAGAGCTGTAAGAGCTGTCAAGGACTGTGTTGAGTCAGTCCTCCACCCAGCAGCACATCACACCTATCCTCTTTAGACTTCCCAGAGCATATATTTCTTCTTTAATCTCATTTCACTTGACCACAGTGTTTGTCTCCACTTCCACACATATGTAAGCACTTGCTGAACTTGGACACAACACCAATCAGACTGATGTTAAATATACTGGTTGCCTTTGAAGCACATCCTCCTCTCCCAAATCCTGCCTGAACCCTCCAACTCTACCACACCACCCTGGGGTGGCTTCCTAGGTCCTCCCCTCTTGCCTTTTCAAAAGTATTCTCTCCGATGTGAAAAAATTATCTGCATGGATAGTCACTGCCGCCCCCCACACACACACCCAAGGCAAACAGCAGGTACAAATCTGGTCTGTGAGGTTCCCAAAGTACTCTCCCATATCTCCCCAGGAAGATGCCAGGAGCAGGCAGAAGCTCTTGACAACACCTGAATCCTTGGGCAAGTGCATGTTACAGCATCCCCCTGCATCTGCTCCCTCTCTCACCTGCAGACACTGTGCACAGCAACCCATTCATACTGCACATTTTTGTCTAACAGATTTAAGATAAATGATTGCAACTTACTTAGGGTGTAGATGCAGCCCTAAGCAGTATAAGGGGCTGTGTAAATACAGAAAAGCTGCATTTTCTTTCCCTTTTTAGGGAATGGAATTTTTCTTTTTTGCCTCTTACGATAACTTCTCTTTTTATCTACTGTGTTTGGTTTTAGTCTCTTGGAGGAATATACAAAATCACTGGTTAAGTACAAGTAACTTGTTACTGCAGCAGCACATGAAAGAAAAATAAATACAGGAATAAATGTTTAAAAATAGGCACCTAACATACCTGCCAAATACTTAATCTGCCACTATGTAAAATGTGAGCACATAAAACATCCACTGACATACAGTTACTTAGTCAGTTCATAAGAGCATGCACAGCATTTATTTGCTGGCATGTGCTAGTCCAAGGTATGCATATTTTTTCACATGTGTGGAGGATAGAGGGAAATCACCAAGGCTCTATCAAAAGTCGAATGCTTCTCACACATTCGTTTTTAATTGATATAAGTGGCAATATCCAGTTCAGCCGAAGAATTTGTGTTCTTAGGCTAGTCTGAATTTGGATCATTTTGCTTACAAAGAAACCTACAATTCAGAATCCATGCCTGGCAATTTCAGTTTAGATTTCAGCCCTATTATTGTCAGCACTTCATGAGAAACCCCATAGAAAACAGAGTGTTCTTATAATATTCCTTTTTTTTTTTTTTCCAGAAACAAATTAGTGTCGACATCAGAAAACACATTCACATGAAGACCTCAAATTACCAGCTATGAGGCCTAAATGGCTGCCTGGCTTTAAGACTTAATTATAAGTAGACTAAGGTTCTTCTACAAAAATAGTGATTTAAAAGAGAAAGAAAACCTCTTAGAGTTTCCAGTTGGGATGATTATGTTACTATAAGCTTGACTCTGTGTTTTCTGTTTGTTGTACACTTGCTCTCACTTGGTCTGATTCCCTACTGAACAAAGATCATGAACTCTCTTTTTAATCTGGGCGGGGGGAATGGGGGTGTTTGGGCATTGGTTGCTTTTTTTAAAAAGATTAATTTGACCTATTCATTAAGACTCCAAAACCGGAGTGCTCTCATCCCCAACCTGCTAATCAAATGATCTTCTGGAAGTTTAAATGTGTGATTTGCTCCACTGAAATCAATGGGAGCACTGATAGAGAGCTTTATGTGTAAGTTTAAATGCTTTGCTAATAAGGATCAGGGAGCCTGGCACTTTGCAGTATCAAGCACAGAAAATGCTAATGATAAACTTCTTCCAAATGAATGCTGGCATTGACTAAATGGCCTTTATACAAATCTGTACTTCAGTAATACCAACGACATGTGCCATTGCTGCCGAAAGGAAGGTCTCACAATGCAGACCTCAAGGACTGACACAGAGCAATTGTGAGAGCAAATCAATGCAAAGAGGGGGTTTCTTGGAGTAAAGAAGCAGACAACTTTCCACACTTGTCCGTGGGAGTAACAGAAGGATATTTAGCAGTCGGTGGAGAATTTGATGAATGCACAGTGCTGTAGCCTGAAATCTCTCATTAAAAATCTAAAATGCAGCTTCATTTTCCAGCGTGCCACATGATTTTTTTCCTCAAAATCCTCCTCCTCCAAGTGCCCATAGCACTTAATTTATAGCAGTCATTTAGGAGTTATCAGGAGAGGGCTGCTCTTCAAAATCACAGGAAAGCAAGAGAGGTAGTTATGGAATGCTAGGAAAAGCCTGATGACACAGAAACAGAAGCATACAATTTCTGGCAATTACTTGCTTAGGGGGTAGGAGCAGCCCTACACAGTATAAGGGGTTGTGCAAATACTGGAAAGCTGCATCTTCTTTCCATTTTTAGGGGATGGCATGGGGTTTTGCCATTATGGCAAAGACACTCTACAAGCTTCTTCACAGACAACAAAAGCCAGAGATTGCTAAGTACCATTGATTGCTGACAACGAGCAATTCCCTGGTGAAGGCAAACACCTACAGCCAGGAGAAGAGATGGGAGAAAGAGGACCCTCAGATGTATTTCCCTCACCACTCACTCACTACTCATGCCAGCGAGTAACGTGCTTTTTACTCACATTCCTATAACGTTGTTTACCTTACTGTGTAACTTCACTGTCTTCTCCTTGACAGCTGAATCAAACAGTACAGGACCAAGCATGTGTTCATTTTACATTCCTCCCTTTCCAAGCAAAATACTGAGCCCAGGGGGTATTGGGACCCAGCATTTCAAACCTCTCCCTCCTCAAAGTCACTATGCATTGCGGCGGTAAGAATCACAAAAACGAGAGCCTTCTCTATACATGCCTCTCATCTTGCTGCCTTAATAAGCAGTTCCGCAGTCTCTCTCAATTACAGCTGGTGATACATTAACTCTATGAGTCATTCATCCAAGTTTTCCAACTCTGTATTTAATTTTTTAAAAAAAAAATTTACTTACCAAATAGGCATCAATACATCAGTCAGCACTGATTGTATCAATGGCTTAGGGAAGAAGGGGTCAAGACCAGCAATACTACATTTTCCCCAAAACAGTGCAGAACCTACACTGATTGCTTTCTCTGTAGATAACACAAACAAGACAAAATGCCAAATACTGGCTAATAAACTAAACCAAATTCCATTGACAAAATGAAAAAAAAACAACCGGGAAAACTAAAATTACCAGTTAGCTTTTCAATGATATATTTCCTCTGTAAAAATTTGGAAGGGTAACCACAGACATGTTAGACCCTTCGTGGGGTTTCTATCTGACACAGCTGTTCGCTTAGTTCAGCAACAGTGAAGCTTTACAAGAAAAACTGCATATAAGCAGTGAGCTCCAAGAGAAACAGTATCAAGGAAATATGAAACAAAAAAAGTTTGGCAATTTGCATTTGATTAGGCAATCGTTTATGCAGAAAATTTGCAAAAAAATGTCCTAAACTTGCCACTCACATTTGGATTTTCTCTGTACTTCCCATACGGAAACAGGAAAAAATATTACCACGGTTTCTTAGGACAAAAATTGATCTACCGATACCTCCTCTGGAATCTCAATGTCTGGATTTTGGGTCGTTTTCTTTTAAATATTCTCCTGAAAAAAAAAAAAAAAGAGGCAGCAAAGCAGTTCATTTTTTAGGACCTATTAAGACTTCTCACACTTCCAGGAAAAGTTAGTTAAAAATATTAACAATACTGCCAGAGAGACATCATTTTGCAAATGAAGTCTGCACATAGAGGCTACCCCTGGGTACAGATGAGGTTTAGATGAAGGTTCAGAGTTTGAGTTAAGAACATCGAAATTCCACCAGCTACCTTACATGAGATTTTGGGTGAACCTAGGAGAAGGCTTGTGGCCTTGTGGCCAAATAGGAAAGCTTCAGACTCAACACTCCGCTTTTCATTCAATTTCTTTTCAGTAGAAAGCAAACTTTTCAACTAAAGTGGACCTTTTTTATTGATAATTTGTCTTGAAATCCAGAATTGAGTGGATCAATGGTATATATGTCCCGTCTATGAGGTTTTCTGAAGAAAATTCTTCCTCTAGTGAAGAACAGTCACCATGCATTTTGGCAAGGCTTTTTGGAGGGAAGAGGAAGAGCTGGTGGGTGAGGTGGGATTTTTTTTCAAATTTTTTTAGGCAATGTCTCAGGAAAGCAAAAAATCACATGAGCAAGTGGCTTTTCAGTTGGAGGGAAAGGTTTTGCCCTACAATTCCATGAAAAATGTAAAAGTAAAAGAAATCCCCAAACCAATCAAACACACAAAAGCCTGCACAAATATTTCAGCCAGGACCACAATATTGTGCTGGGATTAGAGAAGCAGCTTAAACTGCAACTATAGTGGCAATTTTTAATGACAAGCCAAACAAATGCAGTTTGGAATACTTTAATATCTTTTGACCTACAAGCAGACAGCTGTTATCGGAGCTGGAAGTCTTTGCAGCAAGTTTTGGTCCACGCAGCCTTAAAACCTAGGCAGCGCTGGGCTAGAGGGCACCAAGCCCTCACCCCAGTCCCTGTGCTGGATGCAATGGTCCAGCTCCAGCAGGGTGCTGGTGCCAGCTCCCAGCCAGCTGCAGGCTTCCCCTTGCTGCCCTCATCTGCCTGCCATGGGTCAGGTCCCCTCTGGGCAGCCTCGGCCACAAACCCGACATGTATCAAGAGCCACCAAGACCTCTTGTGTGAGCAAGGTCTCTCAGTAGCAGCAGTGCATCCCAGGCAGCTGGAGAAAGCATTGCCTCTAGCACTGCTGCTGGACTGGAGGAGGTCTATCCACCACCCAGGCCCCTCGGGGGTCTGCTCCACACCGCCCTTCCCAGCCTGGTCTGGCAGATGGGGAGGTGCGGCAACAGCTGTGCACCCTTGCGAGAGTTGGAGTTTGACCACTGCCCCTTGGCCCTTGGGAGACTTGTAGCGGGAGTTTCTCCCCCCCGACGGACAGATGCACGGATGACACACACTGGGCTGAGCGGCCAAGACTGGCCCATGTGAATGAAAGCAGAGGCTCAGCCCCAAAACATCCAGGGTGGTGCCATGATTAAAGCTACTTGACCCAGCCAGGCATAACTGGTATTTTCATTCCCATCAAGCCGCAGATGGCTTTATTTCTGGTAAACCGTTAGATTCACACCAGAAGAACTGCATGGTAGATGCTGGGACCAATTAGCGTTGTCATCATAAGAAAAAACTTTTTGGTTTTTAAACCTCCTTGTCTCCTCCCATGGTTTCTTAAAAGCAGCTCTGTGAAAGTAGCTGAGGGATGGAGAAGCAGGACGTTGTCTGTGCACATTGTCTGCAGCGACTGACATGCACTGCTAATGTCAAGGCTTTTCCTCCTCTTGTGTCTACAGGGGCCCCTGAAGCCTAAAGTGTCACCTTTCTGCAGCAAAAGCCCATGGTCCTGCCTGTCCGGTCGCAGCTACCAGACCCCCCGTCCCTGCCCAGGCAGGGAGGGCACCTGAGGACCCCATTAAATCTGCCCCTGTGCTACTCAGCTTCTTCAGGGGGAACAATGGGGTTTCCAGGCAACTTTCACAAAGCTGAGTAGTATTTACTGGAAAGAAAAGAGTTTTGTAGAAAAGCACAGCCCCGTGTGATGAACACACAGGTGGTTCAGGGGCAGTCACCCACCTTCTCCGGCTGGAGGGACAACCCTAACAACAGGAGCTCCCACAGCAGCTTTCTCTCCAGCTTACTTTACTTTTACAAATTAAGTCTCCCTCCGGGGACTGACATTTATCATTTGACCTTCTGTTTGCTGCGGCCACCAGACTGGACCGGATAGCTCATGTTCCCCAACGCCAGGGCATGAATCTTCAAAGGGTCCTTTCCCAGCAGAGGGCTTGGATTAACCACCAGCCACACCTCCTGCCCTGCCCCTTACTCCCCCAGAAAGTTCAGAAAAACAGCTGATAGCAAGCCCGTCAAAACCCATAAAAGTAATACAATTACCCCTGAAACACTCTGTGACTGCGGCATCTGGTCCCAGCTACCTACCACGCTGGTCGTGCCTTCCAGCACTGATCTGTCAGCGTGCCTGTGAAAGCCTGGCCAGGGTCCACCCAGCTTGCGCTGCTGTTTTCTGTTTCTGATTTAGAGGAGTTGCTCCACTACTCTGGGGATGCTTCAACTTGCATAAGCTTTTTTGGCAACAACCGGGTCCTCTCCTTGCTCTCCCTCTTGAAGTCCCAAGATCCTTACATCATGCACCAACCACAGCAGATCTTCCGTTTGCTCCAAACACAAGCATGGGGGTTTGTTTTCTTTCACAATTACCTCACAGATTTTCATACACTTTTCAAGTTTTCTTTCTGCTTGTTCCAACCAACACATCAGTCCCAGTGAGCTGTTGTTCAGACCACTCAATTCTCCTTTTCACACTGTTCATTACGTAATTTTTACAACTTTTTATCTGCTGACACAAAGGCTGCCAGGTTCTTCTCTGGTATCTCTGGTTTTCCTTGCAACAGCTCTTTCAAAAAGCCATCTCTGTGATTTCTATTAGCTGGCATACTTGAGCAGGACGTAGATAAGATTTGGAGACACAAGATGCTCTGCTGTGAATTTCTGAATTGGAAATAATTCAGAAAAGCCTTTTATGTATTCTTTGGCATCCTAAATTGTTTTCCATTGTCCCCAGTGCATTAGGACTATTCAAGATAAAACCGAGATAAAGTAGAAATCATCAGGCATCTATTTGTTCACAGTGCCCACCTCTTTCATTAGTAGCTCTATCCCTTTGCTAAATCATGTTTCCACCAGGATCAAGCACACAGGGGAAAGCACTGTGACAGCTCTTCCAGCACAGCTGCTTGTCCTGGCAGAGTGCATCACAGGGCTGCCTTGCTTCAACAAAAGAATATGAAATTTCACTCCTACACTCCTTGCATTATGTTGTCTACTTACTTGGTTCATTGCTTCTTTCATTTATTTATGCAGATGCACGTGGTCTGATGTGGAGTATGCTTGTAACGTATTATGAGCTGTGCTGTGTATTATGCCCCAAGCACGTCTCAGCCTGCCCAAGGCAAACCTACCCATCTACAGTCCACGCAGCTTTGGCACTTTTTTTAAGAAAAATACATCAGATTTGCAACCCAGACCAGGCTCTGGCCCGCACCCCACAGGAGAACCAACACGAGGAAGCTGGTGAGCCAGACGTCGAGACAGGAGGCTTCTCATGTGTGAAGAGAGGGGGGTTTCTGGGGCCACACTTCTCGAATCACAGTGACAATCTCAGCCATGAGGAGTAAGAGTTTGAGAGAGAGAAGAGAGAGATACTCACAGAATCACAGACAGTCAGGGTTGGAGGGCACCTCTGGAGATCATCTAGTCCAACCCCCCTGCCAGAGCAGGTTGCAGGTTGCACAGGAGGGTGTCCAGGTGGGTTTTGAATGTGTCCAGAGTGGGAGACTCCACAACCTCTCTGGGTAGCCTCCAACCCAACCAACCCTGGCTTGGTTGCCACATGTCAGGATTTCCCTTAATCTGGAAGATCATGCTTTTTTGCTTTAAAAGCAAAGACTTTTTCATTGAGAAACTTCCTTGGTGTGCTCCAAAGGGGTTAAACTAAAAGCCTGTGGCGCTCACCATCTAAGCAAAACTCTGAAGCAAACCTGCACTCAGCCAGGGATGCAGGACTACTCCAGTCACAGCAAGCAGTGTCCCCAGGAGGGAGTGGACAAGCAAGTCTTGGAGCAGGGGCGAGCAGGAACAAAAGTCTGCCCAGCACAGCTTGGGTGAGGTGCACGAGGGAGCGGGGTCACAGCGTGCAGGGGGGTCCTGGGCCAAGCTGCAACGCTGCCCGTGGGGAAAGAAAAAACCCTCAACCGGTAGCCTTATGGAGCGCATCTGCAAACCACAGGGATGCACGCAGTGAAAGACTATAAAAGCAAAACTTTTGTACGGCATGGATCTGCTCTCTCTGCGTCTGCCAAGTCACTTGGCCTGCTGCATTACCCTGAAAGACAGCTCATCTGCCTAAACGCTTGTCTGTCTCTCCCAGCTACATCAGATCAACTAATAAAACATAGCCTTTCCCCACTAGCCTTGCCCCTCCAAGGAAAGTTATAAATGTGCTTGGCCTATATAAGCTACATTTTCTCCAACACTCACCTGGGCCCTAGGTCCTACATAGACGGAAATATTACGTGGTTTGAAATATTTGAAATATTTTGAATATTTGACTATTTGAATATTTCAAATAAATATTTGAAATATTTATTTGGTTTCACCAGCTTCAGAAGTTGAAATCCTGCAAGTTTGATTTCCTGCTTTCTGTAAGCTTGGTGGTTTTGTACTCTTTTTTTATATCAGGAGCATTAGGATGACTTGCAGGCTCATGGTGTGCTGATCATAGATCTTACATCACAAAATACAAACAGAACTGCTAACAGACGAGGTACATATTTATATTCATGTCCTGAAATAGCTGGCTACAGAAAGTGAGCTCATCAGATCCTGACAAGTGCTAGCAGTAACTTGGTAGAAGGTCACCTGAAGGAATCAGCCTAGCCACACCATCAGTTTCCAAAAGCTGTTGGAGGTCTCTGTCTCGTAACTCACTTATCACTGCCTGCTGCTGTGGCAGCCTCTAAGCTGCTGCTGCTGTGTTTGCTCAATGGCCACTCTCGAGTAATCCACTCCAAGCAAGAAAGCAGCCACAGTGAGTCATCTTCTGCCCCAGCAAGCTTCACCCTGGAGCAGGAACACGCAATGGTGAAGATTCAGCTTCTGCAACCACAAAACCTGCAGCCAAGGAACACATCTATGTTGAACATCACAAGCACCAGGACCATGGCTAATACTTCCTGGAGCTCTGCAAAACTGTTAGCCACTTCAAAGATCAGCACTGGTGGCTTCAATTTACCAGGGATGCTTCTAAGCTTGCAGTCCTCTACATCATTCCTGCCTGGCAGGCGGCTGGTAACAACTGAGGATGTGTGTGAGTGTGTACAGACAGACTGGGCCAAAATCCACAAAACTAGAGAATGGGGTTTTTCAAGGGTTTATCAAAATAGCCCCAGGTTAGGTTAACTGTAACTTCTAAAATATCTCACGCACGTTTTAGGGGAATGGAAAGTAGTTGTACATTTAATCCGGAAATCTACATTTGCCATTTGATCTTTAAGTATAACCTGTTGTACTGTCACATTCATTAGATATCGAAACCCCTAAGTCCAGGATTTTTTCATTCAAGTATAATGCATCCAGCTCCCTGTCTCTGCCCTTCAAGCAGAAAGTACACTTCAAATGATACATATCCATGCCCCATGGTAAAGTACATCCACTGTAAGCAGAGCACAGGGACTCTGGTCATACAGCTACTCCTGCAAGGGATCTTCTTCTGACAAACGGGAATGATGACTTCTGGCTGAGTACCTTTAAACAGAAACTGTTAGAACAGGCAAAATTAAACAAGACGTTAATTTCACAGCCCAGGAAGCCTGGAATTCAACCTACCAAGGCTACTCTGAGCTTTGTTTTTTCTTCTTCAATTATTACCCTTTTTGTTGAGTGGATAATTTTAAAAATAGTAAATGCTACGAATCAAAAGGCAGGAATGAAAGCTTGCTTTGTTGTTTTATTTCCCCCAGAAACTTGCATGTACTTATTAACCCCAGAACAACTTTCCAGTTATTGCAGATATTACAGAAAATTGCACGTTGATAAATTCACTGCTGGTCTCAAAATTCAGAAGATCCCAAAGTATTTTACAGGATGCTGTGGGACTCTGTGGGGAGGGGCTGATGCCCTATAGGTCCCTCCCTCCCCTCTGCCTCAGTAGTTGCAGTCTCTAGGACCACTGCAAAGAGATTCTGTTGTGGAGCTTTAGCTCCCAGCAAGACATGCGGAATACCCAGACTGACATTTGTAAGGATCACTCGGTATCAAAAGCAAAAGACGACTCCTCGTGCAAACTCCAGTCCAAGGGAACAAGAAGGAATGGATGCCAATGAATGTTATGAATGTTTAGGCATTTAGGAGATTTAGGAACCAGTATTTTGCTTTCTACAAGGTATCTAATTGCTGACGGTAATCAACAGAGTTTTGATAAATTTTAGCTTCCCTGGGCTTTGCATTTTAATTGAACAGCCAGTCAAATTCTTCTTTGGGACAGAGTGCAAGTCAGCAAACCACCTTATACTTCTGAATTCATCGCAGGCCATCAGATGTCACCCAGAATATGCACAGGGCTCTGCCATCTGCCTGGCCCTGTCCACTCTTCACACGTCTGTCACGTCGTGGTGGCCTCTCTGCTTCCCCTTGCTAGGCAATGGTCAACAAACGAATTCCTTCAGGCAGCCCCTTCACACGCTCCCCAGCTGCCCTGGGACACTTGTCATCGCAGATGCTCAGACTTTATTCTTAACACAGGCCCTAAATATTTCCTTTTTTTTTTTTTTTCTAGATAACTTTGGAAGTGAAAAGCTACTGAAACTTTTGGCAAATTTTAGCACTTAATGCAACATCATTCCAGTGAATATCCAGTATTATCCTCAGGCATTTGCTTAGCATACCCCAGTTGAGCTATAAGACATATTTATCAAACAGAAATAGCACTTAAGATATAAGCTGGTCTTTGGAAAAAATCTATCAATCTGACCCTGCCAGTTCATGACATTGTTTCCTTCAGGATATCCTCACTGACTTCCATTTCACTGCCAAAGTAAGTAAAAGCTTGTCAAAACTTTCCAAAGTCTTAGAGTTTATGGGCTCTCATTAGATATTTTTTTTTCCCCTAACGGATTATTAAGGCTATTAGGCCTCACTCTACTTACTTTACATCCTAAATATCCCAGGGTGATCACACAGATGTTAATGAAGTTTAGGTAAATCCATAAAACACCACTTAGATTAACTTACCTTAGTGCACTTGGGCTGCCAAATCTCACCAGGCACTTAACACTACCCACAGGGAGCAGTTCCTTTGCAAATGCGCGCCCCAGTTCATTGCTCAGAACGTAATTTAAGGATGACAAAAGGCTCCAGCAGACCCAACCCCGCATCCTTTCACCTGTCTGTTAGTACACAACAGTGGTCACACAAGCACATTGAGACACTCCCCCCTCTGCCCTCCCAGTCCCTGCTGCCATTTTTCAGCGTGGAGGGCTGCCTGAGCTGGTTGTGGTATCGACTGTATCAACAGATGAGCCCGAATGAGCAGCATGTGCCTTGTACTTATTCTAAGTAAAAATAAACTGTGCAGAAAATAAACCCTGCAGAAATAACTTTGCTCTATCTGCCAAGCTTTTTGTGGTCTCTCTAAAGACAGTCCTTAGTCCAGTTTTTCTGAGAAAGCCTCTTAGCATTGTATTTGCCATAAAGTATAGTTCAGAAGTTATTTGAGAAAAGGCAAATGCTGGAATGCTTGAAGGTGTTACCGAAGTTCATACAGTGTCAACGAACACGTTCAGCACCGGTCCCAACACATTTTCTGTATGTTTACAGTTACCCCAGGAACAGTAAATTCTCTGCCGGAAAAGTATTTTCTGCAAACAGGCAGCCTTTGGGGGGAAATGGGAGCGAGCAGCTCGCGCCGGGCGCATGCAAGCGCTCCCATATGCTGCTCTCCACACTTGCCGGCGCCGGCTGGAGTCCTGGCATGCCTGGCTGGTCACTGGCAATGACTCACCACTTCGCTTCTGGTGTCAAGAAAGATTTTCAAGTCTCAAATTGTCCCGGCAGCTGATCCCACCAGTTTTGCCTGTTACCCTGCAGAGTCAGAAACTTGTGCTGCCTGCAGAGAAAGCTCGTTGTTTACTGAAGAAATCTGCAGTTGTACTCGCCCAAGGAGTATCAATGGACATCTTTGGGATTACAGAGGCAATGAACTCCTTACTAAATGCTAACAAGTGACTAGACTAGCTCCACCACCTTTATTTTGGGTTCAAATTTCACACATATGCTGCCCGTCTCCTAAAAGTGAACGTGTGGGATTGTCTTTTCCAGCCTCTGCTCCAAGCTATAAACTCAAATAGCACTGACAGCTGCTCTGCAACCCACACAGAAAAGACATTTGCCATGAAACATGTTATCGGTGCAACTTTCTGACACGGTCCCCAGCCTCTCTTTTACTGTGGATGTCCTCGTTTGAGGTAAAACAGAACCAATTTTCTGTTCAGCAATTTTACTTTGCAGCTAAACCTCTTCTAACTACTGAAATGAACAGCATATTGTGCAGGAGAAAGACCCATTTCCACAGCCCAGAGAGGGTGAAACTCCCAGAGCTGCTGCTCCTCCTCCACACCTCAAAAGCTGAGAGTAAAGTAGGCCACAATAGTTGCTGCTTGCCAAGTTTTATCTTGGAAAACAAGGGAAATATTTATGACCGTTGGGAACTTGGAAAAAAAAAAAAAGATAACTTTTCAATGCATGATACTGAAATAACCCGAAGTACTGAGCCAGCATGCCTATAACTGCGGTGCTCTGTGGGAGGAAAACAAAAGGTCTCACACACCAGTTTTCAAAAGTCTGGTCTCTAACACTACCGAGAAGCTGATCCAAACGGACCTAGTATACCATGACCTTCTAAGGCCAAAAATCTTCACATTCATAATTTAGGCAAGTGTAATTTCACAGGATCACTACAAACCAGAACTTTGCTATATTGATTTTATTTTTTCATTTAAAAAAGGAAAATGCTAATGAAGGGAGGGATCAATAAAATACATCATGCATACAGGTTAACTACATTTTCTGTAAATTTTTTAGAAGCCAAAAAGCACACAATGCTTTAGACAGCAAGGGATACAGCATGTAACACAAAGAAAGCAACCAACCAGGTATATTCATATACATGGTTATTTCCTCGCTTTTAAAAGTGTTTTATTTTATTTTATTTTATTTTATTTTCCACAGGATTTTTTTTTCCATGCTGGCTTTTTAAAAATGCACGTAAAAAAAAAATCAAAGTCTGCAATATCTTTCACATTTTGCAAATAAAGGAATTGTTTCTTTGTTATGCTTCTGACTCTTGAGGCAAAGTATGGGAGTATTAACAGTCAGGAAACCGGCCTCAAGAAATGCCCATGGTTGTTCTTGCAACCCTCTGGGGAGGAAAATGTCTCTGCTTCCCAGCTGGTCTCATACCCATGAACCAAGCTGTTTCAGGAGAATATAGACTGATTCCAGCAGGGGAAGCATACCACGAATTTTAAACCTGCTTTCCTTCTCTACATCTCTCTGCCATGTGAAGCCCAGTCAGGAGAAAATTAAACCCACAGAGCCTTACTTGAAAAAAGGTCTAACTGCAGAGCTCAACCTCTGCTCAGCTATTTCGTGAAAGAATAAACCTGTAGTTACTTTTTTGTACCTCCCTCCACACGTAATTCAGTAGTATATGAGGGCTTCAACCCCGCATCAGATATAAAGAAAAGAGTATCAGCTGAAAAGTTTGGTTAATCATGGCCTGAGAAACACACTGCACCTTGGTGTAGATCTCTTGGCATTTAATGTTTGTTCATGGGCATGGAGGAAATGTGTCAGAAGAAGCAGTTGGCAACTTCATTTGGACAGGAAAGGAGTCCTCCGGTGCAGGATCTGAGGCAGACATGTGCATTCCCTATGACTAATTTTCGTGGCTAAAACTGATGAAGACACTCCCCACCAAGCACTCACCTACAGAAGACAGTGCACAAGCTTGGTATTGCTGGTGTGACCTGCACACTGCACAAATGCAGTGTCTCCTGTCAGGCTCATTACCTTCTTTACTTGTTCACTGAATCTCCAGGACATCTAAAATACCCAACATCAAAACTTCCTTCTGGGCACATCTTCCCTTTGAAATTTACATCCCTTCTTTTCTGTGAAAAAGGGTACACAGACATTTCATGGGACAATGAAAAACTTTAGGAAGTCTTTCTTATTGAAAAGCAACTGTGGATCATTTTTTAAAGATGCTTACCCTTCTTGTGGGAGTTCCTTGTTATATCAAAACAAATGTGAGAAGAACCAAACTGGGCACACTTTGACAGTGTCTGGTTAACATTATCATTTATTTCTTCTGCAGAAGCAATGATGAAGGACATTCCCATTGGAGCACCATGGCTTGAAGTTTCAAATAGAATCACACTTCACCTTTTTGAATGCCCTTCCACAACAGCTCAGAGTTAGGTGCTAGAATTCAGCCTCAGGGTGGCCTTTTAATAAAGATTAATTGAAAAGCAGAAGTATACTTTCTGCTCCAGGAGAGCTGAAACTTTGCTTTTAGTTTGTATATGGTCATATTGTGTATTAGTACAAGTGTTACCATAGAATTACAACATATGGGAACCTGGGCAACAGATCATGCAGACATAATCCTAATAATGAAGTATGTAAACACCCAGAAAGCACATTCCACTGCAACCAAACTGTACTCATCAGACAGACCTGTTGTAGTATATTTCTGTGCCAGCTATGAAAGAAACACGGTAGCATAGCTGAATATAAAAATGAGGTTTAATAAAATTCAGAGCCTGGTCAAGATGAGTCAAATATTAATTATATTCGACTAGCAGCCATTTGTTAACCTCAGGAAATTCTCAGATATTGAGAACCCTCTTTGATAGAGAGAGATATAGATTTGATGTATGGAGTACTTGACAGATAGAGAATTGGCTGGATGGCCACATCCAAAGAGTTACGGTGAATGGCTCAATGTCCAAATGGAAACCAGTAATAGGTGGTGTCCCTCAATGGTCCGAACTAGGATCAATTTAATTAACCTTCATCAATGACACAGCAGTGGGATTGACCACACCCTCAGCAAGTCCACAGATGACACCAAGCTGAGTGGTGGAGATGATAAGCTTGAGGAAAGGGACGCCATCCAGAGGGACCTGGACAGGCTGAAGGAGTGGGCCCATGCTAACCTTGTGAAGTTCAACACAGCCAAGTGCACGTGGGTCTGGGCAATCCCCAGCGTTGGTACAGAATGGGGGCTGAATGGATTGAGAGCAGCCCTGAGGAGCAGGACATGNGCCCTGAGGAGAAGGACATGGGGGTACTGGTGTATGAAAAGCTGGACACGAGCCTACAATGTGCACTCGCAGCCCAGAAAGCCAGTTGTATCCTGGGCTGTATAAAAAGAAGCATGTCCAGCAGGTTCAGGTAGATGATTCTCCCCCTCCACTTTGCTTTCTTCAAGACCCCACCTGGAGTACTTGCATCCAGCTCTGGAGCCCCCAGCACAAGAAGGACACGGACCTCTTGTAGCAGGTCCAGAAGAGGGCCATGAAAATGACCAGAGAGGGCTGCAGCACCTCTCCTATGAGGACAGATTGAGAGAGTGTGAGTTGTTCAGCCCGGAGAAGAGAAGGCCCTGGGGAGACCTTATTGCAGCCTTTCAGTAGCTAAAGAGGGCTTACAAGAAAGATGAGACAGACTTTTTACCAGGGCCTCCAGTGACAGGACAAAAGGTAATGGTTTTAAACTGAAAGAGGGTAGATTTATACAGGACATAAGGAAGAAATTTTTTATGAGAGTGGTGAGACACTGGAACAGGTTTCCCAGAGAAGCTGCAGACGCTTCATCCCTGGAAGTGTTCAAGGTCAGACTGGATGGGGCTTTGAGCAACCTTATCTAGTGAATATGTCCGTGCCCATGGCAGGCGGGTTGGACTAGATGATCTTTGAAGGTCCCTTCCAACCCAAACCATTTTGTGATTCTCTGATATTAAATATGAATGCATTTGTGGAATAAGTTGGTGGGACAGGAGATTAAAGCAATTAGTACAGAATACTTCATTACAGTTGGCATTTCAAAAACAATCAATTTAATTAATGTTAGTTGAAAACTAGAAATATGTCATCATTAAAGATAACAGCCAAGTAAATTATTTGGAGTAATACCTATGTAATCAGTTTGATTTAAATCTGACCAGGGAATAAGTTAATGTACTCACCTCCAGAATAACAGCCTGGAGCTGAACAATCCATCTCATGCTCGTTTGTGACGCTTACCAAAGTTGTCACAGAGCAGGTCCATCCTCCCTCACAGCTTACTGCTCTTTGGTTATGGGCGCTTGCAGACACATTGCTGACACGAGGCTGTTGTTAACAGCTGCAGATGATGGGCAGCAGAAGCAGCTGGGATAGAGGACTCGGTATTTCATAATTTTTGTAATTCTCTCATCTTTCTGGGAAAATTTTAAGGTTTGTTGTTTGACAATTCACCTCCACAAAATGTTGGAAGAGCTAGTGAGGTTGAAAAGCACAGCCATGACTCCAGGTTAAGTATAAAAATTCCATGGTGCATATCAATTCCTATTTGACCTGGACCTCTTCAACATCCCTCTCTCAGTAGATTTACTGTGGTCTAACCATCTAATGCCTTCATGACTTGAGGCAATTTCTATCACTCTAGACTCTCATCCGCACCCTTGCAGGGCTGCATTTCTTGCAGACCTCAGGTAACTCAGTGGATAACAGTGACCACAGGAGCACTAATGGAAACCCTGCAGCAGGTTTTCTGTTCACATCATGCAACCTCCTCAGCAACGTGTCAGCAGAAGCACCAGTAAAACGTACAGACCTGCTGTGGAGGTACAGCTTGCAAACACCTCTCTCCAAAAGATCTCACAGGCTGCCTTCTTCCATCAGGTTAGAGCGATGCATTACTATGGGGACCCGCGAGACTGCCACCATTCCCCCTCAGAGTTTCCTGCAGTACAATACAGGTCATACACATGCTATACAAACTGGGATGGTACAGTCACCAAATTAGAAAAGGCCTCAAGAGGAAGGTTCAGCTAGTGCAGATGTCCAGCAGGCAACAACTCCAGTTTCCAGCAAGTTTCAAAAACTAAGGGTTTTTTTCCTCTTTTCACAGAAACATTTAAATATTTTCAAACCGTGGACTTACATTGAAACTTTTACTGCTCTGGGCTTCAGCTGGTGCACCTCCTTTCTCTCTCACTTCGTCCCTCTCTCTTGAGTAGCAGAGATACCTAAGCTGACAGGTGGGTGCCATGTGCAATCTTGCAGTAAGCAGCTAGGTTATTTCTCTTAAGAACAGTGGAATAACTTGCAGGTTGACTAAAGGCATAGCAGTGAAATTCCCTTCTAGATGCATAACTAACAGAGAACATAAAGTGGTCTGTCAAAAAGAAACAGCACAAAAGCTAAGCAACTCTGGAAAGGCTAACTAACAGAAAAATCTTTAGCTGACCCAGCACAGGAAAAGATTATTGGACTCCTCTGATAGTAAGGGGTGATTGATCATGTAACTGTTTGGCTTCAACACCCACCAGCTGTGACGTCTACTCCAAATTCATGAGTGCTTTTTCATATGAAAACAAACACTGATTACAGCTCTTTACTTTTTACCTACATGTGGTGGTCCAAACTACACATACCACTCATCTTATTTCCATATATGACATCTTCACTGTGCAAAGTTCTCTCTTCTTTTTCAAACAAATTACAGTTACTGCCCTAATAACTCTCCAGTTTGACACTTAGTTTAAAATAAGCACTGGAAGTGGCTATATTTAGAGAACAATCTGGTATTGGTATAAATCCTCTCATGTTTCCACTTCAGCACACGAGAATATTCTTGGCCAGGAAAGAAAGCCCTCTGCAAAAGGCCTTGTAAGAATTAAAATGCAAAGCAGTGACTATATAGGAACTAGTAAAGACTTATGTGTTTGAACTCCTCCTGCTTGTTACTAAACTTCAACTAATCTTATACAAAGCAACAGCTTAGATTAGCATTACCTAGCTATATGTATGCATATTTAAAACGTTACGTCACCCTACCTGAAATGTTATAAGCAACAGCTTAAAATGAAGCGTTCTGATAGCTACATGTAAGTTTTCAAGGATATATATGAAGATGTTAATAACTGGTTTGCTGACAGTAAGTACTGCAAAGCTGAATATGCAACCGCAGGTGCCAATGCTAAGCAAACCAGTATACTGACACAGACTTGTAAACAGACTTTATTTTGCATACTGACAGATTTTATCATTGATTGTGCCTTGGACGTTATCATGCCTCCAAGGCATACCTCTAATGGAAACAAAATCAAGTAAATCCTGTTTTCTTAAACATATGTATTGGTGTCATGCTGGGTACACTTTAAAAGTCCAGGTACCAGTATGCTTGTATTTGCAGTTTTCATTTGTGTACGCGTATGTACTCTAGCACTCAAGGCAGCCTTTACTTCCCTTTACGAGAACTTAGGAATTTAAACAATCACAAATTAGTTTACACTTAAGAAATCCATAACCATTGATCTTCTGATTACTGGGAAGGCTTCAAATTTGTTCAGTTACGGGAGTATACTGCTGCTTAAGCTATGGCTGAAAGCCTGAGCAGTACTAAAAGCTCCTCATTTTCTTGCTGCCTGTACTGAGTAAACTTTCTACTGAAGTCGTAAGGATGGCACCAACCACAGGGGTCTATAATGGAAAATTACTCCCTGTAGAGTAGAGGAAAGATATAAAAACAATGGCATTACCCCAACTCTGCTACAGATTCTCACTGTTGTTCTGCCATAATCATACAGGACAAAATTGGCTATCACCTGACACTTAAGTACTCAGATATGATTTTCCTGGGATGAAAAAGGTCTCAGTAAGATTGTGCAGCATGGCGTGACACATGGAAATGTGTCTCCAACTCTATGGTCTTCTGGTTCCAGCCTCTATCGAGAGCTTGTAAATTTTTGTGACTGCTTGCCACAAATGTGTACATGTTTAAGGCAGGGAATACACTTCTCTGTAAAGCGGGCACTTGGCACATGGGGGAAGAAGAGAATAGGCTTGCCTGAGCCTATTCTGATCAGCTGAGAGCAACTCAGAGTCCCTGCCCATCCATTCACATGCCTCCCTGCTGACTCCACTAAACAATGATGCCAATTACTGTCAACTCTGTCATACAGTCTTAAATGAACTCAACTCACTTTGGCTAAACAGCTGCAAGACGGTATTTTCAGTCAAGGAGGTTCATTTGCAGAATGATCTGCCAAGAGTGATTAGATGGAGCAGAACTGTTTTGCTAAAGCTTCCTCAGGATAACAACCATGTGTAAAACATCACACACCAAAGACACGAAGACTTCAAGTGGAAATTACTGAAAAAGTAGGAAATGATGAATAACAAACACTTTCACAAAATGCATCAGAGTATGCTACGCCTTAGCTTATCTGTATCCCATGAAATCTTGCAGCCATGAGCATTAGAAAGCCTTAGCTACATGATAATCAAGCCCCCAAAATACCAGTAAGGAACAAGTTCTCCATACCCCGCTAACAACAATTAAGAGATCCTTCATCTAACAGGGGACCTACAACAAATGCATTTCTTCTCTTGAATGAGGGTGCAGAGATTTCATGTATACATACACAGAAATGAACTCAGACATGTACACATACATGTGAATATTCTGCTTCATTTTTACCTTAAAAAGTACTAGAAATTCTCATGTTCTTCGTTGTGGGTGGAGTTGGCTCTGAAAGACCACTGCAGTAGGTCTTAGCTCACAGTCAAAAACGTGAAGATACCACAGAAATGCAGAATGGCTGAGGTTAGAATGGACCTCTGGAGGTCATCTGATCCAAGCCCCCTGCTCAAGCAGAGCCACCTACAGCCAGTTGCCCACAACCATGTCTAGATGGCTTTTGAATACAAAATATCTCCAAGGATGGAGACTCCACAACCTCCCTGAGCAACTTGTGCTCAGTCATCCTCACAGTGAAAAAGTATTTCCTGATGTTCTGAGGGAACCTCCTGTGTTTCAGCTTGTGCCCACTGCCTCTGGACCTGTCACTGCGCACCACTGAAGAGCCTGGTTCTGTCCTTTTTGCACCCTCCTTTCAGGTATTTATATCTATTTATGTAAGATCCGCCTTGAGCCTTTCTTTCTCCAGGCCGAACAGTCCCAGCTCTTGCAGCCTTTCCTCCATAGCAGAGATGCTTCATCATCCTCATGACGCTTTATTGGGCTCTTTCCAGTATGTCCATATCTCTTTTGTACTGCGTAAGCCAGAACTGGACACAGAACTCCAGACAGGGTTTCACCACTGCTGAGTAGAGGGGAAGGATCACCCCTCTTGACCTACTGGCAACAATCCTCCTAATGCAGCCCAGGACACCATTAGCTGCCTTTGCCACAAGGGCATATCGCTGGCTCATGTTCAACTTGGTATCCACCAGGACCCCCAAGTCCTTTTCTGCCAAGCTGCTTTCTAACTAGGCAGCCCCCAGCACATGTTCTGGCACAAAGTTGTTCCTCCCCAGTTGCAGGACTTTGCACTTCTCTTTGTTGTACTTCATATGGTTCCTGTCAGCCCATTTCTCCAGCCTGCTGAGGTACCTCTGGAGGCCAGCATGACCCTCCCATACATCAGTCACTCCTCTCAGTTTTGTATCATCATCAAACTGGCTGAGGGTATACTCTACCTCATTATCCAGATCATTAATGAGGATGTTGAACGTGATTGGATCCAGTATTGACCCCTAAGGTACACCACTAGTGACTGGTGTCTAGACTTTGTTCCAGTGATCACCACCCTCTGGGCCCAAACATTCAGCCAGTTTTCAGTCCTCACCTCACCTCTGCTCATCCAGCCCATACTTCACCAGCTTCTCTATGAGGAACTTACAGATATAGAAAGTCAAACAAAGAAAAAAAACCCAAACAAACAGAACTTCCAGGTATGTGAAATGTAAATAGGTGCTAAAGATATTGAAAAAGTTTCAAATTAAGACCTCCTTCCTTGTTCTTCAGCTTCTCATTGGTTACAATGCTACAGCCTCAGCAGCTAATTTTCCAGTTCTCCAGCATGAGAAGCCTAGACTTCATATTTCTAAACTGATCTCAGCTAAGGTGCCCTTATACACCAAAGAAGCAAAAGAGACAAATTAATTTTTTCCCCTTTGAAAACAGTTTTTAAGTATGCCTTTGAGCACTCCTACTGTCCACGTGCAGCATACATGCAGTGATAGAGTGGGTCCAGAGGAGGGCCACAAAGATGACCAGAGGGCTGGAGCACCTCTCCTAGAAGACAGGCTGAGAGAGTTCAGGTTGTTCAGCCTGGAGAAGAGAAGGCTCTGGAGAGACCTTATAGCGGCCTTCCAGTATATGAAGGGGGCCTACAAAAAAGCTGGAGAGAGACTTTTTACCGGGGCATATATAGTGATAGGACAGGGGTAATGGCTTCGAACTAGAAGAGGGGAGATTTACGTTACATATCAGGAGGAAGTTTTTCACTATGAGGGTGGTGAGGCACTGGGACAGGTTGCCCAGAAAAGCTGTAAATACCCCATCCCTAGAAGTGTTCAAGACCAGGTTGGATGCGTCTTTGAGCAACCTGGTCCAGTGGGAGGTGTCTCTGCCCATGGCAGGGCCAGGGGGAACTAGATGATCTTTAAGGTTCCTTCCAACCTAAACCATTCTATGATTCTATGAAAGAGCAGCCATGCCACAGGACAGCTCTAGTTCTGTATCATGCACGCCTTGGCTGCAACTCATGTTGCCTTCCCCACCAGCAACATGAGTTGCCTTGCCTTCCCAGAGGAATAAAGTCTTGCAAATATCAATAGTAATAAACCCAATAATAATAATTATCACTGTTGCCTCAGAAAGATGTTTAAATACAGAATACATTGGTTAAGCTCATTAGTTCTAACCTCATTTATAAGAGGGGACATCACCTTTTCTTTAAAGGAAAATAAAACAGATTTTCCTATTGTCTTTTTCCTATTGTATTTTCCTCCATTCATATTTCCTAGATGAAGTTCTTAACACCCAACACTGTATTTATGTATCTGCTTTCCAGTATGTATATGAACTTAAGCAAACCAAGAGATTTCTGAACACAGAAAGCATGTAAGAGGCAACTCAAAAAATCCAGATGCTATCCAAAATTTTCTGGCTGAGGTGCTATTATACCCAGTCACTTGAATAAAGCTGCACCAACCAAGACCTGCCAACATCCACAACAGGAAATAAAGAGTCATGGAAAAGTCAGAATGTTATCTATAACCCCCAGGAAAGTCAGCGTTATTGATTTCCAAAGAAAATACCCCACAAACCAAATTATCATCACTCAGAAAAAAATAAAAGGAAGAAAAATTAAGGCAGAACTTTCCCTTTTAATTCTGAAAGGCTCAGGCGCGTCCTCCTGAGGGCAGGACTACTGACTTCTGAGGGATTTAGTGGCATGGCTCAATAGCCGCACGGACATAGAAAAGTATCTACTGCCCACTCATCCTTTCCACACTATTTCTCAGACATATCTTCTCCCTACCCCATGTAATGAATATGTGTTCCCCCATTATACCTCCTGGACTTATGGCTCCCTTCCACCCTGCTATTCTCAGCCTATGCCCAGAAGAACTGACGACTCTTCTGCAACATAATGGAAAATAATTTGAGCACTTTATTTTGCCACAGCACAAAAAACATGGAACATGCTCCCAAAGGACCCTTCCAGTGCTCACAAATCTTGCAGTACCCATGAAGACATTAATGCAGAAGTGACTTTGCCTTACAGCTACCTGTACACATATGAGGGTAGCCTGGATTCTCATAGCCAGGCATCAACCTCATTATCTAACCCTGGAGCGCAGAGACAGTGACAGCCATTAAAATGATGTTTGCATCCTTTCTGTATTTCACAGAGTACTCATCCTACCTGCTGACACCAGCCTTCTTCAAGGGGCTTCTTGAGTCCTGTTCATTACAGTTACTGAAAAGCAAAAAAACTATGTTCCAGGCTGGAAGAAACATGGTTCAGCAAATGTAAAACAGGCCTATGAAAGGAGGCACATTTTCATTGCAAGATCTACAAATGAATCAGGGACTGACATTGGACAATTCAGTTTACCCATCTATACATCAGCTGAGGATTTCTACTGCAAGTAGGAAGTGCTTTGTGGAGCACTTAGAGCTTTATTGAAGAAAAGTGTTTACACAGTTAATCTTTGTTAAAACATGATCTTTAATGTTTTTACCAGAAAAGGGGGAAATCTTCTGCTTATTCATAGAGCAAGTAGGGTTGTTTGGCTTTCTTACCCTCCAGGCATGACTTTTTGCCACAAACAGATCTGCTCCAAACCTGGGTGCAATAGCATTTCCCCAGACACCACTGTCACACAGAAACATGCTTCGACCTTTGTTCAACCACAAGTGCTAGACAAGGCAACAGTCTTACAGTATCGATCGATTGTTATGATGTAACACCAAAAAAAAAAAAAAGAAAATCTGAAAAATGGAGAATGACTTCCTTTGATAACTTTGCATCTCACTATGGTTTTGTATGCAAGAGCTGTAATCTGCCCCTCCATTTCTGTAGCTCTTCCCACATTTTTAATATGAAATACAGTTTGTGGCCCAGCAAATTTGAAGAAGCTCATCAAGTTACAACAGAGCCTCTTTAAGTATTTTAATGGTTTGCTAATTGAAAACTGTGAAGACTCTGTTTCCTAAAAGACTTTGGCTGATATTTCAAATGGAAATCTAATTACCATGATTCATGGATATTCTCATACTAGGACTTGCAAGGTTTTCAGAATAAAGTGTTAGCAACATGTAGCTCATACTTTATCAGAGAATACATCTATTTAAAACAACATTCAAAGTACACCAACACAATTACTCAAACTACTAGAGTTGTCTAATATACTGATCTTGAGCCACGTTTGCCAAAACAGAATGTGTTGGAGGAAGAGCCACATAGCGTAGAAGAAACACTCTGTTAATCAAAGAGCATTTTTAAATTGGCGGGCACTAATATTGTTATGTAAAATTGTAGGAATCTTTGGCTTGATTACTGTGTGAAGAAGGACTATAATAACCAGACTTGAATCTTTGGCTGCCCAGAACCACAGTGAAGGATGGGGCAAAATATGCTTACTGTTTTAAATGGGAGTGATAAAATATGTTCAGATGATATGAAGGCTTCTAGGCAATCAAAGCATTTTAAGAAGTTACATGGATGACTATGCTGGCCTTTTATCTGGCCTTCTGTAGTATTACTGCTACAAGGTAATATTAAGACAGTAAAAACTGAAAGATTAAAGGAAAATAGCCCCCCTTTTTTAAAGCATGTTTTCTTCAGATGTAACAGTAGAAGGTTTGACCCTGTTTGATAAGTTTAATCAGTCAACTAATATAGCATTACCTGTACTGTTCTTGCATACAGTGGCTGCGGATGAGATATCTCAGAAGGTAATATAATGGGAGAACTACACAAAAAAAAAAAAAAAGGAACACAAGACAACTAGCTGTAACTGGTTTTGCCTTATTTTTTCAATAAGCCTTCAAAGATTTCCACTTGATAGTATCCTATATAATAATATTATTAGGGCATTTTCAGGGTGATTCTATTACAACTTTGAACAGTCTGCACCATATGGAGGTGAACAAGTCTTTTTTAGTAGTAGAAATAGTTCTGAAATGTCTGTGGCCATGCTTCAGCACAAGTGCAAGCTTATTTTTTCTCGCTATGGATCCCGACTCACGTTAGATTTGACCAAAACTTATACTGAACGTTGACAGTGCTGAAAATACCTTCCCCTCCCTCCAAAAAAATGAACTGGCAAATGACTGGCTCTCCCTTTCACTTTCAACATGATCACATATGTAGTGTAATAAGCACAATGACCACAAAGTACTGCCTGTCAGCAGTTTTACTACTCAGTAAAATCATGCCATGCATGGACCCTGAAATTCCTAAAAAGAAACTTTAGTTTGATTCATTTAACTCTTTCATTTTTTTCAGAAAACTGAAAATATATCTAACTGTTTTCAGCAAGTGATTTTGCATGTTTGTACTTGTACTTTAGCAAACCAGCAATATTTGCAAGGTCGGTATCCATCCTGTTTAGAGCAGAGGCTGAAAACATATTATTTAACTTCCTATTAATGCAGAAGGTAACCGTACAAAGCTAGACTGATTTCCAAATCCTGGGCCCTACCCATCTCCATCACAGCCGGACACGGCAGCTGTGATTTCAGGTAGGAAGCCGTAGCTCCACCTCCAGCATTCGACTGAGACAAGCCCAGATCCCTGCAGCCTTTCAAGCAAACTCTGTGTATAGTCACCTTGTGTACACGTGCAAGCTGCAGTGGTGAGACCATATTCTCTCTGGGTAGGCTGTGCAACCAACACACGCAGCTGCATTATAAATTGAAGCTAGTTCAGGTCACCTCTAAACGAGCTGAAGGCTCATACTGAGTGGCTGCTACACAGATGCCCAGCTAGTTTGTCATGTAAACGTGCAGCATTTTGAAACATGAAGCTGCAATATGATTTTCAGTGTGGTTTACAGTGCCCTATCAGTGCTAGAGAATCATACAAGCTGCTCCACCCTGCTAATGAGTAACAAACCTTGTTATCTGGAGAGAATCAGTTTTTTGTCTGGGGTTAAGTGCAAGTTATTCCTTTGACTGAGGTGACTTGTCTCCATCACCACTCCCAAACACTCTTTTGCCCTCCTACAGTATTTTGATTTTTTGTCAAATTCTAGTCGTAATTTATCTATTTTCAGTTGTTTTTATGCAAAACCAAGTCCAGCCTACTGTCAGGAGTTGCAGG
The DNA here is from genome assembly GCA_013398815.1 of Ibidorhyncha struthersii. NCBI lineage: Eukaryota > Metazoa > Chordata > Aves > Charadriiformes > Charadriidae > Ibidorhyncha > Ibidorhyncha struthersii. Next base: position 162,278 of record VZSZ01006957.1, on the reverse strand, counting down.
TATATTCAGTGAACGTGAATTTTGTAACAGCTCTCCTCCCTCTCTTGCGGCCAGCCTCCACAGCTCAGCATAAAATGCACTGAAATAGCTTGTTGACGCTCTAAGCGCTGAATCACTAACAGCTGTATGTGAAAATACGCTTCTGAGAATATTACTATCCTGTGGAGGAGAGGAATGCTTTGAAACTCATCTCTCATGCAGTGACTCACTGATAACAATTTAGGATTCGTTTGTTCTCCTGCTGCAAATGGAAAGCCAAGACTTATCAAAAGTGTCACACACAGGCAGCTGCTGATGAAGCTTTCTATGAGGATGAAGTGTTCCTGGCCATCTTTTTTTGCAAAAGACCTGTCTCTGAAGCTGAAGAAAAGTGTGCAAATAACTGTAATTTGGGCATAGTTCAACAAAAATGCTATTGCCCAGAAGCCTAGGACAGAAGTTATACCTGGGCAAGCAAAATGTCAGATTTCCTACTGGTATCAGCAAGACAAGGGAGAGGCTGAAGCGAGGCTGAACGCTACTCACACATGGTAATATTAAGCTGCTGGTGACAGACTGAACAAGAAAACAGCAAGAAGAAATGAGCTGCTAACACAAGAGTAGTGGCCAAGTAGTCAAAGTGGAGTGTACAGGAGAAATGGCACCAGAGGTGAAGGAGAAATAAGAAGAATATGAGAGCCTAAGTGTACCAGAAGTATGTGAGAGTCAGCCTTTCTTTCTGCCCCCCCTTCTTGTGAGTGACTAGGAAGGACAGTTGTCACTCCACATGCAGTTATTCTGGCCAGAGAGACAAACATTTTAATTATCAGGTCAAGGCAAAACAGACCATGTCCCAGTTCTAATGGCTGCTCCACTCCATCAAAAGGCAGTTGGTGTAGAGATGCACAGGCTACAGGTTTGGGAGCCCCAAACCAATAAGCTCCTGTGGCAGGGTGGATTTATCAGCTGAAAACCTTGCCAGCAAGCGAGCGCTGTGGTATGCCAGCCTGGTTCTGCTGCAGCAAGGTACAAGCTGGTGCAAGCCTCCCTGAATTGCCCTCTACTTTGCTCCCAGTTACACAGGTATCACAAACATGTGAGACCACTTGTCTCATCTTAGGGTTGTACAAAGCCAGCAATGTTGCACTTTTTTTTTTTTTTTTTACATTTGTAAATTGCTTACTTTCTTATGTACAGGAAAGTACTGCAGACAGATGGAAGGAAAACTGAGACTACATACGTGCCAATCTATCTGCCAGGAGGTTTCTAACTGAGCACGACACAGCACACATCAGATATAAACTGTACTTGCTGTACAACAGAATCGCGGATCACCAGTGATTACCTGTTTCATTACTCTGCCTATTACAACCAAATGATGTGGCTTTCAAGATGAGAGCCCTTAGGTCAGAAGAGGTCAGTTTTAAGTCATATGGCACAGCTGTAGATACAAGATATTTAACTGGTATGCAGCCCATGTTTAGATTTGAGATTCCTTATGCTGCTGCTCTCATGCCTGACTTATCTGATGGCCTGGGATGGCTGTCCTGTCTCTTGACATTATTTTCCATCTTAAAACCATTTTAAAGTGTAGCTGTATGATAAGCATGTCCCAAAAGACAAACTTCAGTCTCCTCACACTGTTGTTAGTGATGTTGCTTGCTTACCTGCTTACCATAATCTGTTACCTGATGGGTGCCCATTTTGAGTCTACCACCGAAACAGAGTCTTGGACCAATGAGGCAAAAAGTAAGCATGTTTAAAGGAGAAGAAAAACAGTCTATTTTTGTATATATCATGATTTATTACATCACTCTTCTGAATGAAATCTATTTCCTCAAAACCAGGACACTTTTTAAGGATGAGTCTCCTTTCGAATACTGCTGAAAGAGAAAACATCACTAAAAAATGCATGCCAAAAAAAAAAGCAATGCATGCTATTAAAATACATCCAGATTTGAAGTAACAGACACCTTCAGAATTTTAGAAGGAAAGCAACAAACACAAAAAATTTACCTTTAAAGCTGCCAATGACCATATGAGAGCAAGATGCATACAGCTGTATCAGGTACCAGTTGTAGCTTTAGCAGTTCAGTGCCACACAGCTCATTATATACAATCGACACGGAAAGGTGCTTGACAACACTCCACAGAAGAGCAAAGGTGGTAAGGAGACAACTGTACAAAACCCATTGCCACTACTACTAAAATAGCTCCAAGTCCAGTGGCACATCTAACAATGACAACTTGCTTTTTGGAGCACATTGCTAATATAAACAACCCCTCTTCCCTATAGCTTGCAGTGGTAACAGCCAGATTTCTTATCTAATGCTTAAATCCAGGCAACCAGATGCAGCACAGCATGCTCCGTTACTGCAAATTTGAGCTGTCAGGCCAAATGCATGTTATTTGTAGCTTTATTAAACTGGTCTCTCTTCAAATGAAGGGAAATTGAGAACAAAACATACCCATAGATACAGGCATAGAAAATTCTGTACAGGTATTCTTGGCCAAAATGTAAACAGTGTCCAGAGTCACAGAAAAGATGTGCCATAGTTACTGTGTCTAATGAAACCTATCTATAATAATGTTGTGAGTAGGATGTTCTTACAGTCAGGCTATAGATTGCTCTGTGCTGGACAGGGCTGGGAGAAAAGCAAAAATGCCAAAATCCAACCCTGCAGAATGGCTGCAACTGATGTAAGGCTGTGTCTCCTACTGTCGTTTCAAGCAGGTCTACATGGCTCCATTTATTACTCTACTCAAGATTACTGGGTACTACATAGAGAACCCTCCTCAGGTTTAAAGTTTGTTTTACACTGACAAAGCCCACGTGTCCTCTGAAATAAATGCGCAATTTGGTTAAACAAAATCTCAAGATTATTTGATGAAATTCTGTCATACAAAGTTTCACAGTATGTATTAGAATTAACCAGGTTTTTCCCTTGCTCCACACGTAGTGCTGACACAGAAGAAAACTGCTGTAGAAACTGGCGACTATGCACCCGCAAAGCTTTATGCCCCAATGTAAGCGGACATGAAATCATGCTAAATGTACCTGTGGGTGTTAGTGGTAAGCAACACGGTATTCAAGCTCCTCAACTATCTCTAAATATCACAGTAGTGATGAATATAGATCTGCTTTCTAAATTTCTCATCCATTAGCTGGGTCCAAGGAGTTTGTTCTTTGTCTTATATTCTGTACCTGATTTTTTAAAATAAATTAACTCTTCAGAGGCATCATGAATGCACAAATATTTATGGGAGCATGCCTACACCTCTGAAGTTAAAATAGACCATCGACATCTTGGTTTATGTGTACTACAAATCACTTAAAGCTTGCAGGTCCATTGATCACACACAAATTCATCTCTTGCTCATCAGGTTTCAGAACCAGGATTATGTGATGATGCCCTTCTCCTGAGCAACAACATCACTATATTTCTTGTGTAGCTGGTATCCTACAAACACCCACATCATGAGGCACATTACGTTTGCACGGGATTTCCCATCTTACACAGAAAACAGAACTGGCACATTAGGAAACATGCTGCCTCAAGCACGATGCTATATTTACCCAGCCTGGGCCATGACCTCAGCTGGGTGCGCTTCTCAGCCATAGACATGCTCGCAAGAAATTTATATCCTCAGCTGTTTCTGTATTTTACATTTTTCTTTGCACAGCGATTGTCTGCTAAAAATCGTTATAATTCTAAAACGCAAACACCGAGTTAGCAGATGACTGACTTAAAAAGCTGACAGTTAAAAAGAGCACCTTGATGTTTATACTCAAAGGTCCTATTTGTGAATTCAGAGCCACATGAAAGAGCTTGAGGCTTACAGAGGGTTTCAGTGAAGCACAAGTTTATGGGAGCATAGGTCCACTGGACAGATATTATGGTAAAATGTCTGATTTGTTTCTTGTATCCTACAAACACCCACTTCGTTAAGGCCTGATTTGCCAGTCTTGAGTAAAGCAGTAAAGTGTGAAATAACTCTGCGTTTTAGCATTGGCTATTTTGGTTTGATTTTACTTTTGCATTGGACTAAAATGGGCCCTAAAATGCCACTCAATTACAGGTATCAAAACTTTAGCTAAAAAAAAAAAAAAATCTTTTCAATTATAAAAGTTCTATAATTAAAAACAAAAAAAATCTCTTATCCCAGAAGTACCAGAATACTCAAGAGAAGCCAGAGACATTTAAAACATCAGTCAAACCTTAGAGACCTACTGGTTTAAGTGGGAATGAACAGCTGTAAACAAAAGCAAAATCTAGCCTCACACTTCCTTTCTGTGCCTGGCCCTTCAGAAGATACTGGCTTCCTTGGCAATCGGGCAAAAAACTTTCAAGTATGGAGTGGAAATTTCTGGGCATGATTTTAGTTTTATTTACATAATCTTGACAGTTTGGCATAAGACCACACTACTGAGAGATTTATAAGACAAAAGAACTTGCACTGCAAGTCAGATAATCCCTGTAAGAGATTTGCTGCATGTAACTCCATATTACAAATAAAATTTTTAAATATTAAAATAATTTTGAAGCAATGCAAGGAGAAGTGGAACAATTCAAAGCTAAGCTGCCACTCACATCCTTAAGTTCCTCTGTTGTCCCAATAAACGTACACCGATCTGCAGATACCAAAAAGGTACAACGCTGCCAAAAGCAAAATGGGTTTACTACATAAAAGAGTAAAAGAGCATCTAAGGAAGACTGGTTTTGTGCACCTGCTACATAGATTTGGATGAACTGCTTTCAACTAGTTTTAGTTAGAATGCTATGAATGTATTTCTGAAGAGGCTAATACCTTGTGTGACAAATGTCTGCACAGAAGGACTTACTATGATTAAATTATGATTAAATTACAGGTGGCAGAGAAAAGGTTTATAATGGAAATGCTGATAGAACTATGCCCATTAAGAAAGCTGGTATACCACATATCCTCCCAGAGTATAACAGTTCAGTTATATATCTCTGTAAAACAAGATCTACAATGACAGAAGCTGTGTAACCACTGGTATGCTTATGGTCATACAGAAAAATCAAACTACAACAACCAAAATAGTGTTCTGTGGGACAAAAAAAAAGTAGGTTGCTGCTGATCCAAATCTCTGATCAAATTTCCCTGTTTCTTGAAGCACTGTAGCACGGATTTGCAAAACTTAACGCGCACCCATTTCTGCAGGTATTACTCCCAGCATCTCACAGTCCCTTGGAGCTGAATCCATACCACTACCATGTGGCTGCCCCTTAATCACAAGGAGGAAGTGCTGCTTCCAACGCAGGCGACTTAAGAGGGCATGATGTTAGGAGGTGTAGCTGGGAAAGCAGAGATGGTTACTAAATTTCCACTAGTATCTTCAAAAAAAACAGGAAAATCTATGGATGCTTAAATAAAAAAGAGAAAAAGCAATTATTTTAATCATTACATCTTCACAGCCTTTTCTAAGTTAGCACTCCTCGTACATTTTCAAACCCTAACAATTAATATAAAAATTAACAATTAAGGTGACTTACTTTGCATATCTGAGAAAAGGGTACAAATCAGAAAAAAAAAAAAAGCTCATTATCAACTGAGTAACAAGTGGAATGACAAAACTGGACCGGCCAGTTTTGAATGGAGCACCCATGAGGGGTAAGGAGAGGTGTCTCTCTCTTTGTATCTGTACTCACCTCTTCATTATTGTTGGCACCTGTTTTGGAGCAGAAAAACTTTAAAAACTCATAGTCCCTTTTACTGTGTGACCCCAGCTTTCACTTTATGAATTACATTGCTGCCAAAACATAACCGAAATGGAGTTATTTTATTACTCAGTTATAACCATGCTGTATTTATTTTTGTTTAGTCTTTGGTTTGTTCATATTGATTCTGTCAAAAAATGGGAGCCTACACGAAAAACTTATGAAGTAAGAGTTACAGTCGCATGGAAAGTCTGTACAGTGAGCGGATTATGTTCTCTCTTTTAATGGCAGTCAGTCTTAGTAAAGTCTAATACAAGTTACTGAAAGACTAATGCTTATCTTTTTCCTGTTGGACTGTAGGTACCGTAAAATGGCGAAAAGTCTCAATTGAACATGTTGTAAAGATATTTTTCACAAAGATTGTCTCCTGCCCTGAAAATGCATCCCCTTGCAGAGCAGAATGCAAAATACATTCAGAGAAAACGACAATGCAGCTTAACAGGAATTTGACAGATACGTTTTCTCTAGGAAGAGGGTAAGTTACCTACAGCAAGTTTGATAAAAGACACCTTTTCCCAACAGAAAGTAAAAGAAATAAGGAGGAGGTTTCTGAGGCATCCTGCAGAAACCTGCGGCGAGACCTGTGCCGGCGCT
>VZSZ01006957.1:120955-146508 GCA_013398815.1 Ibidorhyncha struthersii | reverse complement strand
AAGGGAACCGTGCTGCAGCTGAGCATGGTGAGATTGATTGCTACTGAGGGTGGTCACACAAAGCCATGACAGCAGACGGGAGGGGGTTAATATGTTTTATATGTGGAGTCAGCATCTGCTGTATGTACATAAAATCAGTACTGCTGTACTTCCAGATAAAAATTTAGNTAGGGAAAAGAGGAGGAGGCAAATCTCAGAAAAGGTAAAGCTGGGCATGAAGTCACAGCTCAGCAAAGCCAACTCTTCCTTTGCGAGTGACAACAAAAAGACTCCAGGATCCCCCTCTAACATTAGAAGTATCAGCCTACTTTTTTTTTTATTATTTTTATTATATAGTAAGTTTTTCAGACTTTATTTTACTCCCTGTAAAGGAAAGACAGCTGCTTGAAAGAAGTGGGCTCTTGCTGCACGTCACCATGATTTTATGAAGAGGAGTAAAAGAAACAGTCAAGAATGACACCTGCATGTGAAGTTACTAAACAAGTTAAATCCCAATGATTTCTTTCTTTCTTTGAAAAAACTCTGCTGGCACCAGCAAACTGCAACTTCTTATTTGGAAAAAAAGCACTCAGGTGCCAGGGAAATAGCTAGCGTAATTACAGCTAACTGAAGTTTTATAACAGCTGTCAGGTCTGACTTCCATGTTTTTTTTTAAACCACACAGTTAGCAGATGTTTGGACTGGAAGGTATCTAAACATTGGCTACTAGCCTGGTTAGTGGCCTGCTAGCCAGGTGGTGGCCTCTGAAGGCCATCAGACGCTGCTTTCAGCTGCTGATTCTGTCCTTTTCAGCCACCAGAGAGAGTGCCAGCCGCTGTGATTCACAGTTGCTGTAAAGGATCGGGCGGAGGGTTCTGAAGAGGATATTCATGCTTGATCGGTGCCACAGAGTGCAGATCTGCAAGAGTCCCTTCGCTGTCCTCATGCCGTGGGCTGGTCACCCGGTTGTGGAGGAAAAGAAGCCAGCAGGTAGCAGCCACAGCAGCACCACCCCTTTGCCAAGCAGGCGAGCCAGACCCCAAAGTGAGCCATCAACCTCAGTGTCATGGTGACTGCAGATAATCCTGCTAAAACAGTAGCCTTCCCACATGCATGCATGTAAAGGAGTTTCCTCGTGTAAATCCAAGCTAAATCACCTGTGATTCGCCAACAAGAAACAGAAACCATCACAAGAGGACATCTGGCTTCACAAAGCCAACTAGAGGCTTTCTGTGGTGGAACTCACCAGATGCTCGGCTAAAGATGAGTGGTTATGAAATGAACTTTGAGAGAAGAAGGAAATACTAATATTCGATATTTCGGTCTTTTGGGCTCAGTATTCAAAGAGGTTTTGGTTCCTGGACAAATCCACAGAATTACTTTAACGTTCCTATATTTTACTGAATATTTCAGCTACTCAGGTGAGAACAATAATAAATGCTTCAACTAAAACTGTACTATAAGTGTCCAATTACTGTAGGTTAGTTATATCTAGACTAAATAAACAAGACTTGCTGCTGTACATGAAGATATGAGTTTAAATATACACACATTTAGAATAGGTGTTACTTGAAAAACATAGTCTAAATTTCAACACAAGTACCTTTTTCATTTAAACTATGATTTAAAGTACACTGAAACAGGACGTGCTGGAGCAGGCATTTATATAACGATTGACGGTGTAACTGTAACTAGTAAATGGCAAATTTTTCACATGAAGACAAAATTCCGGCAAAGTCCTGCTCAGCCCAAAGCTAGGATGAGGATTTGGCTTAGGACAGGGGATGGGGATAGTGATGGTTTCATCACCACCATTTCCAACTGTGGGAGTTTGGTATCCACAATAGTGAAACATAGCATTAGGGTTAGCGTTTTGGAAGCAAGGATCCTCAAGGTTGGAGAAACACTGAAATCCTCCTCTACCCAGAGAGCTAGATGAAGGTCAGCTCAGGATGGCGTGGTAGGTCATCATACATTTTGAACCGGGGAGGTTTATCATCTACTCTGCAGAAGGATAGGGTTAGAACAAAGAACTCAGGGCTGAAATGCTAGCAACATCCTGCTCAGCCAGGAGACCTGGGATGGCAGCTGGTCTCAGGACAGGGCTGTAGTTCATTGCACATCGGGAGTCAGGAACTGGTCTTACCTACTACAGGGAAAGCTGACTTGTAAAGGTAAGGGCCAGGTTAGTTAGCTGAGCGCCACCCTGTGATCCTTCGAGCAGTATGTAATTGACAAAAGTAAACTGTTCTTTACAATATAGGCTACCTGTATTCTGCTATATATTTTAGCTCTGAAAGTAGAAAAGTATTCTTTTGTTTAAACTATATTCAAACACCATTATCATATTTGGACGTTACAGAATGAATCAGGTGAGAAAAAAAATTTGTAACAATCCAGAAAGACCAAAACACTGTGGACTATATTCTCTGCTAATTTGTACCAGATGCTACCCTGTAGGTGTAAAAGTGAACATAACTGGGCCTATTAACAGTAAAATAACATCACTGATCACATATAAATAATTAACTCTTACTTGTAAGCATGACCGAACCAAAAAGCCATTGACAATTGCAGAAAACCTTTTCTACAGATGATGTTCCTTTTCCTTCTTGGTTCTGTGCCTATAACAATTTATTTTTAAGATTTCTTTGAGATACCAGCTGCAGAAGAAGCAGGAGAGTGCCCAGCTGTTCAAAAGCAACTTCATCATCCAGAGGACTGCATAATGAAAAAAAATAAGGTTGCCATGGTAAAATATTATTTGTATACAAATAAATGCCCCGCGGTCAGTTTCTCCCTCAGATGACAGTAGTTTTGCAGAACTCGGAAGAAAACAGAGAGCAAAGCCAAATATGAGGAGATGTGCAGAGATGGAAAACGGAGAAAAAAAAATAGGAAGTGAGACAGAAGAAAAGGAAGATTTGTTCAGTTCTGTTTAAAACCATTAACCCTTATTTTTTAGGACTGCATGAAGTGGATCTGCACGTTCCATATCTTGCTGTAAGGTAGTTTTCCACGGGACTTCTTCATAAGACTGGCACTAGCGTAATGAACCTCCCTGGCAGGGGCAAAATAACTGCCCAAAACAGTGCAGAAATTCTGGAGAGGAGGGTTGCCCTGTTTAAGAGAGGCCTCCAGGACTAGTTCAGGAGCTTTTCTGTCTCTTGAGTCAGCAAAGAATTGGCAGATACCATGTCAGTATCGTATCCTTGGGTTTTGGACTCCTACAGCTGGAAGTTACTGCAGTCACCTGGCTGCTGGGCTAGGATTTTGTGTGGCTTGAAGTCACATAGTAAGCCATCTTTCAGAAAGAGGCTTTCTCTTTGCCAGCATTGGCACCATCTCTTCTCTTGAAACCTGCTGAGTAGAAGGAGGGTATATATATAAAAAGGAAAGACGTGTTCACAGCAACAGCAGTTCAAGTTGCAACATCAAATAGTAACTATATGAGATTAAAAAAAAACGAAACACCACCACAAAAACAAGAGAGCTGACATACATATGGCACTTTTGCCCGAAGGGACTATGGCTGAAGTTCTACAAATTCATATCAAAGTGAAGAATGCTCTATTTGACTGCAACCGCAAAGGAAATCAGTGCACTCGCTCTCACTGGAGATTGCCGATTACCACAAAAAGTTCAGCTTCACTTTTACAACCCTCCAAATGAGGCATCTCGTTTTTCAGTTTGACACATACCATAAATGTACAGACCACAAGATAAATATATATGTAAATCTGTACAGGCAGGTATTGCCACAGGGTGTCCCCCCCCCCGCCCCCGCCCGCTCATCATTNGCCACAGGGTGTCCCCCCCCCGCCCCCCGCCTGTTCATCTTAAATGCCAGAATTTCAACACATAGCATACAACAAAGAAAGATCTCTGTAATGTATCAGTTACTTTGATTACAGGTCAAAACTTGTTACCTACCTGATGAAAAACCTGAATGGCAGCTCCACAGTGTTCCTGCCTATCTAATTGATCCTGACATTCGCTTTGTTTTACAGGGATAACTGGCCTTTTGTTTTCCTGTTACACCGGTCTGTTTTGAGCCGTGAATTTTGCAGCACTCAAGCAGTGTTGAAGATCTTTAAGGCGGCAGTGATTGCAATGGTATGAGAAAGGAAATTGTTGGAAGAAGAAAGGAGAGCGATGAAAGAGGTGGTTGTTTATTGTTTGGAATCATCCATTTCATTCCTCAGCAAGAAGAAAGCATGCTAATGAACACAGACGTTTATATTTTGAACCTTGTTTAAACATTTAAGGCTCCATTGGGGTTTCATATCCTGATTTTATACTGCAGGCTAGTTTCTTCTGATTTACCCTGCAGAGAGTGAGGCTTCCCAACCTGAAACATTATGTAGCCCAAGTTAAGGGAGTATAGGATCCAAATAATGGACATAAAAGTCTTAAACCTCAGAGGTACCGAAAGATCCCTGTATGTTCTGGTCTTTAAAAGCCAAGTTCTATGCAAGAGACAGCACCACTTTGCCATTCCTGACTCACTTTCCAACCAAAAAGCCTTGCCAATTTCAAAATCTGCAAGGACAAAAAATGTATTCCTCAGGTTAAAATATTTGTTCCCCAGGAATTATTAGGGGCAACTATTAGACATTATGAATTCTTCCTGCTTGGCAGAAGGAATGACTGAGTCACACCGATCATCTCTAAACAAAACAAGACAGCCAAAAAAAAGTAAACCTAGAAACTTTAGAGGCTCTTCTTCCTGTTTTTAAAGCTAGCAAACAGATGAGACTATTTCTTCTAAAGTTTTTCACTTAGACAAAAACAGAAAAGCCAAAATTACATCCCTTCTTGTGGCTGTGGTTTGCACTGTCAGCTGGTTTGATCAATGTCTGCAAACAATCTGTGTATGCACACTGGGCATCTCACACCAGGCCAAAATGATCAGATGTGCAAGCAGTGGTCTTTGCACCAAATGTTGCACTTTGTGGTAAACAAGCAAATTTCAGCTGCCAACAAAATGACAGATCTGTGGCTTCCTTGCAACCCTGTAGAGACAAAAGCAGTGAGTGAAGGTTATAGTAGATGACAAGGTCCAAGGGGGAAAATGACTAATAATGACACTGGGTATGAGGTTGCCACAACAATGTGCTGTCGTGGACTGAGTGCTATGACTGGCTTACAAAATATGTGTATTTCTCTTTGAGCTGTGTTCTCATCTAGTTAGGAGTATTCCATTTTTAGTTCTAGCATCATGACAAGATGGGTTCAACAACTAGCAAGCTGCCAGATCCCCTATTTCCCTCAGTTGCTAGACATTGATTGTTACTTGATCTTCTTCTGAGACATGCTGTGAGTCTCACTAAACTTTGTGCCTCATCTGGCAGGAACACAGGTACCTTAACTGCCTCTTTCTCTTGTTTTCCCAGTATTAGCCCCAAGGCCAAAACTCACAGACAGATTTATGGCTATGATGCGCCAATTTCTGTAGCCAGCTAGGGATCAAACCAGAGTAAGTGATGAGGTACTCAGTTACGGGTGGATCAACAAGAGTTGGTCTTCTGCAGAGCTCCAGACCAGGGTTCCCATCCAGATTTGACAGCTGTCACCATGACAGCACCAATTTCATCAGCTTCTCCAGACTGACTCTGAGCCATCTACTGCTCATCACTGCTCCACCTCTTCCAAGCACTGGGGCACTTACTTCTTTGTCCAGACCTAGCTGTATGAAAAAGGAGAGATGGGGTCTCTCAGCACAGCAAGCTTCATCTCCTAATTAACTTTCAGTCGATCTTCTTTATACTGATGTGAACTTGGCTGAGGGTCTGGAAGTCATCACCCCAACTGACAAGTAACTGGTTGTTAATAGTAATACGAATTGATGGTGCACATCAGTCTAAGTTATACAACAGCTTACTGTGTCGCTCAAATCACCTTCTACAGAGCAGTGAAGCCACGGTCTGAAAGTGCCATAGAAATGTTCCCTGCGGGCTAGATTTGGCATTCTGGATGGGAGACTAAATAGGAGCATGTACCACCACTATTTACACCTCACATACAGGACCTTCTTTCACCCCGTAAAATCCTTTCTCTTTTCTTCATGCCTTCACTGTGTCCTTTGTTGCTACAGCTGATCAGCCACAGGCGGAAGTGATGCATCTTGGAGCACTTCAGATCAGGCTTCTCAGACTGTCCCAGCAGAGATTAAGAAGCTTTACCAAGGAGAATGGGAGGAGTACATGCTGGGAAAGCTCACCAGAGAAAATCAACATAGGCTGGTGTGTTAGTCATTACACAGAAAATAGTTGTTATGAGAGCAAGGTGAATCTTTTTTTGGCAAAATCATTCTTTCAATAAATATGTATTTGCAGGCTAAGCATTTGGTGTCATTGCAAAAACAAATAGTCAGTGTGGACACCACTAGTCTTCTTAGTCGGGTGATTGTCAAACTAGGTTTACAGTGTTGTCCTGGGAAATGCAGTATCTCAATTCAGCACTCTTCCTACCTGATTTGAACTGGAATCTTCCGCTTCCTGGAAGAGTGCTTTTGCCACTGGGGCATAGGGTATTTTGGGTCTGAGCATCTCTCAGTCTGTCCTGGAGGGTTTTCACTGTATGTAGAGAAAAGATGATATTTTAAATGGGGGAGATAAATGCAAATCATAGGATCACAGAATCACTCAGACTGGCAGGGACCACAGGAGGTCTCTGGTGCAGACCTCTGACACAGCAGGGACAGCTCTGAGCTCAGACTGTGTTGCTCAGAACTTCATATTCAGGGCATAAAAACCTCCAAGGATGGAGACGATGCAAACTCTCTGCACCGCAGCTGCATTGCTTAGCTGTACTCTTGGATGATTTTTTTTTTTGTTATGTCCAGTTGAATGTTACCTTTTTCAATTTATGACTGTTTTCTCTCACTTGGTAACCTCCTTGTGGGTGCAAAGGCTGCTGTTGCATGCTCCGAAAGCCACTCCTTGCCCTGGCTAAACCCACTCCAATCCCATAGTTTCTCCTCACAGGGCAAGAGGTCCAGCCTCTAGCCTGCTTCGTCCACCTCTGNCACACACAACTAGACACAGTGCTTCAGACGTGGTTGAACGAGCACTGAGTAAAAGGACACTATACCCTGGGAGGTGGGGGTCTCTCCTCTCTTCCAGTGACCAGTAAGAGTGATCTGAGGGGAGGTCTCTGGTCAAGACTGTGAGTTAGATTCAAATAGTGAGGATCTGAACTTCAGCGTGTCACCACTGGGTTACTGCACGCAGAAAGGGTATGGACACACTTTTTTTCCCTGTGCTTGTATAAGAACATCCCAAAACAAAGATAGTAAATTTTGATCATATCTGTAATTTCACTCAATTTTCTTAAAAAAAAAGTTTGTATGTCAAACACAAAACCAAGTTTTCCTGTGCTGATTGGAAGGGTGGAATCATTAAAAAAAAAAATCCCATGAGAATCTGTGTTTGCCATCCCTGTGGGAAAGGGTTTGGTGACTGAAGACCTTGCTAAGTAGCAGCCACCAACTGTGAGACTCCACAAGACCTGTAAAATTCATTCCTGATTCCCAGGAAACAGTAGTGGAACTGAATGTCATCAGCCTTCAAGCTCTGTTCCTCCTCCCATCCTCTCCATCTTTGGTAGCAAGCTGTGAGAGAGCCTGGACTACGCCTAGCTGTTTGCTTGGAACACAGCTTCCACTCTTCTCCCATACCCTGCTGTGCACCTGCTTAATGCTCAAAACGAATACTTAGGCTGTGTAACTCAGTGCCTTTCATTAAACAGTGGACTAACTGGATCATGCTGTGCTAAAGTTCCTGCCAAATTAGTCAGGAAGTATCATGCAGTAACGCATGATACAAAGACCCATTCTTCAAATAACTATGTTAGACAAGGGCGTCTCGCAGCAGATGCTGCTGTTATCTTAAATAAAGCACCCTTTAAATTGGTCCCTCAGCTGGGATTCCTCCTTGTAATTTTTCTGTGAGTAAGAAGCTTTGCTAAAGATTACTGTGAAGCCTGTTTTGGAATGTATTTTGATCACAGATTCACATCACAGAATTGCAGGCACTTCTGGAGACCATCTAGTCCAAACTCCTGCTCAAGCAGAAAGTTTAGCAAGGCTACTGTCCAGTTGGGCTTTGAATATCTAAGAATGGAGACTCCACCACCTGCCTAAGAAACTTGCTCCAGTGCTTAATTGTCCAAACAATTACAATTTTTTTTCTTCTGTTTAAGTGGAATTTCCTGTGTTTCAGTTTGTGTCTGTCACTGGGCACCATTAGAAGAGTCTGGCTCCATCTCCTTTACTCCCTCCGTTAGGTATTTGTACACATTGAATTCCACCATCTCATGGTCACTGCAGCCATGGCTGCTCCCAGCATCCATATTCCCAACCAGTGTTTCTGTGGAAGTAGCAGGAGCAACAGAGCTTCTCCCCTCTTTGGCTGTGTCAGGAAATTTTCATCAGTGTAGTCCAGAAAATTCCTGAATTGCTTGTGCTCTGCTGCATTAACACTCCGACAACTGTCAGGGTGGCTGAAGTCCCCCATGAGGGCCAGGGCACGTGAAAGTGAACCTTCTCCCAGTTGTCTGAAGGAGACCTTATCTACTTCTTTTTCCTGAGCACGTGGTCTGTAGCAGACATCTGCCACAATGTCACCCATGTGCATCTGCCACCCCAGGGTAGAGCTCCATGTGCTCCTTCTGCTCTCTTGTACAAAGGACAACTCCATCTCCTCACTTTCCCAGCTTGTCCCTCCTAATGAGCCCATATCCATCCATCGCAGCACTCCAGTCATGTGAGCTATCCCAGTACATCACTGTGATTGCAGTGAGAACGTAGCTCTCCCCAGGCTGCAATGGATAATTAAATGGTAAAGGGTGCTTGCAGCTTAAATGATGAATTCCAAATGAGAGGGTGAAAAAAAAAAATCTCGTTTCAATCTCTATTTCATCCTTCTTATTTACAGTCCTTTAGGAATAAAAATACCATCACCAATAAACAAACAGCTGTGATTTTTCCTCCAGCTTAATCCAAAAACCTGTGGAAGCACTAGGCATTAGACAGAAACAGCAAAGAATGCAAGGGAATAATTGAGCATGACAGACAATTATTTGCTTAATTTTGACTAATAACCCCTTTTGGGGAAATCACTATGTTTCAGTTTTAAGTTACCTTAAAAGAATACATCATACCTGACTTGTGTTTTAGTGACAGTCGAGAAAAGGTAGGCAGAAAGGAAACTCCATCCTTGCTTGTGAGACAGCTGTAAGCTCGGGCAGAATTGCAGCACCTCGAGAACTTATCCAAACACTGCAAGCTGAGGTGCCCCAAAGGGACAGTGACACAGAGACATGGCACAGGATCATGACACAGAGAGTGAGAGCAGGCATGGGTCTTCCCAGACCCTCTCCCATGGGGAGCAGAGCTAGCCGCTTTGGGTAAAGGAATATGCTGCGTTGCTCTTGAGAGGTGGAGAAACTGCACACATCTGTGTTCACCAGGCATACTTATAAGGTATTTTCAACACCTGTGTGGTTTTAACATATATGAGTCAATGATGTCATAAGATTGCAAGGAACAGCCAGACTGAAGGAAAATTGTTAGAAAGAGGAAGGAATATGAAGCAGTAGGATGGGCAGGGAGGTCTAACCTGTGCAGGACAGCACGGGGGACAGCAGAGGAAGATAAGACTGGCTGAAGGAGCAAAGAAATCCAAGCGTGTACTGCAGTTATTTTTTGTGAGATAGAATCATGTACAGCAGCCTCATTTCCCCTTGTTATATTGATTGGCACATTGTGATGTTTGCAAAGAAACAGACTGGCTTTTGAACAAATATGAAAATTAAGATATTTCTACCCTGATGGAAAAGATGCAGCTTGCAAGAGATACTTGTGCCACAACAGTAGCAACTGTGAACAAAAGCAGATGGAGAATAATCCTGATCAGCATGTTTCCTACATACAACCAACAGAAGTTAAACTATCTTAGGCAACCACAGAGGCCATTTAATGATGCCAAGTTTTAAAAATCAACAGACCTTGGTTATTTCTGTAATTCAATAACTTCATGTTTACAGCCACTTAATCCATGGAAGCTTTTGCAATCAACCTCACCTGTCAATTTAGTATATCTGCTGTTGCGCTGCATCATTCCCATTTCTGCTACTGTTTGTTAGTTTTAAATTTCATATTTCTATGCTTTTCATTTGAAAACTTCTCTTATATGTTTCATAAAATACTATGATACCACACCAAATTTCTAAATGGCAGTTACAGACATCTCCATGATGTAAAAATCAGTCTATAAACCAAAATGTGAGTGATTGGAGCCCTGCTTCACTGAAGACCTTAGCAAGGAGGTATACACAGAAATGCAGGATCACAGACTGGCTGAGGTTGGGAGGGCCCTCTGGAGGTCATCTGGTCTAACCACCTGCTCAAACAGGGACACGTAGAGCCAGTTGCCCAGGTCCATGCCCAGACAGCTTTTAAGTATCTCCAAGGACAGACTCCCCAGCCTCCCTGGGCAACCTGTGCCAGTACTCAGTCAGCCTCACACAGTGTTTCCTGACACTCAGAGGGAACCTCTTGTGTTTCGGCTTGTGCCCGTTGCCTCTGGCCCTGTCACTGGGCA
Source organism: Ibidorhyncha struthersii (assembly GCA_013398815.1). Taxonomy (NCBI): domain Eukaryota; kingdom Metazoa; phylum Chordata; class Aves; order Charadriiformes; family Charadriidae; genus Ibidorhyncha; species Ibidorhyncha struthersii. The sequence continues at coordinate 135,922 of VZSZ01006957.1, read as the reverse complement.
CCACAAAGAGCCTGGCTCTGTCCTCTTGGCACCCTCCCTTCAGGTATTTGTACATATTAACAAGATCCCCCCTGAGCCTTCTCTGCTCCATGCTGAACAGTCCTGGCTCTCTCAGCCTTTCCTCATAGAAGAGATGCTTCTGTCCCTTTGTCATCTTCGTGGCCCATTACTGGACTTGCTCCACTGTGTCTACATCTCTCTTGTACTTGGGGAGCCCATAACTGGACCCAGCATTCCAGGTGTGGCCTCACCAGTGCTGAGTAGTGGGGAAGGATCACCTCCCTCGGCCTGCTGGCAACATTTCTAGTGTAGCCCAGGAAGCTGTTGGCTTTTATTTTTCAACGAGGACACCAGATGATCCTGGAGGTCCCTTCCAACGTAGTATTCTGTGATTCTATGACACATTACTGGCTCATGGTTGACTTGGTCCACCAGGACCCCCAGTTCCTTTTCTGCCGAGCTGCTTTCTATCTGGGCACCCCCCAACATATACTGGTACATGGGCTTTCTCCCCCAGTGCAGGACTTTGTACTTCTCCTTTTTGAACTTCATGACGTTAAATGCCACAAAATACACCATGAAACAAAATATATTTTGTTAATTCCTGTTCAGTAAAGCTTCAAACATAGAAGCTAGCAATGAAGCTAGCTTCTAAAGAATTAATTTGTTTGCTTTATTTTTTACACGTACAGCTAAGGGCAAATCCCATGCTTACATAAACATGTTCATCATTTACAACAAGTTTATTTTAATTTGCAGTTCTCTATATATTTAATGATGGTAATAATTAGCAAATTCTAAGCTAAAGCTGTCTGTTTTCAAGTGCAGCTAATGTTTCTGTGACCAAAGTTAAAACCAGAAGAATAATTAGGTATACATATCTCATACATTTTGAAGACTATATAGCATGCAGTTCTGTGGGTACGAGATGTACAAATAGAGATTTTTCTCTCTTACTAAGCCGGCTTGTACAGTTGAAAAAATTAAATTTTAATTGTCCTGCCTGTGTCCATGCTACAGCTACAGCAGCATTTCCTTTTCTCTAGATCATTATTTTGGCCGCAGCATTAGAATGATCATTAGTGCAAGAGCAAAACTTGGCACTTTCACGTTTCAGGGATTCCTACTGATATTGTCTTTGGCTTTGACTATCATGGATTGACAAGTTTTACCTGGACAGAACAGTTTTACCAAGACTTGAACAGCCTCCAGATCACAAATGCGATGGTTAAAAAAGAAAATTGCTTGAACCTTGTTAACACTACAAAGTTTCAATAAAAACGCACACAGCTAATTATATTTTCATGTGTTCAGTGGTGAACTGAACTCACTATCAGAGGAGCAGACTGTGCCTATTTTTTATAGGAGGTTCCTCAGACATAAAGGACCTTTAATACAGTTACTAAATTCTTGTGATCTGGAAAAGATATCACTTATCTCAAAGTAGTTTCAGAAGCAGGCATAGCATTCTTATTATTATTGTAGGCATATCTGTGAAACTGAAGACATTTAACACTGTTTCTTTGGTATGCAACTAAATATAACTTATTTTCAAACTGTTTAGGGTGTTTGGTGCCTCTGTATCCAGTTACCTCTGAGTTATCATCTCTAGGACAGTAAAGGTACCCATTGCTAGAGAAAGTGGTGTGACACTTGTGATATTATTATTTCTTTTTTATGTTAGGTGTATCCATTTAAAGGATATATTTCACAGATACTTTTCCAAAAATGAAATTAGTTCTTTACTAGCTTCAAATAAATACATTTTAAATTGAATTTACCTTTATGGGCAACTATTTTAATTCTCACTGATGAAAACAAAGATCATTACAAATTTCAGAGGGCCTAATTCTTCATGGATACTAACTTATGTGCAAACAACACTATGGATTTGGGGCAAACCACCAGCCATTTTGCTTTAATAAACACACCAGGACTTCCTTTATTCTTGCTTACACCAGCCAGCTAAACAGCCACCCAAGTGAAACAGAAAGACAAGAATCAGGACCTGAGCAAGGACTGCAGAAGCTGACTCATAAGAAATTAGCAGCTGCTGTATTTTCTTATACCAGTTGTGGGGCCCTGATGGCACATGGTGGCAAGGGGCTTGAAGGTACAAGGTGCTGGCATTGAAGCGCAGTCCTCACAGGTTCCTGTTCAATACAAAGTCTCCAGAAAGCACAGGGCAGGAGTGCAAGCGAGAACAACACAAAAAAAACCACGGGTGAATGGTTTCAGTGTAACCCCAAACCCAAAGAAACAAATCTCCTTTGAAAATAAAAGGCTTATATTAACTCCTTATGCTCCTATACACCAAAGTACTTCTATGTACTCTTATCTCCCTGCTAAAAGTCATCTGCTCAACTCAACAGAAATCATACAGCGCACTCCTGCTGTTAATATAGGGATAGAAAACATGACACAGGGCCTGTGTTTGTGTCAAGCTCTGAAGACACTGCTTTTTCCTTCTCTAAAATGAGACATTTTCTAGTCATGGACTGACTATGCACTGCAATTTCCTATTAGGTTATATGTAAGTATATTAAAGGAGACACTAGGGTAGTTATTTACCATAGTAGTAGGCACTGTAAACACTTGCAGGCTTTGGTCATAATACGTGCAGAATCTGTAGAATCAGAGATAAAATGTCCAATATCCCAAAGTAAGGAGTGAGTTAAAATAAAAATGGACCATGTTTAAAGGTATAATGCCACGCAAAGATGCTGACAAGTCTGAGCTGAGCTGAAAAGATCATGGCCAGTTTAGTACTTGGCATGGATGTGACAGCAATAAAGTAAAATGGTTATTGAAAGCTACAGTGCGTATGCAAAGTGAGCGTATTTCTACTGAGACAAGCTGTCTCATTTTGAAGAAGCCAGAAATTTGATGGAAAAGACATGTGCAAATCTATGCCAAAAAGGTATGCCACAATCAATAAAGTCTTCCTGTTTGGCGGCCTCAGATTCAGTCCTGCCAGGAGCTTTTTATTATTGCTGCAGACAGCTTCACACAAAACATGAGTGTGAATGTAGCAGCTGTTCCTTTCTGCAGACATGGGGAAACGTGGTACCCATCAGAAGATACCATTTTTGTGTGAAAGACATTATGCAGAAAACATAACAAAATTCGTCACTGAAATCATTGGTGCTCAAGAACTACCTGTGCTACTTTTCTTAAAAAAGATGAATTCCCAAACAACCACCAGCAGTGAAGACTTCTGTGGGCAGAAGAAGTGAAAGCATCTGGTTTTAAAGACAGCCGTGTAGTAAATAAGTCTTCACAAATTTATATAAATATAAATCACATATAGGTCCTAATTCTGATCTCCAGTGTACCCATAAAAACTAGGAGAAAGCCTCCCCAAGCAAGTGAAACTATATTTCATGAGGAAGTTCAATGTAAGAAGAAAATACAAGTACAATGCTGTAAAACAGCTGGTGACCATCAGGCCTGTTAAATTCAGACCACAAACTCATTAAGACAGGAACTGCTTCTTTTTTTGTGGCTGGTGTCTTATTCCTTAATTGCCAGTGTTACTACCAAATGAGAGTAGAATGGAAAGCTCTGATTTTTGCTAATTCAAAGCAGAACTGGAATTACATGATTTTGCTAGAATTGGAAACTAAAGTTTGACATGCATAAATAACAGAAATCCTATTACACTATGACAAGCACTAGAGAGTCAGTCACGTTTGACTTTGCTATGGTCACACATTGTGTCCAGTACTAACATTTTACACAACCTCTTGCTTTTAAGAAAAGAATTGGCCAATCATGTTTCTCTATGTACAGTTCAATGAAGATTCAAAACCTCTTGATGAAAATAGATGAGAAAAACACCAGTGTTGCAATAAACATACTTCTGAAAATCTTGGCACAGGCAGAATTAAGTAGTCAGCCTACTTCAGTCTGTCTCAAAGTGATATATTTCCCTGGGTTTGTTTGTAATATTCTCTGAATATTATTAACTAAGTCTTTCCACAGATGGTTCCAGTGTGCCAAAGCCACACATTGAATGTTGTAAATAGAAAAATGAATGTAGTAAAAGACCAGAGACTAATAGAATATTAATACCTAGTTAATTTCTATAATAGACGTAAGGAGGAAAAAGTAAAAAGAAAAAACCAAAACAAAACAGGATCAGACACTTATTTCAAAAAACTGAACTTAATGAGTGAGCTGTGCGCACACTGAAGGAAGTAACAGACTTTCTCTTGATATTAACGGACACAGGCGAAGGACTTCAGTCACCTAGAGATGCTGAAAACTGAAAAGAGAGGTATCCTAAGACTACGTGAGAAACAAAGAGAATGCTACCTTTTATTCTACTTTATTTACTGCTATTTGACACTAGAAATAGAAAGGTAGTCCCCATAGCACCAAAAAGCTTCGGTCAGCCACTAGAACATCCAAGCACAATAATAAAGATGCTTATTAATTTTTTTCTCTGGCATACAGTGGAGGTGATACTGAAAAGGCAGCAAAGAACAACGTAGACAACCTGTGCTTAAAAATCATGCTCCAAGAAAGATCCAAAGGACAAGTAGCTAATAAATCCATAATGGTTATGAAAGGCATCTTACCTCATCTCATCCTCAACATCACAGCAGAGGATAAAGGCTTCTAGTTTCAGAACAGAAAAAAAAACCCAGTATTTTTAAAATGAATTATTGTGTGCATAGGTTATATTCTTTACCTCAGTGTGCATTTTTTCGTAATAGGTTTGAGATTCAAATTTTCTAATATACCTTAAAAAAACCCATAGCACTAGATTAAAAAAGTCTTCTCCTTTCTCTTTCAACAGTATATAGATTCACATTCACAGTATCACGTCAGCTGTAGGCAAAACAGCTGCTAGTTCACTAGGATGCAAACTTAAACCCAGTTCTTGTTCCTATGCACACTGTTTAAGTTTTCTTTGTGACTAAAATATGCACACAAGAGATGAACGGTCAAGTTCTAGTCTCATGCCTGCCATGAAATCTCAGCAGGCAGAATAACATGCAAAAGAAGTCAGGTCTTTTAGGCAGGAGCACTAATCCATCCACGAAACAGCCTTGCGCATTGTTTCCTTTGCCTTCCAATCAGTTTGTGTATGGCTGTGACAACCATTTACCATTTGTGCCACTGCTTATCTTCAGGGCAACCATTTATTGGTACAGAGAACCTCTGTCCTCCTCCACCTTCACCAGTTTCGGTTGTGGATCTCCAGCCACCCCACTGTATTCAGCTGGGTCTTTGGCAAAATCCCCCCTCACACCCCCCACCCCTTAGGAGTGGTGTCCCAAAGTCTGAGTTTTGATTTGCATTTGACAAGCATTCCTGTGTTAAAAGAATTTGCAGGGTGTTCACAACTGAGGGCAACTTGCACACAAACTAGTCATTTGGAGCCAGTGACTATGCCAGCTTCAGACGTAGATTTAACATTGTGGGTTTTACAAGCCTTTGAAGCTAACCCCAGAACAATTGTCAGCATTTATAGTGGTGATTTCTAACATGCCACTGGGGATTGCTTCATGATCAGAAAGAAAAGAAAAAGAACCACAAAAGTGAAAGTCCTGCCAGAAAAGAAGTAGACCAAGTCAGACAGATGGTTAATATTAACTGAAAGGGCATCCAGATTTGTGATTTTCTTTTTCCTTAACAGCAATATCAACAAACAATTTAAGAAAGCTCATAATACGTCTTCAGTTAACTGTTCAAACACTTAGTCTCCTTGTACTTCATAGGTGACCTGTCAGCACCACCGGCTTCATCTCCCATACCAACAGGGCAAGTGGGGATAGGCGGAGACCTCACACTGTTCCAGAGACTTCTCCTTTTTAACTAAGTGAACTTTTTTTGTCCACTAAGAACGCAGGTAACCCATGTCCTCTGATCATTTTTCAGATGCAGAATATTTTTAGGCTTTAACCTTGTATGGATTATCTGTTCCTCTGTAACTTAAATACAGCTGCACAAGAAAAGGAGGGAAGAGGTCCAGGCAGTGACTAAAACAGCTGTTGCAGAGTTAAAAGAAACTGGTAAACTCTTTTGTGCGTCTTGGCAGATAATAGCAAAAGGCCTATTTTTCTACTCCAACTAAAAAGTGAAGAAAGCAAAGAGAAGGAGGATTCAACTACGGACCTGACTGTCTCCTATAGTTATGGTATAAAAATAGGAAAGTTGTTCTCGCCAGCAGGCTGGAGACCGGTTGAGGATGTTACCTCATCCATCTACTCAGGGTCAGAACAAGGCAGAGCTACACAAGACCTACATCTAAACTCAGTAAGACCTCTGCCCCAGCAGCAATTGCGCCTGCAGTCCCTGTCATCTGCTTCAGGGGGAGAACCACAGCCTGGAGGTCAGCCTGGTGAGGGCTGGCTTTTACCCAGCCTGCATGGGGCCAGCAGCCTATGGAACGGCGCAGCTCTGCTCACACTCTGTGGCCATCAGCCTGAGCTTGCTCCGTGCCATCCTTGTGGTCCAGATCATTGTTGCCATTTTTTAGTGGCAAATTATGCACAAAACCAAAAGGCATAATGCACACCCTGCCACTGCAGTATTACTGAAACATGACATGAATGACGTGTTTTTCCTCTCCTAGCACAGGGCATAAAGGCACGCACTGACCTCCAGGCATTGCATGTGGTGAGAGAAGCCTGTGGTGCAATGTGTATTTGCGCTGCCTGTTTGTAAAGATCCTGAGATGGAAATACCCTGCCAGCTCTGCCCAAGTCTCCCTTGCCCTGTCTCAGAGTAAACTAGCACACGTACACCCTGAATGATGAACCATAGCATAGGGCCCTTGCAGCAAAGCAGGCATTATGATAGACTGTCACAATATTTGCTCTCACACATTCTCCAGTGGTAGAAGAAATTATGTCAAAGAAGTTCATCCGTGTGCTTTTGTTCCTCCCACACTGTCCAGTCTGTAACTAGGTCCCCAAGTGGCTTTTTTCTTCTTGATACCCAAGTCTCCACTCAAAACCTAGAATTCATGGCCAGTAGGCTGTTATGTCCAGGGCTGGGAGCCACATGTCTTTCTTCTTGGGTGGCTTCCCCAGCTGGACACTATAATCAGGATCAATTATGGATTTATTTCCCACAAAGAACAGCCACTTCTCATGGTTTAGTCTGCCTCTTGGGCCAGCGCATGAGACAATTCAGATTCCTGTGTCCCAGACAGAAAAGAAATTCTTGCAAAAGAAACAGGAGAATGTTTAGCAGACAGGATTTCTTGGAAATAATTCTTCCTACATATAGTAGGCCATGATATGGGCAAAATACGTCATTAGATAGGTATTACTAGGTTATGAGAAATCCTCTGAAAATCTTTGGGCAATCTATGTGAAAATCTTTTGAAACATCTGAAGATAACATTTAAACATTAGACAAAAGAAGTGCATAGATGAACCAAAGAAGAAGGAGGGAACAAACCCTAGTTTTTTTCATACATGAAGCTCTGTCTATGAAGCAAATGGAGATTCATGTTCCTACTGTCCAAACCAGCGAAGCATCCCAGGAGATGCAGCTTCATAAAATACCACTTTGCTGGAGTCACGCAGTTTTCTCTATGAAACAGCCACAGGTGACCATCAAGTGCCAGGGATTGTGGAGCTGCTGGTGTTCCAGCCTCAGCTGGACAGGGGGACGTGCTGCAGGCCCATGGCCAAACGGAGCAGTTCCTCCCACTGAGTTTCCTCAAGAAAATCTGAATTATCAATGTGCACCAAAATAACAGGTCCATGCTGAATGATCCTTAACTGTAAGAACACCTCACCCACATAAACAATTGCTTTGGCAAAACAAAGGTGGCCAGGCTACAATACTTTTTTTTTTCCTACTCGGATGCAGCTCTCAATAGTTCTGCTCTATTTTACATGCCATGAAAGGTACAATCCCAGTATGCCTGCCTGCTGCTCGTGCTGTTGTGCTGCAGTCAAGCCTGCTCCCATGCAAGAGCCTGTGGAGCTCTTTGTGCATGGAGCAGCAGGAAAAGGTTTCTTATCAATACTTGTAAATACTTAAAGGGAAGGTGCCAGCTGGATGGGAACAGTCTTTTTTCAGTGGTGCCCAGTGACAGGACAAGGGGTAATGGGCACAAACTTGAGCAAAGGAAGTTCCATCTAAACATGAGGAGGGACTTCTTTACTTTGAGGGTGGCAGAGCACTGGCACAGGCTGCCCACAGAGGCAGTGGAGTCTCCCACTCTGGAGACATTCAAAACCCTCCTGGACGCCGTCCTGTGCAACCTGCTGTAGGTGACCCTGCTCTGGCAGGGGGTTGGACTAGGTGATCTCCAGAGGTCACTTCCAACCCTGACCATTCTGTGATTCTGTGTGTCTCCTCAGCCAGCACCTCCAGAGAAACATCAGGGCCCTGCTGACTCAGCAGTCATGGTACTCACCAGGAGAGGTATTCCAGCCCTGTCATACTAATTGATGCAGCTGTTAAGAATATCAGATATCAGTATTTTGAAAGCTTTACTTGTCACTATTGCCAGATGTCAAAGTAATTATTAACATAGATGCTAGTGGTATCTGAGATGCCTGCATTGAGGTTATGGTGACCCATATAAAAAGTCTCAGTTCACATTCCTGTGGTCTGGGACTTCAGATGAGTCCTATTAGCAGATAATTTGTACATTGAGTACTACATTTAGTAGTTTCTAATTGTTCTTGAAGCTCCAGCTAATGTATCTGCAAGACCTAGGAAAGGTCAGGCATGACCCAGTAAACCATCAGAACAATGAAGAGACCTTTACACACATATCACACTTAAAGCTGAAGAAACATTTTTTAGGCTTGCTCCTTTGTTACAGTTTTCCCAGCAAATTAAAAATTATTCAGTTGTTTAAAAAATAGGTTACTGAAGTAATAACTGCTTTCCTTCAACTCCTCTTGAATGAGGGGGAAAAGCAATGGGGAAACACAAAGAAGGGGGTAAATCTTTCACTGTTGATTTGGTTTGATCTGCACCTTTTGCACTGTGTAATACAAACATGGCTTAGTAACTCTCGCATATCCCTTTGAGAGAAAAGTTTTCGGTTTTAAAGCACAATTCTTTCTAGAGTAAAAAGTGACTTGGCGATTCGCTATCCCCAAGATGCCCGGATCAGACAAACTCATTTTACAAAGTAAAACTGTGTTTTGCTACCTACCAAACTCATACACCTGTGTGGGTTCTCTGTTTTGTGTGCCATTGCCACAAATACTTTAATGTCAGTTGTTGACAAAACATGAAAAAGGAAGAATCCAGTGGAACAGAACAGAGTGGGGACAGTGCACACAGTGGTGCTTTGAGACCTTCTCTCTGCCTACACGTCTTCTAGAAGAGCTGTTCCTGCATGGGCTGTCTGTGTAACCAGAAACCAGGGATGTCCAGGGATAGACGTCCTTCTGTGTTAGCTGCAAAGAGTAAGGAACAGAGTAGGAAACACAATAACAGTTCTAGTTTGAAACATTTGTGTCCTCTTAGCTATGTTTTGAGTGGTTAAACTGCCATTATTATTTCCAGTTTAATAGGAATTGTTCCAATTCCTCATGTTCATTAGCATAAGACAGCCAAATAAATGTTAAACCAGATCATGAGTACTTGTTTCTACAGCCTAAATAAATAAACTGTCTTATTGTCAGTGTTTATTTTTAGTGAAAACTACAGCTAGGATGAGTATTTACTTGTAATATTTTTTCCACTCTTCTAACTTTAAAAAATGTCATAGCAAAATACTTAACTTATAGGCCTAAAATAAGAATCTGGCCCTGCTTTTTTATCCAAATGTAGAACTTGTCCTCCATATAAGAATAGCTTGGATAAACCAGTAATTTCTTAAAAGTGTTGTCATCACTTGTGTATAGGAAGAGACAGAGCTAATTTTTAGTTAAAGAAAGTTTATAATTATAGCAATGCATTTTCCTTTTTGCACTTTTTTGGTTCTGTTTAAAAATTCTCCTTTCATATTCCTCCAATTTGAATAACTATGCTCTTTGGACTTTTTCTGAGATGAAACATAAAAATTGTTTGATTTCATTCTGAATCCACTGAAAATTTACAAACAACTGAAGGCTTTCTCCTATGTTTTTCCTTTTAAACCTCTACACGTTTTTTCTGGTGGGGAAAAATGAGAAAAGTAAAAAGAGTGAGTGGGGTCACCAGAAGTACTGAAAATTTAGAATAGCGAGAATGGTAAACTGAAATTTTAAATGAAAAATAAAGATATTAAGTGCCCAAATATTAGTTGAAATTAATTTTTCTTTTGAAATTTGTCCATCACCAAAATGCAAAATCAAGTCACAATCATTATTCTCTCATGGAAAAAGCCAAAGTCAACACCACCACACTTTTCTGAGGTGTATTGGTAAGCAATGTACTGGAGAAAGAAGCAAGCGTAGTTAGAGCATTGTGTACCTATTATCAAATGCCTCAAGGTCTGTGAGGACCACACCAGTGCCAATGCAAATAAGGGATGACCGCTGCAAACACTGATTTATTTGGTACAGCAAACCACCCGGATACATATCACAACCTGAAATACAGTTTTTCCTTTTTTAGACTGTGTGAGACTTAGCATGGCTACCACCAGATGCTTGGACTTGTACATGCCCAAGGGAGAACAGAACAGGATATCCTACACTACACTAAAGAAACCCTAAATTTGAACTGTGCTTCTATGAACAAATGCAAAAAATTGTTCTGTCTGTTCCTTATGAATATATATATATATATATCTACCTTTCAGCAGGTAATGTTACTGTGCTCCTCCAGTGAAGCAAGAGGCATAATCTAAGAATGGCCTACGGTGCCTCTGGTTTTATTCATCAAATTCATATGGCATCTGCTGGCTGTCACAGAATTCTGCTAATTCTAATTCTACTAATTTTGCATAGATTTTTAATGCTAGTGACAGACCTTGACTTCTGGACAGGTAGAGTAGAGTAGAAGACATGGATCTGAACAATCCATACATGGGATATGATGTGATATCTCACATTCATAAGTACCCTGTTACTGGCTTCACATTCTCCATTCATCACCACTATGTTGCTAAGCATAAGCATATCCCAACAGGTGTGACTCCAGGAGGTGGCTTCAGCTGTTGGTTGCCTTTCCATTTCAGAATGATAGAATTGTTTAAGTTGGAGAAGACCTTTAAGATCATTGAGTCATCATCATAATTTTGTGCCTTGTTGGTCAAATTACAGATGACAGGACGGACCAGTACATGACTAACCCCTGGAAAGATGTGCTTACTGAGAACTGAAATAATTTACAAAACCACCAGATCCCAAGGGATGTACAGGTAAGGATATGTGTCTACCTTTTAATACGTTTTGTTGGGGTTTTGAAAAATGAACTTCTACGGCAGAAAAAAAAAAAAAAAAAATCTTTGCTCTGGGAAAAAAAACACCCTAAAATCTGCCGGATAAAAAAAGTTTACATAAAGATGTTTCTGTAACAGTTAATTTACAAAATGTCTAAGTGTGATTTCCCCTTTTTAGGAGAAAACTCGTCAAAGAAGGACGACCTAGCAGTTTGCTTGCAGTTGAGAATATCCATCAGGACTTATCTTCAAGTAACCATGATGCAGGAATTGGCTGTCACTGCCAAATAGCAGGTTATCCTGTGTCCCTCCCTCTCATTTCACTCCTAAGTGGATTTCGAATGCAGCATTATGTTTCCAATATGACTATGTGATTGTAATACTCCAGTTTGGACAAAAGAGTCAAGCTACTTATGCTTTTTCAGCCTTTCACTTAGCATTCTCTTAGCTTTAGTATAAATTATAATACCACATATTGCTCTCTGGGACTGGAACTGCAGCAAAGCATTAACTGTAAAACTTAGTGGATATTGCAAATAACATCAGACTTGGTAATGCTCAGAAAGCAAGAGTGAAAGACCACACATTTTGCCAGGAAAAGAGGAAAGGACAAAAAGGCCTCTGATTCTCTGTTCCCCAGCACCAGTCCACATTTACATTATTTCCTTCTACCCAGTCAGTGGGGAACAGCTCATAGAAATCCTCGAACCCGCATTTTGGCTTCAGAAAAGTTAAAAGATCAAGGTGGGCCTTCATCCTTGTTCCAGGACAGGAAAAAAAAAAAGACAGAAAAAGCCCCAAGACAAACTGCTGTAGAACAGAAGATTCCTCTTCAGCCAGCCCTGAATTCACAGGACTGAGTAAACCTATTTGCCAGCTCTTTGTAGGAAAGAAGGAGGGGAAAGGCTGGCTTAAGGTTTCCTGAAATGTAGCCACAAGTGAACCAACTACGCCAAAGTTTTCAGAGAAAATGTTGCAGCTGAAATTCCCCTAATCACAATGAAATGGAAGAGAAGATATGGTAAGCCTAGAAGGTCTTCAGTCCTCTTTGCCACCTTATTCTGTCCCTCTTCCCAACTGAGAAGTAAGATTTTCTCACCTAGGAGAAAGGCAGCTACAGGTTCAGATAGGTTCAGACACTCTTAAGATTTTGCTACTGAATGAAGCCTAAGGCATCTCAGGAAAGATACTCTGCTACCACAGGGATTTCATAGCAATCACAAGGTCATAGGAAACTCAGTTTAGGAGGAACCACAGGAGGTCTCTAGTCCAACCTCCTGCCCTCAGCAAGGCCACTTCTTAGCTCAGATCAGCTTACTCAGGGCTTTATCCAGTTAGGGCTTGAAAGACTTCAATGATGGAGGTAGCACAGCCTCTCTGTAACCTGGCTCCACTGCTGCGCTGTCCTCACAGCGAAAAAGTTTCTCCTTATATCCAGCCTGAGCATTTTTTTTTCAACTTTTGCCCACTGTCTCCCATCCACCCACCACGCAGAGCTGTGAAGAGCCTGGCTCTGTCACTTTAATCACCTCCCTGTAGGCACGGGGAGGATGCTCCTGTTAGGTTACTCACAAAAGGAAAATTTGCAAAACCTAAGTAACAGAAGGCTGGATTACTGCTTTAATGTGGGTGTCAAGTAGCAATGGAATTGTGTTCAATTCAACTCTAAAATCGGGGAAATTCATGTTGTCCCAGGGCTGTTTATCGGAAAAAAGATATACCAAGATGTAATTTTAGAGGCAGGTGGACTGAGAGTTACATATTCTTCTTAAAACTGTGTTAGCATTTGCTGTGGAAAGTTAGTACGCTACCATTATGGGCTAACTCCACCGGTCAGCCAGTGAATACAGCCAAAGCACTGGAACTGCTATGCAAATAGGAGCCTTTCTCCAGCAAATACAAGATCAATGTAACCTGAATACTGATTAGAACAGACAGTTTAAATTATTCTGATATGATTTTCCTGCAGCCCTGGCAAAGGTCCATTTCTTAGAATTTGCCAGTACAAATTGTTTTGTTTTGTTTCGTTTTGTTTCCAGCTTGGGATTATCTTTAATTGTTGTGAGCTTAAGCACAGCAGTTTCAAACATTTGTTGGAGTGAGAAGTGACTGTCTCCATGAAAAGTATCACACTTCTGTCCACAAATGTCAGATCTGAAAGTAAGACACAAACAACTGGATGTCCTTGTACTCAGAGTCAAGCAAGGGCAACAACAAAAGCCTGACATCACAGATGCACTGTGGAAGGAAATACAACATCTAAAGGGTGAAGTGAGAGGTGCCAGGCTACAAGCAAGGTTGTACAGTGTCCTAAGTAGGTGAGCTAGGAGCAAAAATTCCAGTTAGGAGGTAGGACCCAAAACACGACATAGCCTGGTGGCTAGGTTTTGCACTAACCAGCAAAAGAAACCTTTCAAGATTACCCCATGTGGGCAGGGTAACATTTTCCATTTGTCTGCTTATGTTCATTAGACCCTTAGAAAATATAAGCTTTATTTCAGGCAGCTGCAGGGCTAAAGGCCCTCTCACATATTTTCTGGACAGATAGCAAAGTCCTGAAGTGCACCATGAAATACAATTCATTCACTAAATTGCTTGCCTTGATTGCCTTAAGAATTTTTATAACCTTGTGACTATTAAACTGAGTGACAGCTGAATGGTTTTATGGAATGGAATGGAATGGAATGGAATGGAATGGAATGGAATGGAATGGAATGGAATGGAATGGAACGGAACGGAACGGAACGGAACATTTTAGCTGGAAGGGACCTACAACAATGATCTAGTCCAACTATCTGACCACTTCAGGGCTGACCAAAAGTTAAAGCATGTTATTAAGGGCATTGTCCAAATGCCTCTGTCCTGGTTTGAGTGACACAGGGCTAATTTCTCTTTTAATACTTCAGAAAACTGCACTTTTAGAAGGCTCTAGTGTCTGAATTTGTGAAAATATTTACTTTATAGCCAGCTGTGATGTGCAGGTTTCAAGGTTTCAAAAAGAGCTCTCCAGGTGCAGGGATGAGGAGGAGCGAGACCCGAGCACTTGACCCAAGCTGGTCAACAGGGTTATTTCATACCATGGACGCCACAGTCAATATAAATTAGAAAGTTTTCTGCGAAGTTTGCTCTCTCCCTGATAGCTGCCATCCTGAGAACTTCTTGCCCCAGTGCCAGATGCCCAAGGCCTTCCCTTCCCCCCAAAGCCGTAGCACTCACAGTGTCTGACATTTGCTGTTCACTGCTGGAAATGCACAGCACTACTGATAGAATGGGTTGAGTATAATCCTTGTAGATTTTATACTGCTATTGGGATCAATATTGGTTCTTTATTGTTATTAATGTTAATCATCATTAAATCTGTTTATATTTCAACCCCCAGGTTTCCTTGGTTTTTCCAGATTCCCCCTCCTGGGTGGGGAGAGGTCATCAGGTGACAGAATAACTGTCTAACAACAATAAATTGTTGTGGGTTTCTCCAACCATAACTGCCTCTTAAACACTGACAGGCTTGGGCCATCAACCACCTCTCTAGGGAGGCTGTTCCAGTGTTTGGCCACCTTCTCAGTAAAGAAAGGCTTCGTAATGTCCAGTCTAAGCCTTGCCTGGTGCAGTTTTGAACTATTCCCACAAATACTATTCCCACAAGTCCTGTCACTGGATCCCAG
>VZSZ01006957.1:106721-120846 GCA_013398815.1 Ibidorhyncha struthersii | reverse complement strand
CTGACTCTCATTGAGCTTAATGTCAACCAGCACCCCCAGATCCCTTTCTGCAGGGCTGCTCTCCATCCACTCCTCTCCCAATTTATACTTGTGCCCGGCCTTAATCCAACCCAGGTGCAGACTCTGGCATTTGGGCTTGTTAAATTTCATCCCATTAATCATAGCCCAGTGCTGCAATCTATTTAGATCCCTCTGCAAGACCTGTTGTCCCTCAAAAGCATCAACAGCACCTCCCAGTTTCGTATCATCAGCAAACCTGCTAATGGTGCGTCCAACTCCTGCATCCAGATCATTGATAAATACATTGAACCCTGTTCTGGCCCTAGAACTCCACCCTGAGAACCACCGCTGGTGACCAGTCACCAGCCAGATGTAGCCCCATTCACTACAACCCCTTGAGCTCCTCTCTTCATCCCTGCTTCAGCTCTGCCCCTTTTAGGCTAGACTGATGCAAGTAGTCATCAAACACTGAAGAAACTGACAGATGGATTATCTAGCTTCTTTGGTATAATGAAAAAAATGGATTCACTGAATCAAGCATGGTGACAAGTAACATATAGTGTTTGTGACTGCAATGAATAAATTTATTCTCATGACAATAGTAAATGACCCTTATAGCAGCAGAGTTGACCAGAACAAAATTAAGAAACTAAATAATTTACTGTTTGCAGTAGATTAAAATATGAACTATTTCAGGAAATTCAGTGACGATGAATCTCTTTAAATAATAGTCACTATAATTCATCAGTCTTAACATTGCTTAATTTTTATACCTGTTACATACTCATTTATTATACCAGCTTGTAACATCAATGATTTCATTGTCTGTCATTAATAAAACAGTAACTGAAAGATCAATATATTGGCATTCTGGTAGGTATATTCTGATGTGATTAAGCTCTAAATATATGAAAGAGAAATAAAACCTATGAAGTAACAGTGGTAGGAAATCAGCCACTACAGTGACTTTAACAAATGACTCTTCACTGGCAATCTAGAGGAAGATTTAGATAATGATATCCTAATCCTATGCAATATTCTTTCAAAAGTAGCACTCTATTTTTACCTCTCAACCTGATTTTCAGGGAAGACATACAAAAAAGATGAGCCTGTTAAACAAAATTCACACTTCTTCTGAAAACAAACACACCAATTCAGTCAAGACACATTTACTTTATGATCTTTTACAGTCTTTCCCAAACCTCTGCTGACTTCCCCATTTCACAGATGCTAATTATAAGTTTCTTTTGCTCCAAGAGGGATAACAGCCTTCAGTTCTCTCCCTCATGGCACTCCACGTTCCAGAAATTTTTTTTTCATTTAACCTTTTTCACTGAAATCTGTCTAGCCGATTAACTGATTTTCACCTGCATGACAAAAAAGAAGACTACCTAAACCCACAGTCACATAAACAAGGAATACCTGCCCCAGAAGTAGCACAGTCATCAGTAGGCTTTAACAGATGATGAAAACGCATCCCAAGTGCTGTTCTTAATTATTTTAGCCAGGAATTTGCTACTTCTGTGTTAGATTTCATTTCTTTTGCCCCCTGAATATATTATGTAATCCTCTAACAGTTAACATCTACTCTTCTAAATCTTCTGTTATTAAAATTATCTCAAGAAAGTGCTCACATGCTTAGAATTTTGTGTATTTTTGTGTGCTAAATTACCTCATCTAATTAGAGACGTGATTTCTATATATACTTTGTCTCTTGTCTGTCCTTAGATCACCACAGCTAAAACAACACTATCATTAAAAGAGCATTCATTCTCCTAAATATACTGTTTTCTGCAGCTATGACACTCTTCAGCTATGAATTGCTGAAATTAACCGTTAAGGTTTTCAAAACCACTTGTCATGACCTACAACTGATCCTGTTGAAGCCTTTATTGGAGATACATTGATTTTAAAGGAAGAAAAACAAGGCCAATACTAAAAACCTTCGCATACCTTGGGCTTTTGTACCTAACTCCCACTGGAATCAAATGCCTAGGTAAGAATTAGGCAGGGAGTAACTTTCAGGTGTCCCTGATTAGTATGATTTTTCCTCCTGCTGCTCTGTGTCACTGCTGAGCAAAGAGTATGTAAGATCTGCTTTCAAGTGGGCATTCATCTTTTTGAGAGAGAATATTTTACAAGAACAGAAAAATCATTTGTCTCTCTGGGTGTGTTTGATTCGTCACTATGAATTACGAATGGTAGTTCTGTTACTACGGTGCTCCAACAGGATTAGGACATCACATCTGTGTTTCTGAAGGAAGAAAAGGAGGCATAAGAAAATGAGAAATGCATGTGATTTTCCCACTTCTTGTACTTGACATACACAATAGGCACTACGCAGACTCACCTTTATACACTTTCTCTTTTTCTACACTATTTTCACAGCAGACTTTAACCAGCTTAAAACCTAATAAAATGATCTGAAAAACAGGATAAAGCCCTGAAAATACAGTCTTTGCCATTATATGAGTCTAATGCAAACATAACCCAACAAGACCCACCTATGAAATTAAGAAATGCTTATTACATAAGGCCCCAAAACAGCCTCTGAGAAACCTAAAATCTGAGTCCAGATGTAGCTTTGCTTCCAAGCCCCACAGAATTTTTGTTTTCTACTATTTTCTCCCCTTTCTGGATCCATCCCCAAATAAAAAGAAAAAAGGAACATACAACAGTTTCCTGTAGGTAAGAGTTTATTTTCCAGGTATGACCATAGCAAATACAAGACAGTTAACATTCTTTTGATTCCTGAAACGGTAATTTCTTCTTGAGAAGCACCTGGAGGTATACAACAGTCCAGTATCTCTCCGTGCTAACTTACCAAGACTTGTTTTCTTCTACATCTAGCTATTGTAGAAAAATAGTTGCAACCTTTTTGTAAATGCTTTGTTCAGTCTCCAAGAAGTTGTCAACAGAAGCTGTTTACATATCTTATCATGGCCTCTCATTGATCTATGAAGAATAATGGATAGTTCAAATAGTATCAGTTTTGCTCATTCACAGGAATTTCAAAGGAAGTATGAAAATAAGTAAGGATTAAGCAAAAAATGTTTCATCTATTATTGTTTTATTTTTTCTTCCAGTAACAAATTGTTTTAGTAACTGGCTTAGTCTTAAAACACAGTAAATACCATGTGAAGGACATAGGCCATACACAAATTTACCAAGTATGACTACCACTGTGATTAATTTGACTATAAGAAATCCTAAACAAATTAATATTGATAAGATGTTTGAAATGAAATGGTACTCTGTTTTTTGTGAGGTTCATAAGCAACAGAAGGAAATATTTGATACATGAGGTATTTTTGATGGTAACTGGATGGATAATATGCAGCAGGAGGAATGGTTAAAAATCTTCTACTTAAAACCTTATGCTGGTTTTGTGGAAACTTTAGCCAATTAAGTTTCCACACTTGGAAGAGCTCCAGTAACTTGGCACAGTCACATTTAGAGCTCTGGAGGTTTCACATGGGTGCATGGCTGAACAGTGGCTTCATACACAAAATACTGCAATGAAAAAAAGAGAACATTGAAACTGCTTTTATATCTCCAGATATATGAAAAATTCACGTTCTACCTTATTTCAGTTATTAATGGCAGAATCATTTCTCTTTTTTCAGGTTTCAATTGCAGGGAAAGAAAACAACTAACGAATGGCACAATAAAATGTTTACATTAAAATTCCAAAATAAAACCTACAATTTGAAACTCAGAATGCCCAGTGTTTGCGATGGAGCTATAGTTATTTTAATTCTATAGACTTGAGCTTAAGCCATCTACATATTAAAAAAACTAAAACACTGAGAAAATACCTTCCTTGAAAGTCCTGAAAAGACTCCATCTGCTGAGTGCGAGACAAGAAAGATTTTACTGTTTAGCACCTTGACTCAACACTTAGATATCTCCATTTGGTTCTGAGATGAGACAGCAGAGAAAAACAAACAAACAAAAAAAAAAAAGCAAACTTATCTGGCTTTGGTTACAAATCACTATAACATATAGTGATTACATCACTTCAAAAAAATGCCCCAAAAAAAAAAACAAACCAAAAAAACCTAAACCCTGAGAGATTAAAAGAAGCAAAAGCAAAAAGACTACATAGTTTCCAGAAAACGCATTTTGAAAATTCTTTCCTAATAAGCCAAGATTTGTGGCTGCCTGCAGCTGGAGAAGCCTAACAAGACATGTTCTTTCTGGCTTTTACAGATGGATGGGGCTATGCATAGTCCAGACTCAAGGGTATCTATTTAGGTATACACAGCAACCATTCATGGGTTTTGTAACATTTTCTACAGTTTTCTGAAGTTTTCTAGTGATTGTGACATTCAAGATTGACTACCTTCTAACTAACAAGAACATGAAATTTTGACAGCAATCAAGAGAGAACAAATTTTATTTATGTCTGCAGATCCTCAGCTAAAATAAATCTTTGTACCTGTGTTGACTTCAGTGAAATTATTTCTATGGCATTTGAAAATATTCTATCAATATGTCACAATAGTTTTAAGACATAGCCACCAATACCCTCATTAAATATACACCCCTCAAATTTAACTCTGTGGTCTAAATATAATTGTCAAAGCAATCTTAAACTGATTAGATGTTTAACTGTGATTCAACTCCTCAGTTCAGCACCTGCCCTCGAAATTCTGAAAGGAGATTTACAAGGCTGAAAATTCAATTCTGCTACAATTGTAGTGGAAGCAAACACAGAGTACTAACAACAGTAAAAAAGTAAGGCTATGCCAGTTATGGCAGACATCCAAGACAATTTCTGACATACTCTAAAATTTCTGACAGCTCCTTTATAGACCACATGTGGCTTTAATGTCAAACTTAAGGTTTATTAGATGCAGAGGAGTCTAGTACACAGACTTACGCATCAAACTTTTAAAGCCTTTTAAAAATTTCATAATAGTTTCTGTGACCCCTCCAGTTTTTGCCCACAGGGAGAAGTGTATGAGAAGGTGAAATATTTCTGTCTGTATAAATCTTCTCTCATCACAGAGAACACACAATCACTCAGGTTGGAAGGGATGTCAGAAGTCCAGCCTCCTGCTCCAATCAGGGTCAATACTGAATTCAGATCAGAATGCTCCGGGCTTTGTTTAGTTAAGTTTTTAAAACCTCCTGAGATGGACATACTACGGCCTCTCTGGGAAACCTTTTCTACTACTTCATTATCCCCTGTAGTGACTTTCCTTATATCCAGTTAGAACATTCCCTGTTTTAGTTTGCGATCACTATCTCCTGCTGTGCATCTCAGAAAAGAGCGTGGCTCTGCCTTCTCAGTAACCTCCTCCTCAGCATTGGAAGGCCGCCATTTGGTCCCTAAAAGCCACTTCTTCTCCAAGCTGAACAAATCCATCTCCCTCATCCCCTCTGCCCAGAGTCTGTGCTCCAGCTCCCACCCATCTTGGTGGCCCTTGCTGTACTCAGGTTCATCAACATCTTTGTTTTGCTGGTGCCTCAAAACCAAACGCAGTTGTCTCACAGACTCTAGAGGAGACACCATATAAAAGACAATATACCTTAAGTTCAGTTGATCAAATGCCTCTCAGGGACCATGGGACTCTCCCTTTCTGCCATTTTAACAGTCATTGACAAGACGGAAAGCTGCAGAATTATCTAAAGCTGTCAAAGTTAGCAATTCATGCTCTTCAGTAGGCCAATGCAAGTACTATCGCTCATTGTAATCTGTGACTAAGCTTGATTTTGCATCTATGAATCCTCAAAAGGCCACATGTATCAATTAAATCAGAAAGAACCTTCTGGTTTCTGTTACTGCTTTTTGAAAATATGTATACACAATTTTCTTAACAAGGCAGTGCATAGAGATATAATACAGCTTGTACTTGTTCCTTGACACCTAAAGTAATGATTAATATGCTTGAACAGCTAGGCCAACATAGTCCAAAATGTCTGCTGCTTAGACATTCATTGGATAACAAAAAACTATTTAGTAGCCTCAGGTCAGTACCTGGCATACAGTCATCTGGACACAAAACATATTGTATGGGTAGTAGATGTTTGTACTAAATAAGAATGCAGTACAGGGGAAACCTTCCTCCCTCCGCTCATAAAAATCAGACAAAGATCTCAAAGTTGGATTTGTTTTCCCTTTGCACATTCTCTCATGAGTTGTAGAAACCTTGATTTTGTCCCAGTTTAATTGCAGATAGATTTAGTCTTGCTTTTCCATTTTTAGTTTGACAGGTAGCTTACCACAAGATGAAGAAATCTGAACGACTATAATGTTCATATGGGTTAGAGAAAAAAGTGTAGTGAGACGGAAAGTTCCTCTGCGATACTGCTGAGGGCGAGGTCAATATCTGACCCTCTTAATTAGTGTCAAACACTTTGCTTCTGGTGGCACTAGCACATGTTTACCATCATCTGTTTTATCAGAAGGAATTGCTTTATTCAAAAGTATGCAACAACCTGTATGTTTTCAGTCCTATCAGCCCTTTCTTAAGTCCTGTATTTTAAGTATGTTTCCAGAGATGCCTGAAAACTCTCCTCCAACATTTGCCTACTGAAAAATCACAAAAAAGGAGGGCAAGTGGGAGGCAGTTCTTATTTCACTCAAGGTTTCCATTGCACGGGGAACCACTGGTCACTCATATCTTTATGCAGACAGGAAACAACGTAATCACACTCATTACAGTATCTGTTTCATTATTTAAAAAATCTCTGAACAGTAATTGTATTTACTAATACTGATTTTAACTTCTATTTCCCTGCCAGAAAGATGATGTAGTTGATGAACTGTGTGGAAACAGGTTGTTCGTGCAAGATTTACCACAAACACCCAGTTAAAGTCTTAAGGGACTGCAAGTCCTATGCTGCTCCGCTTCTACAGCTGAGTGTTGGATTTATTATCCACTGCTACTTACCTGGAAACCAATCACTACACAAAATTGATTCAATAAAATTAAGCTGACTAAGCTTTCTGTGCTTGTGGGAAAGCAGGTGGTGATGAGCCTGTTTCATTAACTACAGCTTTTGGGACGTATACTCATTTATTACTACAAAATACCATAAGAAAGTGGCTTTTGCCAAAATCTCCCTTCTTTCTAACTCACTGTATCACCATTTATATTAGGGTGATGATAAACTGTGAATTTCTTTTTGAGAGAGTTGTCTGTACATCCTCATTTATCAGAGGCAAATTAGCAGGACAATCTCTCAGAAGGCAGTGTGCATTTTTATAAACCAGCTGTAGCATTCTTTGGAAAATAAATCACATTCAGATGCAATGTCAGGATGAATTTAAGCAATGCTGCTAACTACATACTTAAGTATTATATTGTGGAACCAACAGATCTGCAAATAGTACAGTGACAGCTCTTTACCTAAATGACAATTGTTTCAAGGCAAAGAAGAAAAATAAAACCTACCTTCATTTGTAATATGCAATATATATAAGTCATCTCTGGCAAGAGTTGCAACAGAACATCTGATTGCTGACACCCAGTCATGAAGTTTGCATACCCCCAAACTATATCTGCACCAAAAAATCAAAGGAGGACAAAACAAAGGAGTAAAGTACATACACAGGCCCTCTCTGTGCGAGCCACATCTTGTGCTCTACCATCTAAGTTTTCATTCAAACTGCCTTTCTATATCTCACCTATGCTTTTCTGGCATAAGTATCACGGGGAATCAGTTTGGAAGTCAACATCCTTTTACTGCTTTTTTCCAGTCTTGGAAAGAAAATACATACTGGCAACTAAGAGCAGATTAAAAAGCAGTTCTGAAGTACTCTGTATCGAACTTTGTTATAATCTTTCCAAACTTTTTCTTCTGTTCTGAATATCTTCCACCATACAGATCTGTAATGTTCTTTACCTGAAAAAAATAAGAATTAAAATCGTTAACATTTTAAAAGATCTGGATCACATCCTGAGAAAACAGCTCCAGACCCTGAAAGACTTTCTGTCAGTTTCCTGAAAATCAATCACTATTAGTTTGAGTTTCCACACTTACTGCATTCCATCTGGCATGAAGAAATGTTTAAATAGTAAACAATTAATGATAGAAAACTGATCTGGATCAAACAGATTTACCAGAATTTGTTAGAAGTGCACATTATTTCCCACATCAAGGAAAGCTGTTGCTAAAGACTGTCACAGAATCTGTCACAAAATCTTCTACCACAGCTAAAAATGGTACAAAAATCAGCAAAACAAATTAATAATTACCATTTTCAACATGTATTATCTCACTTATTATTTAAATATGTCTTTGTTTTTCAAGAATCCCTCTTCCCAATTGATACATAGAGAGAAACTTTTACCTTAAAACCACAGATTAAATTTTAAACATATTTGTACCATATAACGCTAAGCATATTTTCAGGCCATATACCATTCTCTTCCACATTGGCTCCTTCCATCAGCATGGCTTTAGGTCAGAGGTTACAGGTCTGGATTGATGAGGGGAAAATTCTAAACATGAAGTCCTTCAAACATTGGATTGAAGGGGCTGGTTTCAGTTCATCATGCTACAAATTATAGTTTCAGGGATCCAGCTCAGGGTTCAATATCACACATATGGGGAAATACCACATCGAAAGTTTTTTTTTCGTTTGGCATGAACTTCTGGAACTTTTCAATATAACTTCCTTATATTCCATAATAATAAAGAGCTAAGAAAGATGAGCTTGATATGTGATGATCCAAGTCTGCAAGAAAGCAGAAGAAAACTCATACGCTTATTTTCTGGTGAAGTAATGCAAAGTCTGGTGGAGTTTTTATGGAAAATGCTGTATCATTTACCTCTAGAACTATTTTTGTAATTTTATCACCTTCCCTGAAAAAGAGGATCTATACTTCTTTACAAGGAATGCTGGAGAAACGGGCTACCAGGAACATCGTGAAGTTCACCACGAAGTGCACCATCCTGCACCTGGGAAGGCACAACCCCATGCACCAGTACATGCTGGGGACTGCCCAGCTGGAAAGCCGCTTCACAGAAAAGGAACTGGGGGTCCTGACGGCCAAGAGGTTGACCGTAAGCCAGCAATGTGCCCTTGTGGCAAAAACAAAAGCACCAACAGCATCTTGGGCTGCACTAGGAGGAGTGTTGCCAGCAAGTGGAGGGAGGTGATCCTTCCCCACTACTCAGCACTGGTGAGGCCACACCTGGAATGCTGGGTCCAGTTATGGGCTCCCCAAGTACAAGAGAGATGTAGACACAGTGGAGCAAGTCCAGTAATGGGCCACGAAGATGACAAAGGGACAGAAGCATCTCTTCTATGAGGAAAGGCTGAGAGAGCCAGGACTGTTCAGCATGGAGTAGAGAAGGCTCAGGCGGGATCTTGTTAATATGTACAAATACCTGAAGGGAGGGTGCCGAGAGGACAGAGCCAGGCTCTTTGTGGTGCCCAGTGACGGGGCCAGAGGCAACGGGCACAAGCCGAAACACAGGAGGTTCCCTCTGAGCGTCAGGAAACACATTTTCACTGTGAGGCTGACTGAGTACTGGCACAGGTTGCCCAGGGAGGTTGGGGAGTCTTCCTCCCTGAGATGTTTAGAAGCTGTCTGGGCATGGACCTGGGCACCTGGCTGTTCGTGCCCCTGGCTGAGCAGGTGGTTAGACCAAATGACCTCCAGAGGGCCCTCCCAACCTCAGCCAGTCTGTAATGCTGTAAATACCAGAGAGCAGCTGACTATTAAGCCATGAGTTCAAAACCATAAATTTCTATACTCAAGAAAGCACAGGGAGTTTATTTTAGCCATAGTGCAATTGTGACTATGCTACTTTCTGCACTGGCGTAAACTACATTTTCCAGTGGAAGGTTCTAGAACATGCAGCGGTACCACCACAGCCCCTAAAATGCATGCTGTAGCCCACCCCTTTGTCATTCATTGCACCCTTCTCACCTTCTCACACCAGCATGGCTTCTCACACTAGTGTTTCTGGGCCACCCTCCACAACTATGTGTGGCTTTCTGCCACGCTGCTTCTCCTTCCCAAAGGCCCAGTTTAAGATTACACACCGAATTCAGTTGTTATTTCAAGTGAAGACCACTGGGGAACAGCAACAGGCTCAGGCCTACTTGGTATGGTGTTCATCACTGTTAACTGAAAACTCACCTGTGTTTCAGACACAGGTGAGTACTCCCTAACAAACACACAGTTCCTAAGCACATGGGGAAAGCAGTAGCTCAAATACCATCTTCACCACCACTTCATCCATTAGTAAATAATCCTACAATCAAAGATATTTGGTGCAGAAAAATATGGAATAAATTATTTCAGTACAGCAGAGGCCCCGGGCAATATGCAAAATATTGTGTGTTTTTCTGTCTCTTTGCTTTTGTTTTAAGACTAGGATTCAAATATCATCCCATATTGCAAATCAATAGATAGTATTCTAGAGAACGCTGTCATTAAGAGTGTATTTCAGCCATGGCATTTTCCTTGCACAACCTCACAGAGGAAATCCATCTGTCTACAGAGCTTCAAGCCAAGGTAGGTCACTTCTCTAAAGGCGTCAGCAATAAGGTTTTATTGCACCCCCTAGTGTCTGAGGACAGGCTTCTGTATGTTTAAAAGTTATTATCTTGTGATCTGTCTTTACATTAATCAATTTTCCAGCAGCCACAGCCAAACTCAGGACATTATAATAAAATACATGAAGTGCAAGTGCTTTCTTTTTACCATAAAAGCCTTTTCATTTTTCATTTTTTTTTCTTCAGACTGTATTAAAATAGCATTCAGTACTTTTACTGCAAGATTGAAGCCTTGAGTGGCTGCTTCTGAAAATAAGCATTGAGGAGTTACTCCAAAACCCACAGCCTCATAATACTGTTAAGCACAAATCCAAAAAGGTTTGAAAAATGAGGTTAGGGTCTAATATAAATCAGTTTTCTGCAATTGCAGCAAGAACTGCTGTTCCAATGGAACATAGCCACATGGTTTATACTTTTTCACATTTAGAAATGACAGCTTATTACTGTTTTTAAAAAAGAAGGAAAGCAAGAAATTCTACACATCAGAAATTTATGTGCTATCTCTGTTTGCCCTGGACTTGAGAAACTTTTAATCTCTATCTTCTGCAGAGAGTATTAAATGTTCTTTCTGCAAGTCAGATGATTCAATATGAAATGGGGCTTTGTCAGACCCACCAGAGAAATGAAGTCAGAACAACTGTGCCACCACTTCAATTAATGATGAAACAAAACAAAGGAGCTCCTCCATTACATTTTACCACCGCTCAAATATTCAAGCATATTTTCCTAGCACTCAGGAGCGGTAAGGTGTTTGAAAGCTTTGCCACGAAGAACACTGTAGTAATTTAATCAAGTGATAGTAAATATTTCAGATTAATAAGCCTAAGTAAGAATAACATAATTCTATAGTCTTATGGTTTAAACACTTTTCTTCAGTAAAGAGTGGTAACGCTGCTAGAACAGTAGAGAGTGCTTTTAAGCTTGTGTTGTCCAGTATTTTAAGCAGTCATTTACAGTATTTTTTAAAGTGTGAAATCTTTTCACATTAAGTAGCAGTGGCTGCGTTTTATGTTCATGTTACACAGGTTCAGCGCAACATGGAATATGACATGTTGGAAAGCATTTGCTTACCACTATTCTTCATATTTACTATATTACTATGCTATGTGACAGCTATAACATTTAGATAAACATAAGCAAATGCAAACATATTGAATCGTGCTATTACAAAATAAAAGACAGGTCAGGCCCTACTCGCACACGTAGCTGAATTTAAGTCTCCATCCATGTGAGTATAAATGGAACTGGGTTTCTGAAGGCAAGCTGGAGGAAGAGTTATAAAATCCCCCACACAGCTGATGTAAAAACTGTAATCTGCTCTCCTTGATTCTATTCTAAAGAGTGCTTTTCAGTCTTGTTTTTTGGTAGGAAATGCTTCAGAAATTGTCCAAGCCTGGCATTTCTTGTGGTAACATATTTCACATATAAGAATGTTTCTAAAAATAAAAACGTTGTCACATAATACACCTTTGTAGCCACCTGAATAAAAATGATAGCTTAGCAAGAAATGGAAAATGCATAGTTGATACAGAATCAAAACATGTTTTACTTTAGACTGCTGAAGTAGTTTGGTTTCATTAGTAAAAAGGTGTCTAACAGAACTGTACCAGCTTTCGACTCTTAATTCTCTCAGTTTAGGAGATCCACACAGTAACTCAGAACAAAAAAAAACAGGAGGTACTCTCAGGAGGTTGCTGTCTCAGAAACTGCAGCTTCGCCACCTAGAGTTTCTTGGAGGAAGATTTCTATACAAATACCTTTGTTCAATTAATTTTTTAGCATAATTGCATTTTATTTTTTTCCATACTGTACCCCATGAGTAGAGAGGTCTGCTTAGCCAGCACAGAGCGATGTAGACCAGCTCTGCATTTTGCCATAATGGCATTCCTATGTGCCAGCATATCTGATCCAGAAAATGTACAGCCATGTCTGCTATACTTGAAAACCCTTTTTTTTTCTGTACACATCACATGATTATTCACAGAGTGAATATATCTTTAGTCTTTTATATAAAGAGGAAAAGCTACTTAGTTTAATGGAAGTGAAGTTGCATTTAACCTTCTCAATAGGAAGTGCACCTTTAAATGTTATGTTTGCTGAATAAACCAAACCTAAGAAGACGCATGTTTCATTAATCAAAGTTACAAGCAGGCCTAACAGATGTATGCACTTAAATTTCTGTGCTATAACAAAGCAGAAGGCACAATTAGTTACCCTCTCTGTATTTCCTTGTATCAGATAAGACCAGCATAAGTTCTTGAACCCAAAGGAATGCCATTTATATCCCAGTCTTTGGGATCAGCCCCTTGGTGCCAAGGCAAGGCAAGCCAAGAAGAAAGGAAAAAAAGTCACATCTTTGGAAAGCCATAACGAGCCATTCTCCAGTTTCAGGACCAAGGTTAAAAACCAATCTTATTTTTAATACTATTGCCCTATTCTCTCTGCTACCACCTTTATTTCAGATGACATTTGCAGTTGCATCTCATTGCACTTGAGGGAAGACAAATAAGATTTATGCTTCCCCTTCAGAGTAAACAAAACATCTACTGACAAACAGGATTTTGTGCATTAAAGAATAAAAAAGGTCAAATCTGTCTCCTGATCACTAAACTGACATTAACAGCGACAAAACTAGCTGAGATGTATGCAGCTGTAGCATATTGCCAGAACTACCATAACTCCTTTTTACCCACATTAATCTGCACCTAGCAAAGTTCCTGCCTAGCAATATCCTTTAAACATTCTCTAGATTGACAACTACCCTTTCCTATTCACCACCTCAAAGCTACTTTATCCTAGTAAGATGTGAGTCATCCTATTCAGAATGTGAGTCATCAACAGCACTACAAAAGCATAACTAAAAAAGATGCAAACTGACACAGCAGCAGCAGACGTATTCCAAGAACCACTCTTTTTGCTTCACAGCCTTTAAAAGCAAGGCAAGACTTCATCCATTCATCACACTATGGTTCCACATGTATTTTGCCATCAACGTCATTAAAAATGTAATTTCACCACTTACAGTATGGAGGAACAAACAAGTCCCTGATTCAAAGTAAATGTCAACCTTGATATCATCTCCCTATTTCTAGCAATCCATGCTAGAATATCTTCATAAGTATCTTCATAAAACAATATGGCATTTTAAGTTGCAAGTACCAGGACTGAGTATTCCAGGATCTGAAGGCTTCAGAGGTGACAGCTGTTACTCTCAGTAGCCCTCTGCTTGTAGGTGTTCTTACATATCTAGCTTGATCGAACTAATTGATGCTTGCATGCATCACCCTTAAATAAAATTGTTCACTTATATCAAGTCAATATATTTTGAAAAGCTTAGAGAGGTAACCTTAGCCCAGGAGGGAGGAGTGAGAGAGGACCATGCAGCGCTACAGGCTTGGGGAGGTGTGGCTGGAAAGCTGCCTGGCAGAAAGAGACCTGGGGGTTCTAATTGACAAGCGGCTGAATATGAGCCGGCAGTGTGCCCAGGTGGCCAAGAAAGCCAACGGCATCCCGGCTTGTATTAGAAATAGCGTGGCCAGCAGAAGTAGGGAGGTGATTGTGCCCCTGTACTCAGCACTGGTGAGGCCACACCTCGAGTAT
>VZSZ01006957.1:93667-106576 GCA_013398815.1 Ibidorhyncha struthersii | reverse complement strand
TGACAGAACAAGAGGGAATGGCTTCAAGCTCCAACAGGGTAGGTTTAGACTGAACATTAGGAAAGAATTTTTCACAGAAAGGCTGGTTGGGCATTGGAATAGACTGCCCAGGGAGGTGGTTGAGTCACCATCCCTGGATGTGTTTAAGAGACGTTTAGATGTGGTGTTGGGGGATATGGTGTAGGGGAGAACTTGTAGAGTAGGGTAGATGGTTGGACTCCATGATCCCAAGGGTCTGTTCCAACCTAGACAATTCTATGATTCTGTGATTCTATGACTTAAAAAAAATCCTGGAATAAGCTTTATTTGTAGTCACTGAAAAGCAAGATCCTGAACCACAAGTATTTAGTTTATAAATAAAAGTTTTCTTTCACTCTTAAGCATTTAATCTGAACGGCATTATCTGACTTCTGAGAGTTGAGGATTCATAAGCTAAGCCTCGATGTTAAAAAAAAAAAGATCTTTTACTCAAAACAGGATAGATGGTACACACTTCTCAATCTATTTGGTATCTGTACTGGAGGTCAAATTCCATTTAAAAATTGGAATTATTTGGGAAATTTTATTAAAACAGCTTAAGAAGCCAAATCAAATGAAATATTCTGTCTTTAAAAGACCACATTTGGAGTACTGCATCCAGTTTTGCCCTCTCCATGACAAGAAAGACACTGACATACTGCCAAGTCCAGGTGAGGTCACCAAGATGGTCAGGGCCTGGAACACGTGACATGTGAGCAAAGGCTGTATGTATCACTGGCATCTGAATACATGCCCAAACCTCCAAACAGAATGCAAAAAGGAGAGGGCTACGTCCCAAACGTCTTTAAGCGCATTACTCTGAGTAAAAAAGGGTTTAAAAAGTGCCAGAAATAGAAGTCTTGTGCCAACTCTCCCTAATAACAACAGATAAAAAGACCCACTCAGTTTTTTCATTGAGTCACCTGATTTCTACCTGTTAAAAGCAGAGCTTTTCTATTGAAAGCAGAGCAGTAGCCCAGATCATCTGAGATACTTAACCTTGGCAGTCACATCAGTCCTTTGTATTAAAAACACACATGCCCTAAAATATTAATCTTAAATGCTGTCTTCCGTGTACTTACATAACTTTATTCCTGACTGGTATGTCACAATGAATCAGTTAGTTTTAGTGTAATCACATTCGTAATTCTGAAACTCCTGAATACTAGCACCAAAAATACTAGTATCACAGTGAGAGTCAACAACTTAGTCTTCACTTTTTATCTAATTCATGTATCTCTTCTGTATACAAGAGAACCTGAACTTCTCTTATACAACATTCTTACGAAAATACGAGCACAGCTACTTGTATTTTCAAAGAGTGTATTTAACAAAGGTAGAGGTGAGGAACCCAGCTGCAGGAGGAGCCTCGTCTTTAATTCTGTGTATTTTATGACGTTGCAACTGATCTAGCAAATGTTGATAGTAATTATTAGATTTCACCCATTCTTCCCCTAGAAAGGTAAACAGGTAAAACTATCAAACTGCTAATTAATGATCCATTCCTAGATATGCTTTCACTTTTTTTTTTCTTTTTAAACAGCTTTGACACAAAAACCAAAACATTGCTAGAGCTCTTCACAGTGGGAAGGATGGGGGACAACTTTCCTAATCCCTTAGGCAAAGAAGGACTGTTTGTTTGCCCATCAAATTTTATACACATAGGTACACACACTGATTAAGTAAAAGGGGAGGAAAAGCAGGAACAGAGGATGATGCAAAATTGCACATTTCAGAAAATCTCTGCAGCTGAAGACTGCGTAAACTCAATAGTATAGCCTTAGTTGTTCCTCCCACCCAACACTGAACTACTAGACCTCCTGGAAAAGGGAAATGAGAGACTATACTTCACCCAGGTAGACATGACAAAGAATTGACTCAAGAGGTTTTTAAAGACATCTTCTGATGGTTACTAACAGAACAAACTACAGTGTTTTGACTTCCCTGGGGCTGAGGAACAGTCAGAAGCTAAGAGTACTCTAATGGGGGAAGATGACAGAAGAAAGTATCACATGCACAAGGTCCTTTTAGTCCTCCCGGGGTATCCAGCTGTGGCCTCTGATCAGTGCCAGACTCTTGGAGCCAAACAGTTACTTGGCCTGAACCAGCAGAGTTACTCCTAGGTCTTGATTTTTAGCTATGTAGGCAAAAGACTGTCTCATCTTTGGGGAGACTTAGGTAACTCAGCTTTGTGGTTACTACCCATAGCAACAACTCCAGCTCTGTGGAAGAGGTAGAACTGGTAAAAAATTTCAGAGAAGAGTTGATCTCATTGTGGCTTTACTTTAACTGCTGGAGGAGGGTACTGGTTCATGAACAGTATTTCTAAGATAAAAATAGCACCACAGCTTCCCAGCACACACTCCAGAGACATTATTCACCTGCAGAATCCCAGCTTAATCAGCAGCATAACCTTTGTCAACACAGCGATGAAACCACCTTGTCATGTTTCAGGGACAGGGCTGTAGCATGTGTTCTTTCTTTTTTAAACACAACCGGGGGGTGGGGGGTGGGGAGGAGAGAAACTGACAGGTATATTCAAGTGTCCTAATTTGTAACAACTCTACTCTTTAATCACAATCTGGATCTCTAGAGCATGAGGTTGCATTAAGTTTTGTGTTACTGCTCAGGCTTTCCACATCTCTCTTCTTTGTATTTGGAATGAAATGACTAACAACGTTCTTGCAGAATTTTCATTTTACTAAAGCCAGAAAACACAGGCTTATAATTGCTTTCAACATCTGCAGGCCGTGGGCATGAGCTAGGGCTTCTGGAAAATTGTTCTGGCCTCTGTCAACATAAATTGAGCAGAACTCAACTACAGGAGGTATTTCAAACAAGAAACAGAGACCTTGCCTTCTTGTTAGCAGCAGGGCTCCCCAGGTAACTTTAAGAGCATTCAGACATTAAAATAAGGATAGGAATAGGAAACCATTGGAAGAAAATAAAGCAGGACATTAAATTCAGAAAGGCAAAGAAGTTCTCACTTGTAATATCTAATATTTCAGAAATGTTTTAACAAGCAAGGTTCCTGGCCATGTAGTGAAACCACAACACTCTACGTTAATAAAAGTTGTCTACATCCTATTTCGCCAAATTGTCATTAAAAAGCAGTCACAACTGAATTTTACATATGGTCAGAGTACAGATATTTATCGTTGCCAGGATAACTACCTATGATATGAAATACTGTTGTTCAAACAAGGATACAAGGCCAGAATGCAATGCCAAACAATACTAAGAAACAGAGAGATGAAAGTTATGCAGTATACTCAATGCTTCTTCTCCATAACCTTTGAGGATAATACACTAGGCCACTGTCCAGTGACCATATAATTTTGGTATACATGAAAACTGACAGAAGTGTCCTTAGTTAGCCAGGGTTTTTTTACTTATATTTGTTTCTGGCAACATTTCAACTGTATGTTAAAGAAACTAGTAATATGTATCTGTGACTTCTTGAAAGTCTGGACTCAGCATACAGCACCATCTTAAACAATATGTAAAAGAATTACAAACAGACATATTTTGAAGCAAGACGCTTTCTATCTGAAAAAGAACCCAAAAAGCAACTAACATTATTTTTAGAATTACAGCTTTTTACTTACCTTGACAACCAGGCTTGATTTCTTATCTGTTTAGTGAGTGATGAGCTAATAAGGTTGTAACACTTTGCACAAAAAAATTTATGTGCTAGTAATTCTCCATTCTAATAGCTAAACAACCACTTGAAAATTACTTTATATATGGTATGAATGAACTGAAAACTCTGTCTTCTTAGTATTTCACTTATTGCCTGAGGACCTTCAGGTTGAAAAGTTTCAAAATATGCAGAGCTACCAAGAGAATGTATGTTTTACATAGGTTAGCTCCTCTCATTCACTTACCTTATTTTATATGGATGCAAAACAAACCGTAAGATTTATATTGGAAGCAGCAGTTGATTTTTGCACACATTCACAGGAGCTTTGCCAGCAAATTTCAGATCTTTTCATTTTATTGGAGCCTACCATTATAAGCATTGCTGGTCTCTTAGTGAAGAGAGAATGACACCTTACATTCTTGTAGCATACACTTAGCATTGGATTTTAATTTTGAACTGTGTTTCAAATGAATACTTGCAATGAGATTGCTTATAAGCTAAGAACCATTGTTTACCTCCATGGACATGTAATTTCAGTGAATGCTAAATATGATTCCTATTATCTAGAAAATTTGGAATATAGAATTCTATCAACACAAGAACTGTAAGAAATCACAGGTTACTACTATGAGCCAAGAAAAGATTTAAGAGATAAGATTTAAGGGTTACATTAAAGAGGGCAAAATGTCCTACTTTGGGAGATGGAAAAAAGGTGTTTCCTTTGAAATTTGAGAGTGATGCTCCTCATTTATCCAGTTCTCTGAATGCTTTCATCTTCCCATCTGTTTACCATAAAGCAGGACTGAGACTGGAAAAAATACCCTAGAGTGAGGAAGAAATTGAGGAAGCAGGTAGGTGGACTGCCACTACCAGTTTGGACTAAGAGAACACATTCAGTAGCACTGGGATAGGCTCACATTAGGCCTTGTGGGTAAGGCCAGGATTCAGACTAAAAATAGTTAACACACAAGTTCAGGAAACAACCAGTTAAAGTAATTGTGGCTGTTACCATCATTCACTGGGCTATGACAATTTATGGTTCAACTAAGAGATGTAACATGCAATCATCACAAGAAGACAA
The DNA here is from genome assembly GCA_013398815.1 of Ibidorhyncha struthersii. Lineage (NCBI taxonomy): Eukaryota > Metazoa > Chordata > Aves > Charadriiformes > Charadriidae > Ibidorhyncha > Ibidorhyncha struthersii. Next base: position 101,834 of record VZSZ01006957.1, on the reverse strand, counting down.
GGAATGGTAAGAAGCTTATGAGACAAACTGAGAGTTGCAACCAGCGTGAGTCACTGAGATACTACAAACACTGCTATCAGTTTGCCTCACATCTTGAGACCAGTGGCAGCAATTAAAGATTATGACTGTATCTACTCTTTGGGTTTATATGATGGGCAGTAGTCACATTGGTCCAGAGAAAGGTCAATTCTAACCTGAATTAGGGGCTGTACTACAAGAAGCCTGTGAACTAGCTTTTTTCAGTTCCAGCTGTAATGTAAGTAAGGGACAACAGCAAAGGAATTCAGAAGGCCTAGCCATGTAGTAAGTACCTGTGTAAGCACAGTGCATGAAACTAACTTAAACGCAGTGTGGCAAGTTGTTGCAAAATTAGAGCTAAGGAGAAGGCCCATATATGGATTTAGGTCTGGGAGTCAGTTCAAAGCAAAGAGCTAAAGAGGGTCAAGGAAATATGCCAGAGTAACGGGGAGACTAGCACAGACATTGGAAAAAAGAAACCAACCCCAAACAATGCTCGAACAAAGAAAAATCACTGGTCTAAAGCTGCAAACACATGGACTTCACCTTATCCTAGAAGGAGAGCAAGTTCTTGTGCAAGACATTCAACTAAGTCGACTTAAGCCCCTGGCTCCTCCAAATCCCTGTTATAAAGTAGAGCAATGGACTGTCCCTGTGGGACCTGAAGAAGCTCCTGCGTGGACTACATTTCTCAGCACACCACACACCACCCACTGCAGTGGTAACTGGCACTAAAAGTAGCAAAAGCTTACACTCCTCTATAAGATCTCTACAGCAGAATGCTACCATTTATTATTGAAGGCCCACTTTCCAGAATTGAATGCTGCTTTAAAAACACATGCACGTGTTTTAACTATGTTAATACACAGTTTGCCCCACTTAGGGCTACCAAGAGGACAGTTTTAAGCTGTCGTGTGGTTTCAGCACATCCATCAGCCTTTATGGATGGCTGAATTCAGGCACCCAATTATGCTTCTTTGCAATTACACTCAAGTCCCAAATGGATGCTGATATTCTTTAACTCTTGAGCTTTTAGTAAAAAAATAGCTAACATTTACAGTGAAAATAATGGATTACATAGCAATGCCAGTTCAAACTTTTGTTAATTTCCTTCTTTCCCAAATTGTTTTTATTGCATTAAAATGAAACTTAAACTGCATATAACTAACGGAAAAATCTGCAGTCTTAGTGATGATACTAATTTTTGCCATTCTCAATAAAGCAAAAAAAGGATGCAGTCTCTGTACAAGCATTTACAGGATTCCTTGTATTATTTTATTTTTCTAGCTTTATAATTAAATTCTGCACTAATATGCTATACACTAATACATGATGGGCTAATCCATCCTTCCTATTCACTTTGTTTAATGTGAAAGATAGAAACAGTATCTTAGGAAATTTTTTACATGAGACCAAGAGATAAGGTTAAGCCTTTACTAAATGAAAATTTACTTAGTTTTCCTACCACCTAACAAGGTTTTAAATTAACTTTTATTATTTCTAAATGTATGTAAATCTATGCAGATTCTCTAAAACAGTCTAAAAACTCGAGAGACATACTTTCAGAGCTACTGTGGATTGCACTTAATTCAGCAACACATGTACACATTTCCAAGCTGATCAGCGCAGTTATTACAACACCAGACCTATAAGGTATGGGCATTTACCCATCTACTAGTATCTCCTATTTGTAACAAACCTTTCACATATAATAGTGTTTGTACCAAAGTTTACAATAATAGCTGAGTTACATTAATGACATACATTGCAGAAACCTAGAACAAAAAAGAAAATGAAGACCACTTGAAATTGAAAACATAGTTTTAAAATACTAGACCTCAGCAAAAATCTTCTAATCAGTTACATTTTTTAATATATACCTTTGATTTATAACACATACGAGAAATAACTTATCACACAAAGAATGTACATATCACTTTAATCATAAAAGTTTCAAGCTTTCAAAAACATAGTCCTCAAAATTGAATTGTGGCATAGCCTATGTACGTATGAACAGTATACACAACCATAAAATAAAGAATAGATTAGCAAGCTTATTAAAACTGCTGGTTTTCCCATCTGTAGTGTTCCCATCAATACAAATTATTACCTAGTCCTCTCCCTGCACTGAGAGTAAGTGTTAAACAACTATATCCTCCTACAGAACAAAGCACTATTTTTAGTAATTATGGTAAGCAGAAATCTGGAGGTGTTAGATGGCAGAATGAATGAAGTAGCACAAATTATTTTGTAGTCCTGAAGCAATCTGCTCCCCGTGACCTCATTCTATATCTCCAAACAGCTCTGAAATACTTCCTCCATTATGTCATCAGTACAGACATAGTGCATTTTTTCTTTCCTCGGTACCAAAGTCCATCTTCCAGATTCACTATGGTGTATTCTACAATATCTATTATAAAGCTGAAGAGGGGGAAAAATATATTACGAATAAGAAAATCCATTCAATTACATCCTAGATCATTGTAAACAGTTTTTTTACTTTGCCTTTGCAGTCTTTTTCTACCAGTCCATCACACAAACACCGACATCAGTAAGGAACTTCCTTTTCCCTTCAGTTTCCAGATGAAAGATACAAGGCTTTTTAATTTAAAATAGTCAAGAACCAGGGCCGCCCTCACAGATTCACTTGTTTACATTGCAGGCTGCTGTGAAGAAGCATTAGTTAAAATATGTAAATGTACATCACAATGGAATCAAGTGATCACAGAACTCCATTCTCTACCATCCTTATCCTAAATGAAAATTAATGCTGTTATATATAAAAATCAATGCTCTCACACATAAGGAAATATTCCTGAAACTGATCTCTGTCCTTCCCTAGAAAGTGAGAAAGCATTCTCAAAAATGTGTAAGTTGACACCACAAAATATGCTCATTTACAATCATCCTACCCTCATACTACAATAGGAAGGAAAACAAAATACTCACATTCATTATTTCTCCCTATCAATCCTTAATAAGTAAAATCATAGTGAAACTAGAGGTGGGCTATACACCTGTTTATACAGGGAAAGAGTTACAACATGGGTTTGCTGATAGGGAAGTGGTAAATCTCAACTTTGTCTTAGCTAACATTGGACTGACAGTATGCACCTAGCATTAAAAACAATTATTTTCCCTTCAGAGAAATTACAATAAATTACATGTAAAAAGAGGAAAAATAAGGTGACAGACTTAAAATAATTGATTCTGCATGGTTTGCTGATTCAAGTGCATATTGTAAGCAACTGCTGCTAAAAATACCTCGTTCCATAGACAAGATGGGGTACTTAAACCACTTGGTAGCATGCATACACAAGTGCTGCTGAACTGCTTCAGATCAAATGCAGATCTTAATGAAAATAAACATAGTTTAAGAAAAATTTTTACATTACTTAACATATCAGGAACACTTTGATATTAATACATCACTTTTAATAACACTTATTATTAATAACATTACTGTAAATTTAAGACATTAAATATCTATTAATAAAACACTAGTAGAATTTTTTATCAATTTAAGATTTTTTCCTTAAGGTTGCTCTACAATTAATATCAAAGTAGCTTCAACTGTTATTTAATTTCATACTATGCAACAAAAGAGAATGAATAATTCCACACATGTGAGAGAATTTTTTCTTGGCACTTCAATTGTATTTACTTCTACTAAGAAGGGAAGAGAATTAATTTGGAGAAACACAGACAAACTGATATCCACAAATGAAGTCCATTATATGTAAATTGTAGAAGTATAGGGTGTTTCTCAGAAACTTTTTATTCAAAAAATTTCAGCACATTTCAGTGTGAGGTTTGCTTCCATTCCTTTTCTCTTTCATCTGTTTGAGGACCATGTTTGCACTGTCCCTCAATGATGCTGTTTCCACCAGCCCACTGATGCTGACTGACCAGGATGAACTAAGTCACAGCATATTCCCTATGATGTTAAGAAACCATTATAATAAAACATAATTTAACACAGTAAAAATATTACATTAGAATTCTGATGCAATAACAACTTACACTGAATTTTTCATATGAACTAGCTTCCTCGCAGCGAAACCAGGAGTAACTGACAATGTCTGAGCACCATTTTAACAGTGTCACAGGAGAATTACTGAGAGGAATCATCGTTGTGGGTTTAATCAAAGGTTTTATTAAACAAAGATTAAGTGGCGGTCAAACAATCTATTACTTACTACACATCAAATAATTAGCTTACACACAATATACTTTTAGATCTTCTAGACCATCTCTCTTTGTAGACATCCGATGCTCTCTCAGCCTTGAGGGATAACCTTGAGAGGCATCACTGCTGTGCAGCCCACTGCTATCCAAGAGAGCTCAATGGGCTCCAGGGGCTGCAGATATTTGTAGCATAAAGTCATTGGCTCGTAGTCAAACTCCCCTTTGGTGTATGCACAGGTGTACAACTGCAGCTACTTTTAGTTCCGTCTCGTTCCAACTCAAGATGGGTATTGCGGTTTTGGCTCAAAGCGTTAGTTCCTGATAAAATTGGAGTTAGCACAAGTTCTCAAGATTTGCACAAGGTTAATTTCAGCCAGGGCTATTTGTCACAGATGCCTGAACCAAAGTACTGTTAACTCAGCCAGAGGGAGTGCAGCCATCGTGAACAGTGCCAATCTGTTTGCCAGCCTGAAAAGCAAATGTATGCAGAACTAATGAGTATAAAACTATATACACGCACCCACTCCGTATTTTTGATGTTAAAGAAACATCACTGTAAAATCTGAAGACTGATGCTTTCTGTTTTACAAAAAAATGTGCTGTGCATTCCTGCATTTGTACTATAGCTGTCAAATCCCCCAATGATCTTTGCAATAAATAGCAAAGCAAGGACAGTGGTGATGCAGTTCTCCTGTTGGGTGCACATTGTGGCCTGTTTAGAAAAATCACAGGCCATGGGAAATCACGAAGACTGATGCGCCCATTTTTCTGTGCACTTGTTTCCACGCTCCCAAAGTAGAGGACAATTAGTACCAACTGTGAGGGGTCTTCATACAAAATATGATACTTAAATCAATAACATTAAAATCAATTGGGCTTGTCCATAAAGCTGTAACAAATTACAATAGCTGAGGGGCACAGAACAAACCAAGAACATCATGCATACTTTGCAAAGGTGTCCATGAAGAAATTAACATTTACATTTCACACCTGGGCAATTAGATCAAAATTGAAAGATTCTAACCTTTCAGTTCTGTATTAAGGCAAGCTTAATGTAATTGAAGTTCGTTATATTACTTTAGATAGCTACAAGGATATATTACTCTGTACTTATCACAGAAGAACTACCTCAAACAAGTTGTTTCCAAAATTTTTGACAGATGTCATAGGAATGGATTACCCAGAGAAATTTCTTTTCTGTGGGTAACAGATACATACTTCTTAGATTATTTAATGTCGGTGTATTTTCTACAGTTCCTCCTTACACCCTAAGTGACATTTAACAAAAGAATATTTTCTGAAATAATTTATTATAATTGCCCCAAAATTACAGCAAGTAATGCTTGGCTGACAAATCAAAAAGCACTCCCAAAAGCTACTGTACACTATCATGTGTAACATTGATACCAATGCTTGCCTTATAAACTTTGACAATGTAAGTACCTATGGTACACAATCTAAATACATTTTATCATGCTATTTAAATAAGAATAGCAATTTGCTATTCAGTCCTCTTCAAACGGCACGCATGAAGTCATACAAAGCATATTCTCAGTTAATTGCCCTATTCTAAATAACTAATTTTGCAACTTGTAAGTACATTAGTAGTTTTGCAACAATTTTCAGTACTTTGGGAATAGAACTTTGCATTGTTATGACTGGTTTTCACTTGTACCAAATACCAAAACTAAAAAAAAAAAACAAAAAACAAACAAACCAAAACCAACCCAAAAATTAGATTTTCAATCCATTGAGTAATTTTGGTATGATTAATGACAGTAGTGACAAAAGATGTTCCTTTCAGGTCTAATTCACCAAAACCTCTTTTAACAAATTTGAAACAAACCTGTATACTGAACAAACTGCACATGACAAAGTGAGCAGGAATGAGCCTGAAAAGGTGTGCTGCCAACTACATAAAGCCAGCTTACTCCTTTTGAGCAAGGCAAACGGGCATAAATTAAAAGTTCTGGGTTACGCTGAACATAACATCAAAGCTATTTTGAAAAAAAAAATTGGATTTTTCAGCTAAAAATATCTCCCAGTGCTCACCAAGAGTTGTAATACCTTTCTTCATATTTGTATTTTTGCTTATTTGACATCCAGAATGCATCTGCTTGCTTTGGTAATTTCAGACACGATACATCATAAAAGTGTCTGTACAGTCTGTAGCAGCACAGCGATATAATCCAGTTACCTGAAATCAGCATTTTCTAGTCTTAATACATGGGCTATTAAGAAGGCCCTGTAAAATCTCCCATATGTAATCAGTTTTCTAATTTGGAGTTTTAACACTCTGAACCTGCAAATTAACCCGTGGCTCTGAACCTTCGAATTAATCTGTGGAGGCCCTGATTTGTGAAAGACTACAATCTTTTAATGTAACAATCACATTTCAAGTGCCACATGACTTTACAGCCTCTTTTCTTTACTGAGTTGAAGCCCAAACCAGAATTAAAACATTATTTACTTTCTCAACAAACGCAACAGAGCAGACCAATTCTTCAGTACTTTGAAGATGGTATTTTAGACCGACCTCATGCTATTACAGCTTCTTTTTTTCTGGGCATACACTGCAGTAAAAAGAACTACTTAAAGGAAAAAGAAACCAATGTGAATTCAAAATTTACGTAGTTATTGTACTAAATCACTTTCTCCGAAACCTAAAAACAGTTTTGGCAGGTATGCTGCACTGGAGCCAACTGGAGCAGCTAACACAATCCCTGCTGCACATCTTTCGCTTCCAAAGACACTCGGTTCAGAATTCTTCAATTACAGTGTCTTGCCATCTGACAGCACCAAGGGACCCCCACTTAGGCTACCTATGTAAATTAGTCTTATAACAAAGCAGTCAGTCCACACTCCAGAAGGTAATGTTGTAATGGATAAAAAAAGAAAGTCACGGGAATTGGGAATGCAGGAAATCCTGGATTCTAGTTCCAGGGTACATGCTCTACATAATCTCCGGTCAGAGGACTATGAGCCTAAACTTGCATTCATATTAAGTGAAAACAAAAATAACGCATGCATGTAGAAAAATATTGCAGCAAGGTTAGAGACACATTCATAAACAGCTAAAAATATTGTTTCAGGGAATATATGAAAATACACCACAAAAAAGCAAGAAGTTACCTTTCAGCAGTTGCTGCTGAAGAGGTTTCTAACACATCCTCCTCAGCTTTTAACACCGAGCTTCCAACAGTATCCTGTTTCATTTGGGATTCCTTGCAGACATCACCTCCGTGTTTCATTTGCTATATCTAAACAAATTTAACTACCAAAAAGGCAGGAGCCAATGTGAAACACATCTCTGCTTTAAGGTTAGTTTACCTACAAATCCAGCGAAAACTTGGCAACTTCAGCAAGTGAGAACACGTTCAGTGTTTCTCAAAGGGACATCCACCTTCCTATTTCTTTTATACATATCCCTGACTGACTCCTTCTTCTCTCCTAAGCCTTTCTCCTCCTCTTTTTTTCTGAAGAATATACAGTGGGTCTACCAGGCCTTCTGGGTGGTGGTGAAGTCAGCCACGAAGCAGATGATGACGATGACATCGCAAGCCTTCTAATGAGAGAAAACTAAATTATGCATAGCTAATACTTTGTAAAACAAATTGTTTCAGAATGTTAACTGAACCAGTTCAGAATTCTAACCTGCTCTTCACATTCTGCCTGTGGATCTGAGCACTCATCTCCCTTCGAAGTCAGGCAAGCGCTACACAGGTGTGCTTATCTTTTAAGGCTACGCGGCCTAACATCTAGCATGGGTATTAAAAGTAATAAAGGTACAAACTGCTAGTTTCATGTAGAAATTAACTATCGCTGCTGCTTTTGCTTGTTTGCCTGTCAGATAAGGGAAGGGCAGCCGTTAAACAAGCGCAGGTTGCGTGCGGCCCGCACACAGCGCCGCGTGCCCTGTCAGCTTTAACGCTGCCGGAGCCGCTTGGGCCGCCGCCGGCCC
>VZSZ01006957.1:74304-92883 GCA_013398815.1 Ibidorhyncha struthersii | reverse complement strand
CCCCCGCCCCCCCCCCACCCTGCCGGCAGAAACGGCCTCCTCAGTAAAAAGCGCTTCGTTATGAAAGCCGGCCAGGGCTCTGGAAGCGATGAGTGTCTTCTTAAAGACGAGTCCTTAAACGAACTCTGCTTGAATTTGAGGTTTGGCAGCGTTAAGCTCGTGGTGTAGTCGAGGTGGGACTGTCCTTTGCTGGCGGTGGGGTCTGTGTGTGTCTGAGGCAGAGCGTTGGCGCTGGTGGAAGCAGATCTCACGACTGAAGCCCACGGAATCGCACCCTTGTACAAACAGCGCGGGTTGATGAATCATAGAATGGTTTAGGTTGGAAAGGGACCTTAAAAATCACCTAGTTGCAGCCCCCTTGCGATGGAGAAGGGGGCACGGATTGGCATGAATGCCACCTTCAAATCTCTGTTTATCTGTTACAGAGGTGCTGGTTCTTTGCATTGTGTGTTGTTTTGAAGGAGGCAAACAGCATGACCGTGTAAATACTAACTACAGTTACTGCAATCTTGTGAGAGGCAGGATTATCTAATAGTCAAGGGGTCAGATGGTCTGCCTTTTAATTTCAGTTCCACAGCTGACCGGCCCCAAGACCCTGACTTAGGTACCTCCCATATTTCTGTTTCCTTCCCCATCCTTTGTTGTTTTAAGACACAAACTGTTTAGGGAAGCATCTTTCTGTTTATTTACATAAAGCCTGTATTGGTTTATGGCAAATGAGGTAGCACATGATGGATAACAATTTCATAATCTAAGTACAGTGTATTTGTGTCAGTTGGAAACACTGCAGTCTCTGAGGTGGTGGCCTATTAATCTGTTCCAGAAAATGGTATGCTAAGCAACTACGTAGGAAAATTTTATGGGCACTTAATTTATCCCTTTGCATAAAGGAGAGGATTAGAATGAATACCCTCATGTTTCTGTAAATGTAGTAAGCAACTTGGGTGGGTGGCCAGGTTTTAAAATACAGCATATGGATGCTGTCTAAAAAAGAGCTGCGTTTTGCCACGAAGCTTCATTTTTAGGTTGTGAGGCATAATGTGCTGTAAACAGCCAGTATTTGTGAATGAATGTTTCTGATTCTTCTTAGTTCCTACTCTTTCACCAAAATTCTTTATGGGGAGCAAACTTTGAGCTTGTTTTTGATGGATATGATTCTCTTGCCATTTTCTTTTGTAGATGCAATCTCAGAGATGAAAGTAGGCTACAGGAGTTGTGTTGTCTGAGGCTAGTGTAGTGTGCTATGCTTTCAGTGAGGAAGCGTGAGCTACTGCTGGTTTCTCCCTGAAAGCAGAAAAAGTGGCAATTCTGTCTGCTAGATTTCTGAACTGCAGTAATTGAAATGGGACTGTGCACAGCCAGTGTAGGCTGCAGCCCCTTTGCTATGATGCCTCTCTGCCTCTAGAACACCAGGTTGCCGTCATGCTGGCCACATGTTTTCATGTATCTCAGAGACATCTTGTCTTCCTGCTGGTGGCCAAGACAGTTGTTACCAGCTGCAGTCCCTGACAGATGTTATCCTCTTCAATTGAGCAGCCTGTTCGTGTCACAGATCCAGGTTTGAATTCTTCTGTGTGGCATCTGCCTGGCTCCAATGAAAATAAGAGATCTGCCATGTGCATGATATTCCTGTTCACATCTCATACTTTTGTCCCCTACTCATCTATCTTCCAGCATTTTTTTGTCCCTAGTCTTTGACTGTTCACTTCCACCCTTTGCATCTGTCAGAATGGGTGTTTTGTTCTGGCAAGTTCATGGTTTTGTAGGTTTTAAAGGGGATGTTGTCTCTGGTTAACACTAAAAAGCATGTAAAAATACAGTTTTAGACTTGTTAGAACACTGGATTCTTGTTTCTCTTTTTTTTTTTTTTTTGCTTTAAATTAAATTTGTAAGACTGTGCATCTTCATAAAGCAGAGCTTACTTCTAACTAAATATGCAACACACAATTCTTTTTGCCTTGTCTTGCTGATAGCTCCATTTTCTTCAGCTGGATAACTGTCAGCATACTAGTCCTCAATTTTGTAAGCGTATGAAATTTACTGGAAGATATTTTTACCCAGTCTTTCAAGCATAGGTCATATACATGAGCTATCCCACTGGAACCGAATGGATCACCAACAGTTTTGAACTTTCTGGTTTCTGTTTTCTTTTTGAACTTTGCTATTCTTTTGCATGTGAAATCAAACAGTAATAGACTCACTTGTCAAAAAAGTACACGAATTTGATGGGTGTAATTGGAAAGATGAACTCTTACATGGTAGCCTAGCATTTGTGTACAAAATCTGAGGATTTTTTTAAATTCTAAAAGAGAATCTTGTGTATATAATGCACTGCATGATAAGGGAAAAAAAAACAACTTTCAACTCTTGGATTTAGGCCCCCTCTTCCTTGCCTTTCAAATGTTGTAAATTCATTAGCCATGTAGTCATTTCATGATACTTATTTTAATGTGAACATATAAACCTTTTGAGTGTCCATGCTCTGTATTGTCTTCCAGTATTAAAAGCTTTTTATAACTGCAGAAATATTCAACTAGACTTCCTTGTCAGTGGAATTGTAGTTGCACTATATCCACTGATTGTACCTCATTCATATCTCCCAGTCATTACTTAATATCCTCTGTCTAATTCTGTGGGAAGAGGTTGGTTTCTTTTAAAGATGATCTTCCAGAAAAATAGTTGAAGATAGGTCCCTTCACATGGGATACCTAAATTGAAGATGTGTCACGGTAGCATCAGGAGAAATGCCTGCTTCCCTAGCAGTACTGTGGTGCAGTTTTGTGAAAGAAGGAACTTTTTTGTACATCATGGTTTTAAAAGTTTAAAGTAGGTTGGCTAGTGTTTATTTTAAGGTGGGCCATTGAATGGCTGAGTCAACAGACTGGCTTTTGAAGCAGGTCCTGCAAGGGCTTGCCAATACTGTTCTGCCATGGCTGAGATTTGCACTATGGACCAGGTCTGGATTGTATGGCTCCATGGCCTCCTAGGTCTTGTCTTGCACATCTTCTCCGGTCTCAGCGCAGGCTGAAGAAGCTCTGTAATGGCTGTAGACTTCATGACAACCCAGCTAAAATTGTCCACTGAGTTCTGGCTGCTTCCACAGTGTATTTTAGGAATGTGAACTAGTATGGTATCCTGTAAGTACAGAGATAATGCATGCAGTTTTTGGAATGTGACTGCGATGCTTGCTTTGAGGAAAATAAATGTAAAAGCACCAAATAACTCCTAAAATTCAAGGGACGATATCAGAAAACTGGGAAATCTAGGGACCTAAATTAAATCTTACTTTCATACTAGAAGGTGTCTGTGATAGCACAAAATACTGACAAACAGCAGCCCTCAATTGGTGTCTCCTTCAGTATTGTGAGCAGCTTGCATCTGTTACTTGACCTAAATGTAGGCATCCTCCATCCTGCAGTGGATTTGGGCAGTCCTGTCATGTGAACAGGCACATCTTCTGTGACATGGCCAGGGGCAGTTTGAGCAAGATTAAGGGTACTTCAGTCACTTCATTTTACAAGCACTAATTCAGTGGTGCCTGCATGCAAGTCCTGCTGCAGAAGCTTTCTTCGGGTGCACAATGGAGCAGAGGCTGCAGGTGCTCTCAAGCAGTGTCTCCTGAGCTGACAGACCTGCCCCATTGCTTACTCCTGCAGATCTGAGGGGCTTTCAGGAGTAGAAATAGGTGGTAGTTTGAATTAATTGTTTGGTTGTGAGCTAGGCACCCCGGCTTAGATAAACCTGCCCTCCTGGTATTTTACATCGTGAATTCTGTTCCTTCTCAGGAATTGACTGCAACATATGATTTATGAACTACACAGATCATCAAAAACAATACCAAGGTGTTGGAGACAACATTTCTACCCAATGACAAGCCCCGGTTTGCATCTTAGCAAAAACTGAGTAGTTGCCAGATAAACGATTTTTTGGTTTGCGCTGTATCTCGGTGAATTTCATTGTGCGGTGGTCTAGTCCTATGCTGATTTTGGCTAGATGAGCATGTTCTGGAGTTGCAGTGTTTCAGGCTGACTTAGCTCTATGCAAACCCTATCTGTCTGTCAGTTTGGCATGTTTAAAACAGTGTTGTGAAACTTAGCTCACCAGAGTCAGACTCTTTGTATTTGGTAAGAAGTGAAGGTGTGGATGTATTTTGTTTTTGTTTTTTTTTTTTCTCTCCTTGCTGTTTATCTTTGGTGTACTGTTTGTAAGCAACAGCTGGGAAATTCTTGTAATTCATGGAGTTAATTAGCAAAGCTGTGGATGACTGCATCTTCATTGCAGGTGGCAACCTGTATGTCCTTATATGCAAGGTCAGGCAAAGTTTGGCCAAGGACTGGATTTAACATTCATAAAGGAAAGGAGCCAGCAGTTAAGTACAGACTTCAGGCTATAAGGTACCATGTTGGAAGAAGCAGACTGGAATATCATTTTAGGTCTAATCTGACTAGCTTCCTGAAGAGCTTAACTTCTATTGAGTGGAGCAGCAGGGATGAGGATCTTGCTTTGGTACCCATGGCTTGCAGTTGGTGGGGTAAGAAAATGCTGGTTTTCCTCTCTCTGTTCTCAGATGACCAGGGATGGGTAAGGGACGTGGGTGTGCGTTTGGAGACAGAGGCAAGTGTTTTGCAAATATCTTACCTTGAGTTACATGTGCTCTTTTTGGCTTGTGATGTATGTTGTGATGTATGGAAGATCAAATCCATTTTCTGAATAAGCAAATATATTCTTAAACAAGCACATCCTGTCCCATTTTATTACTTTAGTAATAATCCTCTGAGGACACAGAACTAGATCGCTGCACTCAGATTGCCCAGTAACAAAATTAGTTTATGATAATTGAGTTGAGGTTGTGGGGTTTACACTTGAAGTGTATCTGTAGACCTAGCACTGAAAAAATTTAAGGTGGAAAATTCACTTTCTATCTGACATCGTGAGAGACCTTTTTTTTTTTTTCCCTGCCTCAGATCTGAGGATCTCCCTCCTCAGCAACAAAATTTTCCACTATATTCGGGTTGGTTGAGAAATCATGCATAATGGAAAGTATAAAATAACATTGCTTTTTGTCCAAATTAGTGTGAATACTTGACAACTTTTTTTTTTTTTTTTTAAGAAGCTATTAAAGCTGCTCTTCCAGCATCTCTACATGCTGGAGAAAGATGAGGAAAAAGCAAAACATGTTATGACCCTTTGAAACTAAACAGATGAGTCTCTTCTGCTTTGTTTGCTGGTATGAATTTTTGTGACCATCACTATTTTTTTTTTAAAGGCTTGATTAAAACCTCTTATACAAAGTTGCCATTTAATCAGATTGGCCTCTCTGTCTCAAATCTTCCCCCTGTTCAGCAGGCTGCCTTGCCTAGGAGAAGGAAAAATGGGACACGTAGAAACATGCACATTGCTGTCTATGTGATTTTCTTTTGCATGATCTTTGGTTTCGGAGCACATGGTCACACTGCTACAGGGCACATCTGGGAAGTTTTGGGTCAGTTAGGTGCCTGTACTGGTTAACATGTTTTGTTTCCCTTGCAGTAGCAGTTGCAGCTCCATTGCATCTCCATCACAAAGCAAGAGTTACTTGTGTTAATTCAGCTGGGTTAAACTGCTTAAGTGATAATTTAAAAATACAAAAAAAGGGACCTTCCTCATTTAGGATCTTTTGGAAAAATCTAATAAAACTCTTCCAATTATCTTAACATGAGAAGAGCCAGAATCACCAAAATGAGTCTTCCTAGGGAACATTTAAAGGATTTGGAATTCATGCTGGCATATCTAATCATGGCTATTACTTCCAGAGTCTTCAGCAACTCTTAAAGTATTTCTGGTTTTCTACCAATACAGCATTGAGGAATTAATACAAATTTTTTGTAGTGACTCTTAACTCAAAACCGCAACTGGCTTTTGAGTTGTGTCTGAATAAATTGTACAGAAGTAAAATGCATTTACTTTTTTTTGCTCAACTTAAGTCTTTATTCATGCCTTAAAATGTGTTTGAATCATTTATTTGCCAAGTTAATATACTGCATGAGTTCTGCAGAGACTGGCTTTCTGAAAATGCTTTTTATAGTACCTGCAGTCCAGCGAGAATCAAGAAGGTGAATTGAGGATAATGAGTACAGATTTCAGGAAAAACAGGGAAAAAGATGATGGACTGACTGTGTGGGAAGTATTGCCAGTCTGCTTTATTGAGAAAAATAATTGGCACCTACAGAAATAAGTTTAATTATATTTCCGTTTGGTTTTTTTTTGTTTGTTTTTTTTTAAGAGATGAAATTGGATTAATACCGTGCCCTGAAGCCAGGTATAACCGAAGCCCTATTGTCCTGGTAGAAAACAAGCTTGGTGTGGAGAGCTGGTGTGTCAAGTTTCTTTTGCCATATGTCCACAATAAACTTCTCCTCTACAGACAAAGAAAACAATGGCTGAACAAAGATGGTAAGTTATCCAGTGGGAGAGTAGTATCTTATGTGATTCTTAATGCATATGTTTTATTAATCATAGAGTCATTTAGGTTGGCAAAGACCCTTAAGATCATTGAGTCCAACCATAAACCTAATACTATGAAGTCTGCCACTGAACCATGTCCCTAAGTGCAACATCTACACACCTTTTAAACACTTCCAGGGATGGTGACTCAACCACTTCCCTGGACACCCTGTGACAATGCTTGACAACCCTTTCAGTGAAGACATTTTTGCAAATATCCAATTGAAACCTTGGTGCAACTTGAGGCTGTTTCCTCTTGTCCTGTCATTTGTTCCCTGGGAGAAGAGACTGACCCCCACCTCACTACAACTTCCTTTCAGGTGGTTGTAGGGAGCAATAAGGTCTCCCCTCAGCCTCCTTTTCTCCAGGCTAAGTAACTCCAGTTTCCTCAGCTGCTCCTCATAAGACTTGTGCTCTAGACCCTTCAACAGCTTTGTTGCTCTTCTTTGGATGTGCTCCAGCACCTCAGTGTCTTTCTTGCAGTGAGGGCCCCAAAACTGAACACAGTATTTGAGGTGGGGCCTTACCAGTGCTGTGTACAGCGGGACAATTGCTTCCCTAGTCCTGCTGGCTACACTGTTTCTGATCCAAGCCAGGATGCCATTGGTTGTCTTGGCCACCTGGGCACACTGGCTGGCTCATATTCAGCCAGCTGTGAACCAGTACCCTGAGGTCCTTTTCTGCTGGGCAGCTTTCCAGCTGCATGGGGTTGTTGTGACCCAAGTGCAGGACCCAGCACTTGGCCTTGTTGAACCTCATGCCATTGGTTTTGGCCCATTGATCCAGCCTCTCCAGATGCTTCTGTAGAACCATCCTACCCTCAAGCAGGTCAACACTCCCACCCAACCTGGTGTTGTCTGCAAACTTACTGAGGGTACACTCAATCTCCTTGTCCAGATCATTTACCTTTTTTGACACTATGCTGGCCCTTCTTAAAGCCAGTTTAACCTATTCTGAAAGAAATGAGTGTTACTCGGGGTGAGGGCAGACTTTGGATTGTGCATCCTGGCAAACTAAACAAGTTGTAGGGTTGCTTAGTTGAAAATGTAAATCCTCTCTCTCTTGTCCAAGATGGAAGATGACTTTTTCCCATGAGTGATTTAGAAAAGTGATGTTAATCCGTACAGAAGGAATTCTCTCCTGCTTTCCTGAGTCAGAAGGAAAACTGGTGATGTGCGGATCAAAAGTAAGAAGCAAGTACAGTGTTTTTCAGATGTAGGGGTACCAGAAATCATTAGTCCATACAACTTGGTAATCATAAAGCTTTATTTCCTTGTTCATCTTTTTGTTTTGGTTTGGTTTTTAGTTTGTTTTACTTGTATGAAAAATACTTTGGTATGTGTTGTCTATTTTGATTTTTTTTTTTTTAAGAATTATAAACAGATGTGACATGAGAAGTATTTGACTGCTTACCAAGTCTCCTATTCTGTCCAGAGTAAGAATGAAAAAGGGTAACTGTAGCTTAAGAAACTAGTTTTTTTGTTCGTGGTTCCAGGTCTCACCTAAATAGCAGTCAGCATAAAAAATGTTCTTACTCTAAGCTTTAATAAGTGTCTTATTTCTGGCATTTGTTCTTGTTATTTTTGAGGTTTCTTTCTTGTATCTTTCATCTGCTATGGCATTTTTAATGTTTGTGTCCCAGGTAGAGGGATATCTCTTCTGTTGAAGAACACCCAGTGACAGCTCACAGAATTCAGATCTTTAGTATCTCACGTGCACCTGGGTTTCAGTTTGGGGTTCTTACCGTATTGTAATTTTTTTCTGTTTGCATGAAACTAACTTAATGCATAACAGCTCTGTCCATTGTGCTTTAAAAGTACTGTCTTGGACTATCTTCCCCTCCTGGAACATACCCAACAGCCACCATCCATTGGGTTGTGTTGATTGCAACTATAGCAAAAGCAGTCTCCCTGGTTGCTTGATGACCTAGTGAGTTAAGTAATTACGTTTTAAATAGTGGGATGCTAGCAGATGTCTGATGGAGCATCTAGTTGTCATGTATACTAACATGCTGTACCATCTTGAACAGATAGGTTTTGAGAGTAGGTCTGTGTAGATCAGGAAAAGACATCTGGTAGTAACATCTTTTTCTTGATGTAACTGCCATTTGCTTCTCTCTTCTTTATTTTTTCTTTTTCACTGTAGTCTGTTTGACCTTAAGTGGATGAAGCCAGCTGTGCACTTCCCCTCATTAAAGTGCAGGGTAAGGGCCAGTCAGATGGTGTTAGATGAGACTATTATAAATGTGCATTTGGGCTTCTCTTGCATTCAGGGGAGATATGGAGAAAGAAGATGGAGGTCTTCAGTGAATCTTGGCAAGGGAGCATTCTTAAGGCAATGAATGTTGCCTCCTTTTTTTTGCCTGAGGGTGGGATCTAGAGTTATTAAGCAGACTTCAATTCCTTATCACAAACACGTGGATACAGAATGCAAGCATTTTGAAAAGACTAGCATTAAATGGCAGAAAAGGTTCATAATGTGCGCGTGAATGCGCTTTGCTTCTAGTGGATGGCGAGAGGTCATACATAGGAACTTTTTACATCTTTGCAAACCAGATCGTGATAAAGAGGAACCCATTCTACTGGTAACATATAGTCTCTAGTGCTGGCTGTGTACCTTGGGTGGTGTTAGAGTGACAAAGCACCGGCTTGTGCACTTTGTAAATATTACATTGCCCTTTATTTTTCATTTTCACATCATTTATTTTCTTAAATGTTCTTTCTCATTACAGATTTTATTCCTAGGGGGTGTATATTTCTAACATAAGAAACTTCCATTTCTTACTTGGTCTCTGTGGTTTACGGTTGGACCTAGTAAGACCTGGATCTTCTTGAAAGCTGGCACCAAGCTGCTGCTGATGTGTTCAGTTCTGATTGCAATCACATCACAATCACTGGTTTCTGGTTCAGTATTTATAAAGCAGACAATTATATAATTCAATAAATAGAGCTTTAATATGAGAAATATAAATAATGCTGACTCTGAAATGTATCCAGAAACAAATTTTATATTTAAAGACCTGAACTTGCTAGCACAGGCAGTCTTAGCAAGACTTATGGTTCTCATTGCAGTGTTTTTTGCAGGTCCGAGGTAGGAGTTGGTGAGGTGTATTTTGATTATGCTGCAGATCTTCTGCAGGGAGACTTTTTCATTTCAATCCCAAGTGTTACAGAGAAGTCCTTCCCTAGAAACTGCCATGCAGACAAAAACTTGTTGTTTCAAGCCAATATGCAAACCACTGTTTGTGTCAGTCTTTCATTGGGAGGCTGGAGACCACTGATAGCTGTTAGCTGAAGGGCAGCTGGGTGCTAATGTGCTGGCACCCTGCTCCATTCACATCGGTCCAGGCACTTTGTTGCGGTGACACTGCGACACATGTGTATTCCACCAGGATGATACGATGCACCGACTGCTTGGAGAGTGTCTCTGCTTCCCTCCCAGATGAAGCCTCACATAACCCTTCCTCTCAAAGTGCAGATCACAAAACTGTATTGGTAAATACTGGAGAGGCATGAAGTTTAAATTACTGCCTCTTTGTTGAGACTTGTTTGGTTTTCTTCTTTGTTTCTTCAATTACAAAAGTCAGCGTAAAATGTGTGAAAAGAGGTGATCCACAGCATTTTCATGTCTGTTGAGATTTTGTGTCACTGCTGCGAAACTTGATCAGGACCGCACTATGTTAATAACCTGTTTGTAAAGCAAGGTACAGCTTATAGAATTTATTATGTTTTACTATAATTGATTTCGTATTTGATAGGAAACTTTAGCAGAAACTGAACTGCAGTGGTGGAGGAAATGAAGGTGGAAGTCTCTCTTAATGTGGCATAAGTAGGCATACTCTTATCAAGAGATGTTACATTTTCTGTATGTTTGAAATATCCTCAAGGGTTTTCTTCCAGATTACTTTTTATAGGCAAAAGTGCATGCTGGAATTTGGGAAGGTAGTTGTTTTCTTCTGAATGTAATGAAGGGATAGATTTTTTTATTACTGCTGCAAAACTCAATTGCATATTCTATTGATGCTTTCAGTAAACAGTGCTTGCAAATGTAGACTCTTGTTACCTCTTTTGTGTTGTTTGAATTACTGTAAGCCATTTTAAATAGAACAGAGAAGAAAAACGGGGTGCTGATTCAAGTGTCTGCTTTCAGATGTGTTTTGATATTTTTCTGGCATGATCCTGGAAGAAGGAAGTGCTTTATAGCCAGTCATTGATAGCTTATTGTGACAGATGTTTAATTTAGTTATGTTTTCTTTTGGATACTTGAATTAGATGGTATCTTGGAATCCAGAATCATGACTGCTTCTCTTCTTGCTATTGTTCCAGTTTAGAAATCCTAATTTTACAATATGTTTTTATACTTTCTCCAAAATATCTTTTTAATTTATGCATGCATACTATTTCTGTTATCACAAGATAGTTTTCTGAAATTGCTACAAACTTCCTTTTTCTACAAAGTATTATTGCGCGTACTCCCAGAATATCCTTGTTTTCCATAAATCCGTGTTTCCACTTTCACAACACTCTTCTGAAAAGCACATCTTAGTGTGATACGCTTATGAAAATAAAAATCTGGATTCAGCCATATTAAAAAAGAAAATGAGCGAAAAACATGTTGTTATATTTGTCCTTTTGCAGCATGGGAGACTTTCATGTACAAAAGGACATGCATGTTATGAGCACATCTAATGTGATAGTCTGTTAAAAATATATCTAGCAGAAAGTACTTTTAGCTTGTAAGTAAAAGACATTTTTTGTTACTGACACAGAGGGAACTAGCTGGCAACTACTATCATTGTATGCCAGATCTGTCATAAGACTTTCTATTGAAAAGTGGCTCAGAGGTTACTAAAATTGTGTCATTTGTCATCTCTGGCTCAGAATCCACACTTCATGAAATCTTCATCTATTACTGGTTGATATGTAAATATTAATCATGGTCCTCTTTTGAGAAAACGCTGGAGCATGTGCTTATGCTGCAGCACCAGATCTGAAGTGGGGTGTTTCTCTAGCGCTGGTGTACCTGTTATTGTGGATCTGGATGTAGGAAACCTGCTCAGACTCAGGGTTTGCTTATAACATCAATCTCGCTGAGGTGAGAGCATTTGTAGTAGCAGCGTTTGTTCCCAGTGCTGGACTTCTGCATTATAGCTTTACTGTTGGACTTCACGATCTCAAGGGTCTTTTCCAACCTAAGTGCCTCCCCTCCCTTCCATCAAACAACATTGACGTGAAAGAACTGGGTATTGCTTTGAGATTTTCCTTTTGTCTGTTTTTTTTTTTCTTTGATAATGTCTGGGATATCTCCGTAACTGGAAAACGGACAAAATGGTAGACAAGCTTTTGTTTAAGCTGGGCTTGATTTGGTGCTGTTCCACACCTTTGACATTACCAGAATAGTCACATTAACTGGAAATCATGACTTAAGAGAATAAACAAACTGTGTTCTTCTAAGGGGAGTTATGCAGATGATGAAAATCATTTCTAAAAAGTATTTAAAAGACTGAACTAGGCTGTAATAACTTTTGCTTAACCATAGCATATACAGTGATAGTACCTAATAATTATTAAAACCATTATTGCATTTTAAAAAAATCCAACACTTGAAAGTTCAGGATTTTTTATTACTTAATTCAGAAGTGCCTCTAATCATGTTATTTGTTGTAGCATTTTGCTGTGTTTCTAGTTTTCTTCTTATCCTGCACTGCAGTTTCATTAACCTTTCCCTCCTATGGCAAACACCTTTCCCTCCTGTAACATGAAAAAGTCCTGCAGACAGATCTCCTTTATTGCACAGTCCTATTGGATTGATGCTTACCATGGTTGAGCATTGGAGCCTTTAGATGCAGCCCACTGACCTCTTGGTAAAGTGATAAGCAGCTGAAAATAAAGTTCACCATGGGAAGTGTCAATTAGCTTAGATTTGGTGCTCTGAACTCTTCATAATATGTTTCAAAAATTATACTAAGCTAGCAATTTGCTGGCTGTCTAGATTAAAGAGAACTTAAAGCAAGTTTAAAATATATGTGACTCTTTTGCCTAGGGGAGAAGCTAGTATTAGAACTTATTTGGGTCTTTTTGCATTTGGTGGGAGTTTTTTTGTTGTTGTTGTTTGTTTTTGTAAATAATCACCAGTTGGGGAGAAAGTTGGCTGGATGGGGTAAAAATGTAATTAACCCAATAAGGGTATTTAGCCTTGGTTTCTGTTAGCGACAATACTAGTACATCGTGATTATTTTGAATTATTTTTCTTCCTTGAAGAAAGTCTCAGTTGCCATGTGAATTTGATGTTACCTTGAAAGAGTTATTACTAGCTCTTGGCCTATTACATTTTGAAAAGCAATTTGTGTGTATTGTTTATGACAGAAGGTAATAATAGCAGAATAATCACAGCATTTAATTATGTGCATTCATTATATGTAAAATCAAGAGTTTTCAAAATATAGAATAAGTACTAATAGTTTGAGAAGGTAAAATCAAAAACTTCCATGAAACGGTGACAGCTCACAGTTTTAAATATAGATCCTTGTAACTGGTGTTTTGTTAAATGTTGCCACTGAAGTTTTTGAATGTAAAATTGAAACAGTAGCCAGTGAAACACTTAGTAGGTGTTTAGTTTTACATATGTGAGATATTCCAGTTGGGCACTTCATCTGTCTAAATAGGTGCTGAAGTACTTTGCTGATTCACAGGTTTGGTAAGTCAAAGAAAAAAAAAGCTTTGTACATTTAGGCAGCAAATTAGGAAGAAGCTTTGTTCATATGATAAATATTCGTTCCCTGGCAACAAAGAGAGGTTTAAAAGGAAATCTTTCATTAAAGGGAAAAAAAGTCTCAACTAAAAACCGTGAAAATAGGAAGTTAATCAGTTCCTTGAGGTGACTTTTAAAATATCACCGTAACAGCTTAATGCAAAATTGACAGAGTACACTAAAGAATTCCAATGCCCCCCTGCCTTATATGATGGCCTAATATGTTCCTCATAAGCAGGAACATCATGGGAAACACAAAATTACTTTGCATGTCATAAATGAACAAGCAGTCATACAGTAATATGCAAAGGTATTCAACTTTTTGATCCACTTAAATATTAACTTCTCTCAAAGCCTTCGTACAAAGATACATGAAGCCATGTTCCTTTGCATTTTGAATTAATATGCTCCATTATTGTTGTATTTCATTAGTGTCTTTTGAAAATTTCATTTTACAGTCACATTAACTGCACTAACTGGAGATCTAGTTCCACTAGAGACCCTCTTTCTCCATTTCTTTTTTTTTTTTGAAAAGTAATAAAGTGCCTCTTATTTGCTGGAAATCACCTGGCGTACAGTCTACTTAGTATGTTAAATGCAGGGTGATGAGGAGAGAATGTAACCAAACTTTCTTGGCAGTAAAAGCCTGGATAGTCACCTTCAGTTTTGAAGCAAGTTTCTTCTTCTTACTCAATTGTAAAATTACTATGTAAATTTAAGAATTGTGATTGCAGGACAGGATAACTCATCTGATGCTGTGTTTCCCGAGAGCAGAGTTTAAGGGAGCCAATGCAGTGACATTCCTTAGTATCTCAAGCTTACGTGGAGATGCCTCATGGATCACCTCTGTACTGTGGTGGGACTCAAACTGCTGAAGTGGTGCAGTGGAAAGGGAAAGACCAGGCTACAATGAAATTACTCTTCCATTCTTAGCAACCATATACCCCAGTGTTGGTTTTATGACATTGTTATAAGTGTAATACATAAATCTACAGTCTGTGCAGTGCTTAAATGCAGGGATGCAAACAAATGTTCTGTTTGTTCTTTTGGTGAATTAGTCTTAAAACCCTCAATCTGAAGCAAGGCTGTCACGTCAGAATGTATTTAAAGTGTTTTCTGTGCAGTTAGGTAGTGGAGTTATTTTGTGATCCTAATTCATGGTTATGGTGTTTCATTTTTTAGCTACAGGTTTTTTATAGTATGTGGGATTTTTTGTAACAGTATGGTATATGGCAGCTATCTGCAGCTCAGACATGTACTGAAATAGTAGGGTATATTTTTAATGGTATTACCTTATTTAAAATTGTTGGATTTTCTTTGAAGAATTCTGTTTATGATGTATACAGTGTGTCTGCAATTTAAATCACTAAATACTCAAGGATTCTATGTAATGGCCATCCCTCACTGAGGGCGTACTATATGTTTGATTATAGCAGTACAGGTAGAGGTCAGAAATTTCCGGCTGCAAACTTCTTAGATGTAAGTTGTCGGCAAGACAGAAGTCCGTTATTGTGCTCTCTTTTAAATTAAGCTAGCATTTCTTCTGGAATGAGACAGAGCAATGTTTTGTAGAGGTGGGCATCCATAGGTACAGAGAGGGAGAGACTGCAGAGGGGAGACTTTGAGGAAGAACATGGAGTAAGGGAGTGCAGAGAGAACACTGCTGCGTGCAAATCATTGCTAACCTTTGTGTCTCTTGTTCAATCTTTTTAGAGCTGATAGATATCACGTGTACCCTGCTGCTGTTGAACCCTGATTTCACCACTGCTTGGAATGTGAGGTATGTCGCACTCAGCGAATGACATCAGAAAGACCTGGGCCTTATGTGTGAGTCAGTTGTAAGCTTTGTTTTAAGTGGTAATTAGTGACACAGCAAGAGCTTTTCATCTAAGGAGTGCTGAAGGAGTGTTAAGAATCTCCTCCATCCTGTATGTCTTGCAGATAGTTTCAGACTGCCTTTTTTTTTTTTTTTTTGGTGGTGCAGGCTAAAGATTACAGTGCTCCATGTGAAGGCACGTGTTTGGCCCACGTTTTTGGGGGATACAAGTCCCGTTGAACTGCCACTCCTCCTCCCTTCTGTCAGTTAAGGAAGGCCATTTGTAACCTTTAAATGGGTATATCCTTTTTGCTGAATCCCATAGTGCCCAGCTGATGTCTGCTGTCTGTCTTCACTGTTTTCATTTTACCCCTCTTTGAATATTATACCTGAGTCCTTTTGAGATAACAGTTCAATTTGCAGCCATTACCAGTGCAGCTCATCAAAGCTGAATAGCCCTTAATAGGTACACTTCTCTTGAAGTGTATCTATGCGTCCGTGTTCCAGACACATTCTCCCCCCCCCTTCCTTCTTGTACCTGTTGGGATTAGTGTAGCTTCACCACTGGTCATGCGGCAGCACCTGTCCAGGAGTCATTATAGAGGAGGAGCAGGAATTTACCTCCTTGCTCTTAATGGAACCCAGAAGCAACAGTTCTTTGCAACCCTGTAATCTTATGATATTTGTGTAAATCTCAAAGGCGGGGGAATATTTATTCTCTTTCTGCTGCCTAGGTAAGAATAGAGACAGTCTTAAAGGAATAGTTTTAGAAGGGCAGGAGGACTGACAGAAAATTTTATGTTAGTGTCCAGAAGAGCTCTCATTAGAAACAGGACTTTTGTAGTTCAGTTGAATTGTTATGGTAGGAAAAATTAACAAAATTACCTAAAAAGGTGATGGCTGCGGGTAGCTGTCAGACCTAGATATGGCAAATTCAGCCTTTTTTTCCTTTCCTTCTGCTTTCACTGCTGGTGTGGTTCTGAAGGTTTCGGCTGTGATCTGTATCTTTCTAGCATATCAGGGCTAAGAAAGTGGGATGAAAGTTATAGCAAAGGGCTTACTGTCATGAAAATGCATAGGTTGAGCAGCTTTCAAGTGATAAAATGGAATTAAGAGCATGTATAAGTACCGGAGGTACTACAGTAATGTAATCTTGTGGTACTTAAATGAATGCAGGTTTTTGCTTTAGGTTTTGTGGAAATGATTTTTTAATGCGAATGCATCCATCCTTATCAATCTGGCTTTTTTTCTGCCTGACAGCTGCAAGAGTTTGCTGTTATGTACGTGAGAGGAGTAGTTCAAAGTTGTAAATTGAATTAAAAATGTTAAGGAATATAGATGAAGATTGTTTTCTCTTTTATGACATTTATGGTTTACCAAAAGACGCTACAGAAGGCGGCCTTGTTTCCCACATTCTTGGGCAGTGACCTAGTTGGCAGTCTGTCTTTGAAGCTCCATTTAGCTTTCAGAGGGAAGCTGCTGTTATACCAGCCAGTTCATAGCTGTGGAGTTTACCACCGAGCCTGGTCTAGCCAAGGGACTGTTTTGCTTAATCTGACCCTACATTGTTCTAGGTTGCTGCTGGGAGTTTGCTCTTTTAAAGGGTAGGCACTTAATTGGCGCAACATTTCAGCTTTTCTTCTGTTCTCTGGAATTACTTTTTTAATTTACTGAAAGCTACTTCAGTAAATTACAGGTCAAGCTGGCCTGACATGTGGCATATACAATCACAGAGTAGAGGACAGCTGTGTTCTGCATAGATGCTGCAGGCAAATCCTTATTCTGAGCTAGTATAAGCTGGGAACTAATTGTGTGGGATTTGCACTCTGCTTGCAGAACATGGTGGATCTACCATGGGATGATTGTTTTTATCTTGCTCAGAGGGTGTCTGTCGTGCCAGATTGATCTTATGTTCTCCACACACAAATTCACTGCTTTATTTTAAGGGGAAAAAAGCATCATAGACTCTAAGTAGCCTGAAAAATAAAAGTGTAATAGTTATTTACTGAATAGCAGCCCTGCACATAATGTTTCCTGTAGAATTTAACAACTCATTTTAGGCTGGGATGATCTCTTTTTCCTATGTTGAGTTCTCTGCTGAGAGCTTCAGAGATGGTTGACTCAGTAGCACTGAATTTGAAGATACAGAAAGAGGGTTGTTCGAGAGCGGGAAAAGGAAATCTCTTCCTTGGAAAGGAGACAGGATTTGCAGAGCAAGAAGACTGGAGTGGTGGTGTGGAAGACTAACGAGCATTTCAGCTCAGCTGACAATCGTAGAAGGTTGTACCTGGTTAGTGGAGCACAGGAGAACATAAAGCTGTTACCTGCTAGGATGAGATAGATAATCTACCTTGACTTTGGAGCTATTCTAAAAAATTGTAATATGCCTGCTTATGTTTGTCATTTATTTATTTTAATTAGAAGTGACTGAAGCTACAGAAGGGCAGGGACTATAACCTAAACCATGAGAACTGAGCAAGAGCTAATTGTATGGTGTAGGAAGGCATGCTAAAGGAGACCTGTTGCTTCTTGGAACTCAGAAGAAAATTCCTATTATACTGAATGGGCAACAGGACATCTCCAGTTGTCAGTCGTAATTTCAGTTATCCTGTGTTTTTAGAAGTTGAAAAATCTTCCAAGTTAAAATGACCAAAATCTTTATGTAAGTGATTGTAAAGGAATTGTCATAGGTGTTTTTGTTCTTGCTGGTACCCTTGCTGGTATGTACAATTGATTGAAAGTTAAAAGACATTAGGTAACAGGATGCTCTGAAAAGTCAAACTTTTTCCTATCAGATATCAATGACTTCAAAGGTGTCAGCAAAAACATAAGGCAAGTCAAAATCATTTCAGATCTTTATTGGAGCTAGGATTCTGAACACTGAAAAATTATCTGTGGTCCACATGGCAAAAAAAATGAACTAGGAATTATGTATCCCAAGTTGGACGTTTGCTAAAAGAGTTTGAAAAAGATTTTTTGGGGAGTATATGATACTTCAGTCATATTTGTGATTGAAGCCCTTACTTGTGGATGGGAGGATCTCTCATCTGAAGATCTATTGTCGTGGTTTAGGCCAAATCGGCCACTGGGGACGTGGGGGACCCCAGATGGGACCAACAGATGCTCCTCTCTACCCCTCTTCAAAAAGAGAGGCAGAGGAGGGAAAAAGAGACTTAAGAGTTTAGAAGAAAATAAACTACTTTAATGAGATATTAGTAATAACATACAAGGAAATAATGAAATATATACAAAACCGTATCAAGCTCCCATGATGACAATCACGACACCGGCTGGCACTGGGGCAGTCCCAGGCTGGACTCAGTGGCGGATGGGAACTGGATTCTGGGTCTGCCTTCAGGATTGGGACCAAAGGCAGATGACTGAAGAGAGCGAGAGAGCGAAAGAGCGAGAGAGTGGAAAGAAAGAGAGAGAGAAAGAGCAAGAGAGCGGAAAGAGAGAGAGAGAGAGAGAGAGCAAGAGGGCGAGAGGGATCTGACCCTCAGTTTTTATACTGAGCATGATGCAGATGG
>VZSZ01006957.1:62680-72958 GCA_013398815.1 Ibidorhyncha struthersii | reverse complement strand
AAAAAAAAAACCCCACCACCAAACCCATGCCAAAATTGTTTCTACCTCTTGCACTCTAGTTTTCAATTGTGACTTCTGGAGGTTCTGGCAAATGCAGGTTTCCTGTCTGCAGATGGTAACTTTAGAACTTTTACTGTATCTTTACTTCAAAGCCACTACCTACTAGATTGGAGAATAGGATATGGAGACGAATGTCCTGGGTGTAACCAGTGATGGGGTGATGACTACAAACATGCCTTGGGGCAGGCAGTAAGAGTTAGAAAGCTAGAAAGAGCAATAGGCTGTAGGGCAGGGAATTCTGTGCAAAGAGGGCGAGAAAGATAAATACAGACTTTCACTTTGCTCTGTGTCGGAGGTACTCTGGGAAGGGTTACGCAGGATGAACACTTAAGTTTTGTTAGGGCACATTCTTATTTTTTTTTAAACCAAAAGTTGTTTTACACATAAGTAAATTTTAGTGATTTCAGCCTTTCTGTTGAGTTTGAAAAACATTCTACACGCAGAGAATATTTCCCACTTCTTTCTAAATTTAGGTGTCCTTGATAATGTATCTAGAGCTGTATTTAAAAACTAAAATTACGTGGGGGGCTGGAAGCATAACTATTTTCAGATGTACAGAATGACCTAAGGACTTAATTTCAAGAAGGAATGTTTAGTCATATATATAAGCCNTAGTCATATATATAAGCCTATTGGCAGCCCTTGTATCAAAGAAAAACAAAGAAAAAAAAAGCTGCTTGTGTTATTAAGATGCTTTTAAAGTGTGCAGATAGAAGCAACGTTATTCTCAACAGGCATTACATATAGTCCAAATGCCTCGGCTTTCTGATTAGTAACAGAAAATGTGATGGAGAGATTTCTGGGTATGTTTGGGAACTAATGGGTTGTATGTGTTCAGATTAAAATAATGTTATTTGATCTGGATTTATTTTATTGGGCCTGGTTGAATAGGGTATGCATATATATAGCAGAGTAGAATGGGTTAATCCACCAAAGGCTTTTAAAACTCTTGTAGTTTGGCAGTGAAGTTCTATCACAAAGAACATGATACAAAGGAAATGCCATGTTATTTGTTACTGGGATTTGTGTTCTGTTTTCAGATTGCTACTTTTATTCATACAAATTTATTTTATCTTTTGTAGGAAAGAATTAATACTGTCTGGCACTTTAAATCCACTTAAAGATTTGCATCTTGGAAAACTGGCGTTAACCAAGTTTCCAAAGAGTCCAGAAACATGGATTCATAGGTTTGTTTCCCTTGCCTTCTGTTACCTCCCCACAATTAAACATTTTTCCTAGTTTTTTTTTTTCCTGTGCTTGGGTTAAGGAGAGCAATAGATGAAGGAAGACATCTAGAAATCTAGCATCTAGACATCTAGCAGATTCTTTGAGCCAGTCATTGTAAAATACCATGCTTTGGCTTTTGAAGATACTTGCCTGTATTGTACACTTAGAACTGAAATCATATGCACCTTTTTTTGCTGCATATTTTTTTAATAAACTTTGGAGATGGTATAAATTTCCCTAAAAGTTTATCATGTCTTGCAGCACCTAAAATTTTCAGCCTGAGAATTCTGATTCCAATAGTAAGTATTTGAGCATTGTGGGTTTTCTCCCTTTTTCTCTCCTCCAACTTACTACTATATTGCGTGTCTACAGGCATTTCAGAAAGACAAGGAAAAGCTAATCTTTATAACCAAAGTTGGGTTCTTCTCCAACCCAATACTGGTCTTTTTGGTTTGGTGAATTTATTTTTATAATTTCTAACTGAAGCCATGTCATTAAGTCACCACTACTAAGTATTAAAATAACAGAGCACACTTCTGGAAAAGATAACTCCAGAATGATGCAAATGCACAATGCTGACCATCTTGGTCATGACTGAGTGTGCGTAAAACGTCTGTAGCACAGCCAAGTGAAGTATAGATCTGTTGCTCAACTTTGTTTAAAAAAGAAAAAATAAATCTTGGTGTGTGTGATTTTATTTTTTTTCATCATATATTTTTCACAGGATAACTCATCCTTTTATAGACAGCCTTAAAAGAGATTTGAGTGTAATATATTATAAAGCAGTTTGCAATGTTTGCATTTCACATGTCCACCACTAGGGCAACCGTAAAGTTAATACCCCGTTGGGGGATTCATACTCTATCAAAAACATAAAGCTTCAGTTGTACTGATAACATGAGTTTTTTGAAGAGTGAGTTGTTGGTAAACTCTTCTTTGTGAGTGTGTGAGCTTAAAATTCTCAGAGTTAACCTAGAACGCAATACACATAATATTCCTACGTGTTTCTTAACTTATAAACATCTACTTAATTTCTGTTTATTTCTTTCTTAGTAGCATTGATATAGCAACAACAGTGATGAATTTCTGCAGTGCTGGCTTTTAATTTTGTTGCTCTTCAACTGCTTTTCATCATCTCCATGCTACTGATTTGTGCTGCTTGATTTCTTTGAAGCAAAAGGAGTATGTAGAAATAATGAGAAAAAATCTTGCGGTTTGTCATAGTTTAGCCCTTACCTACATGGTATCTAACACTGGAAGACTAATTTCTTGCATGTAACTAGTGCTGAACCTGGTGCCACCCATATCATTATGTTAAACAATACATTTTCATGAAATTAGTCAGAATGGTAGGTTTTTAATATTTATTTACATCTTAGAAATAATATCTATAATATCTATTGATTGCACAATTGTCACTGAATAATCCTGCATTCATTTGCAGTAATTCCAGGAACTGCAAGAGTAATAGTAATACGAACAAGTCTTCAAAATAACTTCATTTTATGAAATGTAGTAATATAACAGTCAGAGAGCATGGTTTGTTTAGCTGTGCATCTTTAGTTAAAATAAACGTTATATAGGAACACAGTGTATGAACACTGAGTTCAGTTCACCATCTGTGATTTCTACTGAGAAATACAGTAAGTTTAGAAATTGCATTCTTATAAATTACCTTTAATACTGTCTTCTGATAGGTTTTTTTTTAGATAAGTAAGAGAAAAACACACAGTGTAAATAAAAAATACCAGTGAACAAGAATATTATAAGTGTTTTGAAATGAGAGAAAAAGCAGATGGATTACTAAATATTTTTTAGCAGTGATTGGCTTATCTATTTTTTTAATATATATACACACATATGTGATTTTATATATGAATTGCAAAGTAGAATTCTCACTTTAAAGAGAATTAATTTATTATTTTTATTTTATTTATTGATTTCTTTTAATCAGGAGTGGCACCTTTCTGAAAGTAGCAATTGATTGGTTTTGGAACAGATGTGAGCCAGTACAAAACAGAAAAACCTCTGTGTCACAGAGTGCAGGATGTCAAGCTTTCCAGACCATTCCACATGGGCCCATTGCAATTGTTTTGACACATGCTACTGCGTGGAGGTCTACACATCTGTGATCCTTTTTTGTAGAACCCGTTTGTGTAGGGTCTGCAGATGCATGTTTTCTGCAGCATTGAGGACACCTTTCAAAATACTCATCTAAAAATACTACTAGATTACCACTACAAGTCATTCCAAAGTAAAATTAAAATGCCATGTAGGAATCTGTGCGTGTCTCAAGACCCTTCACATCAAATATGTATAATTCAGCAGTAAAAACAGTTGTTTTGGTTATTGCTATAGCCCTTGAAACCATGTCTTTTGCACTTTCTTTCCGCTGGTGATGTGCAGAAACTAATTGGGCTTGCTGTGTGCAGTACTGACTAATGTAGAAAATACAAAGCACAGTTAATTTTTTTTTTTTATTGAATAACTTTTTTTGGTCTCATTTTGAATACCTTATTTTAGTGCTATACAAGTTTCTGAAAGAGGAGGTCATTAGCAATTTCATGCAGACAGTTCTTGTATTTTTTCATAAATCTGTTCTTTCCTTCTGTTTCCATTTAATATGCTTTAAGTAGCCATGACCACTTACAGCAAGTGAACAAACAAATAAATTATTTTGGAATGTGACCATAAAGTCATAGCTTTCAGTACGGGAAGAATTAAGACGGTTACGTTTACTACTTTTTCTTACTCATCATTTAGTTACAGTGTAGTTCAGATAACTGAAATATCAGAAAGGCTTGGTTGATTTGTATAAATGAAAAAACACTTTTTTTCTCTTAAAATTGCTCTCTCACCATTAACACTGTACATCGTTTAACCAGACGATGGGTGCTGCAACAACTAATTCAGGAAAACTCCTTGCCCAGTCTTGTGACTAAAGGAAACTTGGGAGCAGCACCTGTGGAGAGAATTCACCGACTAGTGCAGGAGGAAATGAATGTCTGCTCTGAAGCTGCTGGGAGATATCCAAGCAACTACAATGCCTGGTCCCATCGCATCTGGGTTTTACAGCATTTGGGAAAGCTGACTGTCAAGGTATAATACAATAGTGAATAAAGTCTTAAATTTCCTTGTCTAAAAAAAAAAAATACTGGTTTGCCAAGCAGATCCTTTGACATGGATGGAGAATATCGTATTAAGCTAGCACAGGTAGCTAAGAGTGTTTTAAATAAACAGGCAAAATATTGCAGTGAGTATGTTTTTGCATTTTTCTTGCTCTGCAGAAAGATCATATTTTTCTTGCCTATATACAAAGTTCTGTTTTTGTACTTGGTGTTAATGAACTTGTGGCAGGAGGATAGATGGGACTATGCGAGCTGAAATAAAGAAGAGGCAACTGCAAACAATTATTCTAGCACTAATCTTGAAATTCCTAATAGAGGAAAAGAAAATACATGACAGATACTATTTTGATAATGTAATGTGATGTCTTGTAGTGATACCCATATTCAGCTTATCTGTGGTTTCAGAATATTGAAGGATTAAGTAAAGACAGCAGAAATTTCAGAGAAAGCATAGTAGTGCTTGTAACTAGTTTCTTCAGCTCCAACAGTATCTTTTGACAGCATTTAAACTGAGGGCTGATCAAGCTGTTTCAGCTCCAGCAGGGACATCTTACTACTATGCAATCTGAAATACTATCATGTATCTAAAACATCAAGACGTGCAGCAAACTGAATTAGTTAATGTGACCTGGTCTAAAATCACATAGACAGTTTTGTAATACTGTGGTTTCTAAGCTGTTATGTGAATTCCTTGTGAATATTAGGCTGATACAGTGACACATCACACACTCTTAATGGCAACAGCTGCATTTTGCCATCCTGTACATACTTAGGGGAGTGAAGAAGAAATCTAGTGGAGGTTGAGTCTGTGTAGCCGTTATTTTTATGTCTTACGGGCTAGCTACTGCTAGCAATGGATGTTGTTTTGCTGATGTTTCCTGTTGTCACTGGAGAAATTTTAAAATTAGCTGTATCAGATCTGTAGCAAATAGCAATGATGTTCCAGACTTTGAGGGAGACAGCCCAGAATTTGGACTCATCTGCCTACCAAGTTTGTATGAAAAAGTAGTTATGGAAAAGCCAGAAAAATTAAAGGATTGGGATAGATCGGAGGTTAGAAGTTAGGGTTAGAAGTCTATATTAACAGGAAACAGTGTCTTTTACTTAAGTCCTTAATAGCTTCATTAAAAAGAAGGGGGAAAAAGTTAGCCCTATTATTAGAACTCAAGTAATTTTATGCTTTAGTTAACAGTAGTTTGAAGCTCAGGGTAACACCCTGAGTGCTTTTTAGTCTTGCTATTCCTTGCTAATTTAAATAAGCAGAAAGAACTGTGTTGTGATAGAAAGAAATAACTCTTCTCAGAGCTGGAGTTATTCTGGTGGGTTTACTTGTAGGCAGTTGTCAATGCTTTGTGTCACAAAGCATGGCTGGGAAGGAAGTGTTTGAAACTTGTTCGATGGCTCCCAAGTCCGTTTGCCTTGTCTGCCATCCCTGTTCTCATACTGGTCTTCTTTTTAGGCTGATTAGTAAGGAAGTGATAGTTTTCTCTGGTTTTGTCCAACCAGCTTTTGTTACCTCTGGCAAAATTTCACTGGTGCTGCTGTTCCCCGAGCAGTGTGTTTAACCCACTGGGAAATCTCCATGTTGACTCAAGGGGTTTTTTGGTGATACCACCAATGCGTCTCTTCAGATGGCCTAGCAGAAGGTGTTTGGGATGCAGGAAAATTAGGGAAAAGTGTGGAACATAACAGATACTGAGAATCTTGAGATACAACTTGTGTCTAGGTGATTTTAAAAGGCAGAATTAGAAAGTGATTATTCTTAAGATATGATGCGAGGAAAAAAGCAAATACGAAGCAGGACAGGGAGAAAGCAGACATTACAGATATTCGCAAAAATGTACAGGTTGTTTTCTTATTTGTCTCATTTTATACCTTTAGCCATTTGTCTGCTTGAGTATCTGAAAAGAATGGTAAATTTCACTGAGATGTAAGACTGGAACTGTGCTGAAAAAATTAGCAGATAAAACAGTCACTGTGATTCTACAGCCATTTAGTTCTTGCAAGGTTGCCTCAAATTAGAGCACCCTGTATTATTTAGGGCCACATTTCTGCTGTAATACAAACTTTGCTTCTAGCTTGAGGTAGTTTTTATTACAGTGTACAAGGAAACAGACACCCCGAAACATAATGTGTGTTGTATTATCACTGAAATAAGACTTCTCAAAGCAGAATTTATCCTTTATGAAACTGTTGGCCTGCTTTGGAGGATTTGTGAGGGTAGGTTGTTTGGTCAGGTTTGGGCTTTTTCCTTTGGTTTGGTAATCCTAATGCTTCTGCAGACTGAATCTCAGTTCAAACTCTGGGAAAAAGATATAAAATACTAGAAGAGAACGTTTTGGCCCTGTAGGAAGATTTTCTCACAGAATATAGATGTTCTTCTTTCTTACATTAGACAGTAAAAAAAACATTATCTTGTTTGAATATAGAAATCTCAGTTTGTTTTTCCTGCAGAAGTTGAACTACGTTAGCAAGCTTACATAGTGTTTGAATAGCATTTGTTACTACCAGTTAAGGATTTGTCAAGAACAGGTTATTCCAAACCAATCTAATCTTTCTGGTATTGGAGTACTTGCCTCAGAAGAGGAAGAGAAATCTGGACTTCAGCTTTCTCACCTGACAGTACAGTTAGCTAATGGGTGAAAAACATGGGACCCAGACACTTACTAATAGGTTGGTGCGTAGTTAATAGGAGAAACAGATTAAGAGAATAATATTGGTATAGTCTGTTAAAATTCATATATATCATGATGCTTCAGAGAAATTGAGTGGGTACAAAAATAGTATGTAGTTCAGCAAGGATGGACAGACTTTCTTGTTTTTAGACAGGGATACTCAATTTCATAATTACAGGATGGAGAGTAACTGATGAGGCCCTACAATAAAAAACAAGCAAAGAACAAGTGGTAGAGTGATTGTCATGAGACAACAGCTCTCTTGTGTGATGCCCAGAAGACAGAATTATGTACATAAGACACAAAGTAATCTTTCCTGCAGACAATCCCCAGTAATGCCTTGGCTTTTTCTTAGATGACTGGACCTCCAAAAGTACCTGTCTTTTGTGTTAGTGGACATTGATGTATTTATCATGTTATCCTTAAAAGTTTTTTCCGCAGATACAGTTCCTTTTCATTTCCCCCGTGTCCCAGATCAGGCAGGAAGTTTTAAGCTGCAGTTTATGGTGGGTAAGCACTTTAAAAAAGCAAGCACGGGGGCAGGGAGGGTGTAAGAGGGAGTGCAGACCCAGAGATTGAGGCAGAGGTCACCAAGGGCATATGTCCTGTTCTGGAGCAGGGTGCCAGTTCCATGGTACTCAGCTCACCACCGAAGGCAGGAGAGGGCCCTTTGTGAGAGGTTGTCAAGAGTGGGGAGGGAGGCATTTTCATATCACTTCCACTTTGTTTCACAGAAGAATGGCAAAGGGTTTGTGCTTTTTGGTGTGGAAGTGGAGAAAACTGACTCGGTAAGAAAGAACCTGTGTTGGAATTCAGACATTAGCTGGCTGTTTGTTTTACCTCCAGTTGTTTGAAGCATCTTCCACTGTTACTCTGAGGTTCCTAGAGGAGAGACTTTGTTTGTTGTAGATCTGAAGAGGTTTAATGGCAGTCTTCTGTCTTGCTTTCCTAAAAGAGGTTTCCTAGTTCAGGTAAGGAGTGATGCTGTGAATCATTCTGTTTGCTTTGTGCAAAGAGTTAAAATGCATAATGACAATGTTCCCCTGTAACTTTGTAGCTTATAAGTGTGTCAGGTAAACGAATCAGATTATTCCGAGATCAAAGTTGGACATAATGTGCATAGTACCTGTTACAGCTGAATAAAGACTGGTCTGATTTTTCTGATGTTGCCCTTGAGCACTATGTTGTTTTTAATAGGCTTTTAAATTTTAATGTTCAGAAAATTAAAATAGTAAGCTCAATTCTGCTGAGAATAGAGAAGCTGATCTTGTGGTTTAAAGTGCAGAACTGGAGATGGGGAGTCTTAACCCCCTTAAGAATCCCATATATGGGCTGTTATTTAATAGTGCCCTTCAGTTGCCTGATCTGTAAAAGGAAGACAATGCTAGTATCTCTTGTCAAGATCTAAAAAAGCATGTTGAGTATCTCAGGTAGAAGGCACTAATTAGAATCATAGAATTGTTGAGGTTGGAAGGGACCTTTAAGATCATCAAGTCCAACCATTAACCTAACCTGACAAAAACCACTTCTAAACCATATCCCTAAGTACCACATCTACCCTTTTTTTAAACACCTCCAGGGATGGCGAATCCACCACCTCCCTGGGCAGCCCATTCCAATATTTGATAACCCTTTCAGTGAAAAAAATTTTCCTAATGTCCAGTTACATCATTTGTATTTGTTCTAATATCTTTTAGAACAGATGCACCACAAAAAAGTTTATAACTAGCCTTGCGCATTTCCATGGTTTTCTTTGTGGGAGGCTGTGCGTCTTGTGCTCTAGGAGAAAAAAAGAAAGACTTGTGCCTATGAAAGTTGCTTTGCATCAGCTGGTCCTGTTAAGTGATGTAGGTAGCTTAGAAAAAGACATTAAAAGCAAGAATATACCACTAAGGTTATATCCAGAGTCTTTAGAAGTAAATGAAAAAGGTAGTTTTGATTTCTCTGGAGAGTTTAAATTCCAGAGGAGCAACGTCAGGACAGAGGTTAAAGCCTATAAAGAAATACCAACCATTAGTTCTAATAGAGAAAGTGAAATAAAATAAGCTTTGCCCAATAGCCAAACTCACCCATCTTCCTAGAAATACATTTTAAAGGTTTAAAACCATTCAGAATTAAGAGAAAATTCATAGGTGCTAGCAGTGTTAGAAATACAGCTGCAGTCACCAATGTAAGTATTTACCACAGTTACTGGGAAAGCCTTTCTGGGAGTTCACCAGTTACCAAGTGAAGCAACTTGATTACAGACAAGTAGTTTTGTGTTTCACAGTCCCTAGTACTTGGAATGTTAGTGGTTGACATCCTTTTCTGGAAAATGAAAGTGTGAATAACTTTAAGTCATTTATTTATTTATTTTAAGCAACTCGCCCACCCTCTGACACTCAGAATGCACTATGCAAAAATTAAAATACTTCTAATACCATGTAGTTTAGTGTACCCTCTGCCTCCTCAAAGTAGTCTTTATTCTGAACCATTTTAAGATTCTTAAACCACTGTTTATTTCTCATTATAAGTGGTTTGGTTTTTTTTTTCCCGTCACCTTGTGGGAAGCTTTCCAAGACACCTTCCTTTTCAGAGTTTGGAACAAGTATAATTTCTCTTGTGCAGCGCTGCCAAGATACTTGGCAGCACCCAGTGGAAAAGGCTCAGTGATTATTTAATTTCTCTCTGTGTGTTATTAAACCATTACCACAGTGGCTGAAATCCCCAGAGGAGAGGTTACCTTAATACAGAAACATTGGTGGTAAATTCCTTCTTTATATTTGTTGATAACTCTCACTCCTTTTTGTTTCAGGTTCTCCTTGATGAACTTTCATCCACTAAATATTGGGTATCCGTGCATGTCTCAGACCATAGTGGATTTCATTACCGCCAGTTCTTACTCAAGTCCTTGATAGGCAGAACTGTGACTGACAACAGTGTACTGGTACAAAATCAAATGGTAAATGAGCAAAACCCTAGCCTTCAAAAGGAGGAGGAGAGTGCAGGGGCAGAAGCTGCCTGTGCAGAGGAGCAGAGCGTGGATCTCCCCCGCCATTTAGAGGAAGAGTTGGAGCTCTGCACTGAGCTGATTGATACTTACCCAGGGCATGAAACCTTGTGGTGTCATAGGTAAGAGGACTTGGTCAAAAGACTGTTTTCTGATTTGTGGATTGTTTTTTGCCTGATGTTTCCAGACAAATTGTTGT
>VZSZ01006957.1:38753-53244 GCA_013398815.1 Ibidorhyncha struthersii | reverse complement strand
ACAAATGCTTATGAGTAGGTAGCAGCTAATTTCCTTTTTAAAATGCATCTACTTAATGTTGATTTGAGATGTCCTACAATTACTTGTTGTTTTCTAATACTAGATAATTTTCTCCATACCTTTAATCCATCTTCAGTGGAACCTAGCCAGGTATAGACTTTCATGGTTATAAATCTAGTTTGGCTGTGAGGGGAAGTTGAAATTCTGCCATATAAAATGTTGTTTTCTGCTGTCTAGTTAGAAACGTAGAAGGGCATCCTAGCGCTGCTTTCCAGTTGTGCTAACTGAGTTTTACCTTGTTTATCTC
This sequence comes from Ibidorhyncha struthersii, assembly GCA_013398815.1. Classification (NCBI taxonomy): domain Eukaryota; kingdom Metazoa; phylum Chordata; class Aves; order Charadriiformes; family Charadriidae; genus Ibidorhyncha; species Ibidorhyncha struthersii. The sequence continues at coordinate 52,937 of VZSZ01006957.1, read as the reverse complement.
AAATATTTTGTATTGCATGTTACTTAAATTTTTACATATCCTAGTAGTACAAAATATATTTAAAAAAAAAAAAAAAGAGCACCCCTACAGTCCTAACTATTCTATGCAGATGTCTTCCAAAATTTACAGGTACAATTTTAGTGGTGGTGGTTGGTAAATAGATTTTTTTCACATATTTATCAGCAGACTTGTTTTTATATGTATTAGTGGCAGAATGGACTAAGCACAGCAGTAAGTTATTGTATTTCTGTAGAAAATGGAAAATAGTGTAAAATTGGTTTTGTTAAATGTTGGCAGTTTTTAAATAAACTTTTCATCTTCTAAAAACCTCTGTTTTCTGTGACAACATATTTACCATGGACTCCAGTTTAATTGTTTACCAACAGATATCCTTCATAATTATTGCTAATCTCTTTAGAGATAGATAAACTTCTTTTAACAGGAACTGCATCTTCCCATGTGAATTTAGGTGATGGCAGCAGACTTATTTTATGGTCTATTTAAATGTCAACAGTTAAGACTTTTCCAAATGCATTCCTACATCTTTTGTTCAAGCTTAGTTTGTGAAAGGATGGCGATGAATAGCAGCTCTTCCGTATAAGAAATTTCCTTCTGGCAGTAGGCAGCTGGCTGTACCCTCTGGAGCTGCAGAGCTTGGACAGCTGAATGATGCTCAGTTTCTGTAACTTCAGCCTGATGTTCAGTGATGTGCTTGCCTTTTTTAAAATCTGGAATCAACTGGAATAGCTTATGCCAGACTTTCCATGGTCCGTACAATTTCTGTGCTGTCATAACTGAAGTGAAATCATTTCATGGATCTTAAAAGGAGGTTGCCCTCTTACGTTCAAAAAATATACTTTTGTTTGAATCATATTAAAGATAGATATAATATAGAAGCATGGTACTTTGATCCCAGTTGATTGCCTTTAGAACATAAATTTTGCGCTCTAAATTTTATGGGACTACCTGAAGAAGAATCCTCAGATGACCCCTAGTGTAAACTGTATGAAAATATGCTTGAGGTATGCTCGTTGTTTTTGTAAGCTCTCTGATTGTGCAAACACGTATGCATTAACACCTCGATCCACAGTTTTAGATCTGCAGTTATGCTCCTCAAGTAGCATTCTACTTCACGTATAGTTTTGTGTTTTCATTTATCAAAAATTGTTCAATGTTTATCAAAACTGACTTATAGGTTAAGATATCTTTCATAGACCTGAGTTACTGCAGCAGTAAATCTGTTTCCAGTCCCTGTATATTGGGACAATCAATAGCTTTCTAAAGAGCTTTCATTCCAGACTGTTAGTGAAATAATTCTGAGGTTCATACAATTTAAAGATTTAATAATTTACTAAATTATTAAATAGTACTTTAAAAGAATATTGAATTTTTAACAGAATGTGTGATTGGACTTGTTTTTTTAATCTAAGCAATGTCTACATCAGGATATTTCAGTGTAACAATGTACATAAAAGATTCTTCAGATAAAGTTAGCCAGTTGTATTTTAGATACTTTACAGTCTATGACTGGAATCATAGGTCCAGTAATTCTCCAGTTTGCTTAAATCTTTTCTTGGTTTGTCTTGTTACCTTGGTATCTTGTTCATTAGATATGCATGCAAATTAATGAGCTAACAACACATGTGAAGACAAATGAAAAATGTGATGTGTCTCCATGGCCATTCTCTTCTACTTCCACTTTGTAATACTTACTTGCTCTCTGGTATAGGGCTTCAAATCTTCCACTGTTTTCCAGTTCTAGTAAATACAAATGTTCCCCAGCTACTAATGAGCATATGAAGACCTTTAAAACTCCTTTGCTGGATGTCAGAAGGCAGTGGTGGCATTGTCTGGTTTCTCAGAGGTACAGAGCACCTGGCTGTTCCCCTGCAGCTTGTCTGGGGTTGCTACACCTTTGAAAAGGAAGGCATGGATTCACTGCTTCCTTGGTAACCTGACACTTGAAGCACCTTTGAGAACTACTTTTCTGCAGTATCTGATAGAGAAGTTAAAAAAGAAAGGAAGTAGAAAAGTTATATTAAGAAGTATTTCAGTAGCAAGGTGAGGCATAGCAGGGGGGAAAAAAGCATAGCAGAAGCAGTTTCGTCATTTGCCTGCATCGTCTTTACCTACACAAGGAGTATCTGACATGCAGGCCTGTTGGCAAGCTAGGAGGGCAGTGTCCAGGCCTTTTGAGGGCAAGCATGTTTCAACACTTGAAGTGGAGTGTTTGCAAGTGAAGGAATTTTCTGTTTTATTGTGGGACAGCTTTTTTAAACTTCTCTTGCATATATGCTGTCTCAACTCTGACATACCCTATAGTATCAGTATTTCTTTTGACAGAGTAACCTTTCCTGGTGTCTTATAGCTCAGAAGACAAGGTGGATAACAAAGATTTTTAGCTGCAGAACCTGTGGGGTTTCAAAGGTCTTGCTTTCTTTCTCCGTATAAGCTTGCTTGTTTAAACAGAGGTATTAATCTGCCTGGTACCTCCATCTAATTGGAAAAAGGGACATCTCTGAAGGTGTACTTAGTGATTTCCATGGCAATCAGTGTTTGCCAAGTGGAGTCAAATAGAAGGTGGGAAGAGAAAGATCAGTCCAGCCGTTCGTTATTGTTCATCAACCTAAATCTAAAAGAATACATCTTTAATGAAACACATACAGACATGAAGTTAAGGAAGACTGAGGCATCCCAGTTCTGTAGTGTCAATTCAGGTTAGCACATCTCTGTAAGCGTGTTTAGCTGTATGGGAGATAACTCTGGTTTTGGCCAGGGAGATTTATCAGAGCTGCAAACAAGTCACTGGAGCCGTGAAAATTTAGTAGCCACTGATAACCTGTTGACCCTAATTTCTTTCCTCATTGGGGTGGCTTCACTATTGAAGGGCAATACGGCTTTTTCTGAGGAAAAGTGAAATGGGAACCCTCCTCTCAGTGCATAACTGCTGTCTTTACAATGTGCTGTCTAGCCCCATTCTGCAGGTGACTGGCCCCTTTTGTACCTTTTGCTGTCTACCACTGCTTTGTTCCTCCCCATTCCCACTGTTTGGTGGTTGGGTTTTTTCCTGTTTTCAGGGAAGCTGAAAACCTTGATTCTGTGTAGTTTATTGTATCCCATGACAGCTTTATTCTTTACTTTCTGAAGCCTTTTCAGTTTGACTGGAAATGTAAATCTTTCAAAAAGCCTTAAAAAGGAATAGGGATACTGGTTTCTACAGCCCCAGCAAACACAGCCTGTTCAGTTTAGCAGTGCTTGACCTGAATTAATAGAGAAACTAAAATATGCTTCCAGCTGCTCCATCTGTGAATGTCCCATCTTACAGGGAAAACTGCAACTACTGCTCTAATTGAGGAATCAGAGAGGAGAGTGGGTGACAGAGGTGAGAAGTAGTTTCTTAGGGGCTAGAATGGAGATGGAAAGGGAACAACATGATATATAAATAAATCAATTCCCTTTCTGCCTTACAAGACTTCAGGTTTTCTCAGTCAGCAGTAGGTCTTCAATTATAACAGCCCAAATCTTGTGTGAGAAAGAGAACGTACTTGCGCTAATGAAGTGGATGCCACCTGGTTAAAAATAGCTACGTGGACTTCAAATGCTCATTGGTGCAGAGCAGGGCAATGCTGGGTGCACTGAGTCATATTTAGGAACTGGAAAATGGACTGGGAAAATAATGTCAGTTCTTTGCTATCCTTGCTAACAGCACTAATCACTGCAAACTTACCAGCACATGGGTGAAACGGTCAGATCACCTGCGGGAGCTGGTAGAACATAGCACTGGAACAACTTGTTGATGACTCTGGACATTGAGAGAGAAAGGAAGGTACGTGTCGCCATCCATCTCTAATTAGAGGTTTCTGTAAGGGAAGCAGAAATATAAAGCATATTTCCCGTTAAACCTGGAGGGCAAAGTGTTGTCTTGTAGTTAGAATTTCCATTAACATTAAAGTTGTTACCTTTAAGGTTGTCAGCATTAAAATTAGTTTGGCCTGTTAACTATTGGCATTAGCTGGACGTCTGATATAGGGTCTTGCATATGACCATTTTGTTACATACTTGGCCAGCTGGTCAGCCTTGGGAATGTTTCTTCACAAGTATCTGTGCTAATTAATGGAGGAACTTTCTGAGATGTTCTCATGGATAACGAGGATTCTATCCTTGAGTTGTATGACAAAGAACACCTAGTCAAAGAGAGCAGGTGGTGGTGTCTTTCTCTGAAGTAAGGCATCCTGGAGCAGACGAGTGTACAAACCTTGAGGATGCTACTAATCTGCCGTGTTTTGAAAGGCCCAGCCAACTTGGCAGAAAAGTGAAAATTCTGGGTGTCCTAACCTGAACTACCTTCATTACAATAACAAAAATCACACCCATAGGCCAAGAAGACCCTTACCCATGTGAAGACCCTTCCCTTGCGTAGGCGCAGTAACTGAGGAGAATGACATAACCAATATTGTAATCATATGTAAATTGATAGCCAATCATTGTCACTGGGAGTGTGCTAGCTTGCCACTTCCGTGTATAAATATGACAAGAAAGACTGCATGGGGTGTGCATGATCTGTGGAAATATTCCACTGTGCACCCTGGCCAGAATAAAGTAATGTCTCCTCTCTAAACATAGTCTCTGTGTTTTGGGAGAATCGGGACTTAGACCTCTTTTGCAGGTAACAAAAGGAGGGGATGAGGAGAAGCCTACTGAATTATTTAGGTCGTCTTGTGACACTGAATGTAAGACAGGCTCATTACACCAGAGGAGGTTAATCACACAGCATGGGAGACCTGCAGGGAGTGGGCCAACGGACCTGGTTGTCGGAAGACCTCAAGCCTAATCTGTCCATTTGTGAAGGATAAAAGCTATGTTATACTGAGTGTTTCTGGGAGTCTGACTATGTCAGTGAAGTTGAGCCTTCAGTACACCTTCCTGTATGGTTAACTAGGTTGCAAGATACCGTCTTACTTCTTTGTTTCTCCCTTTGTTATTTTTCTGGACCAGTGAATGTTTTTTTGCCTTTTTCCTGTAGTGCCAAAGGTTCAACAGGAGGAATAAGGAGTATGTCCCCACTCAGGGAAAGGAGGTAACCATGTTTGAATATGACATGTGGTAGTTAAATGTGCTAAGCAGTATGCTGTGGCACAAAACAGGAGTGATTTGTTATTGTAGTTGTTGCTTGCGTTTTGATAAATCTGTAGGAGGACAGACTTATAAAAAAAAAAAGGACAGATTTAATCTGTGCTTTTGTGTTTAGCACCTGGCTGCTGTGACTTCTGTTCTGAAGAGTTAAAGTCATGTTGTGAAAGGGCGTGTTAGTTATACTAAAGCAGATTATTAATGACCAAAGGTAATGGAAGGAGAAAGGACACAAAGCCCTTGGGTCTTAGAGGTGTTGATCCTCAGTGTCAGCACTTAATAGTTAGTGTTTTGATAGTCAGCATTGCCATGGCTGGCATCTCTATCCTCAGGGAGTCTGCAATCTGTCTACCTCATATTGTAATGAATGGGATTTTGACATTGATAGTTGATATACAGGATTTGATATTTTGACAACGAACCTAGCTATTAGTGCTTTAATTCCATATTTTGTAGTTTTCTGTTTTCCTGTGAAATAAAGCAATACTGCCCATGCTTTATACATAGATTGCTAACACAGTAAAGCTAAAGACTGAGGCTGAGATAAATGACCATTATTTTTGATACTGCTTTGAAAAAACTGAGGCCTTTTTATACAGAGCACTTAATTATATAGATCATATTTTACATAGCCCTTCTGACGTTCAGCACAAAATTCCTTTTTGGTGGCAGTGCTCTGCATTGCTCAGCACACCACAGCTCCTACTTGGGACCCAAAAAAGAAGGAATACTCAGCGTGCATATATTTAACAAAATGCAGATTGGTTAATGCACTGTCACACAAGACTCCTGTGGAGGAGGCATCTGGGACGCTGCTCTCTGGTCTGGCTCTTAGCTTCCATCAGTCATCCGTCGTGCACTCAAAGGACATTAATTCAGTCTCTGTGGAAAATTTTTATTCCAGTTTGAGTGATCTTTGTGTTCCTATGTTTTTCAGTAATACCAGCATATATGTGCATGTATGTATAGATTTTGTGATTTCAGTTTCTAAATTCAACAGAAACAGTAGATAGAAAGTGTTTAGATCATTGAACAGCAGGCATAATTTTTACTAAGACTGCAATGTTGTAACTGCAGCAAAGAATCCGTGGCATTTTTGTGATATATCACATATGAACCACAGTATGCGGTCTTAGTATTGATACTTCTTGTGCGAATATATTGCCTATAGAAAGAACTTTTAATAGGTCAACCCCTACCTACCACAGTTTGCTTCAAAAACTGCTAGTGAAATGATTTTCTGCACATACTGTTTTCACAGCAGCCTTTATTCAGGAAGGTGTCTGACACCAGAAGTTCTGATTCCAAACACCATTTTGCTTTTCATGTCGTTAGTTTCATTGTAACAGTTAAAATAGTGGAGTATTGCTATGCATTAATTATCTGAAGATATTATTTCCAATGTAGATCAATATGAAGCAATAATACTATACACAAGTAAAAATGAGCTTTATTTTAATAAAAGTTAATCTTAAAAAAGTTCTTCTTTCCTTTTTCACTCTTCTAACATACTTCAATTTATTCTTATGGTGACATACTGTAAAACCATGACAAAAAAATCACAAGAGGTCAGAAGTACCAGACTACTTTCAGCTAAAATCAAGCTAAAGTAAAATGAAGAGAGTACACGTAACCATAACAGTTGGCTACATCTTGACAGCTAGACTAACATATTTATTTTTTTTTAAATGAGCTGTGCTGTCAATACTTTTAAATTTGTCTGTACTGGTTTGGAAGCATGCCTGTCTCCTCTGAAACTCTCCCAAGAGGGACAAAAATGTAGATCTAGGATCTTCTCTTCCTCTTGTCTTCCTTCTTTTTGGAAAAATGGTTACCTGTGAACACACATTTATGTACCTATATACGTATTTTGAGCAGGGATGAAATTTCCTCACCAAAATAGGCAAAGATCCCATTTCTTTAGCAATGGCCATAGGGCCACCTTTCACCTTAACTTGGTTCATACGCTGATGCCAGAACATTTCTCAGCTGGCCCTCCACTGACCCTTTTCACTCAGTTGTACCGCCCACTCTTTTCACCTCTCTGCATCACAGTCGTCCTTAAACCTGACCCGGCAATCTTACTTTGCAAGAGGAAAAAATGTTAGTGGAGAGGGATTGTGCATGAAGTACATCATCCTTCAAATCTACAGGAGTTTACATCTCCTTTGTCGCTGCCATCTACCATTTGGTGACTAGTGTTTATGCATAGTCCCCCATTAAGTGAAGCTTTTACAAATGGAGGGTGTAAAAGGTATCTTTCCATAATGAACTTAACAGATGTATCTGAACTTGATCTAAACAAGCAGGCTTCCTTCTGGGCTAATTTACTGTAACAAGGAGGATGTTCCATTATCAGCATACAGAGTAACACACTTAAGGTTTAGAAGTTGATTTATTTCTATGCTTCACCATCACCATAAAAATCATGTTATAACAGACATCAGATACATTCATAGCTCTTATAATTTGAATTAATGCAAGTATTAGCATAAACACAAGTCTAGACAAAACATTGCTTTTCATTTAGTCTGTTCCTTCTGTGTTCTCAGAGAACAAGAAAACTATTTCAGTTTTCCACAAGGCTCTATTATCCAACTCTACTCATCCTTAAACCCCACAAATTCCCCTGACTTCTTCTATGACAGCTTCTCTTGTGTTGGGTCTGCTAAACTCTTGTATATTTCAGTTGCTTCATATTTCGGTAAAAACTGTTGACATTGTAATTCTTATATTTGCTCCTGTGGTCTGAATGCAGGCCCCCAACTGGAGGATTTCCTCATTGATTTGGGGTAAGTTAGACTGGGTTGGGTTTTTGGTTTTGTGTATTCACTGAGCTTCAGACAAGGTACTGACTCGCTCATACTTACATGACATTTCTCCAATAAGCAAGGCCCAGGTATCACAAGTCATCATGAGACTAACACTTGAAAAGGGATCACATAAAATTAGTGGTCACTTTAAAATGAAAAACAAAAAAATCAGTTTCACTGGCACTTTTCTTTCAAACAGTGTTTAAATGAGCACCTCCAGTCCTGCTGGGCAGCGTGGTGAGGCCCAAGATGTAAACAGTTGCAAAGGGCTCAAACAGCAGGTGTGAAATAATGTGATATATTTTTTGCATGGGATAGCTACTACTGTGATATTTACATGCTTCAAAGAAGAAACGGTAAAAGATCATATCTGGTGTCTGTCACAAGCTTCACCTTGAAAAGACAAGACTTTTGGTGCATTCTGAAAGCCCCTGCATGCAAGTAATGAGCTGGATCCAGTAGATAGCTAGCAGGAGGGAGTTTGTGCCTCCGGGGATCCTTCATTGGGAGTACCTCCTTTCGCTCTCTCTTGGGCTGCTTGGGTCTACCAGTGGAAGTGCCTCAGCTGAGGTTCTTCCCACTTGCTGACACGCAAAAAACAAAGCTATTATGAAGTATACTGGTGCTAAGTCATTAATTTAAAACCTCAGATTGCAGCCAGGGGGCTATGGATTAGAAAACTGGAGCTGAGCCTAATTCTCGCCTGTTTTTGCCAAGCAGTTGGGCTGATGCCATGAGTGGTTTCTATGGCATCGCATGGAGTGCTAGAAGTACCTGACTCCAGGAACCAGCCCACCTGTGAGGGTACCATTTGGCTTGTTGCTGAAGTGACAAGAAATCCCCATCGAGAAAAAAATCCAGCCGCCTGATTAATGATACAGCCGTTCGGGGTTTTTCACATTCTGCAGAGCAAGCACTCCTACTGTCTGTGCTCCCTGCAAGTGTCTTTGGCTCAGGGCTTCGCCTGCCTCACCAACAGATGGAACCGGCACTGACCCTGCCAAGTCTGACCCTTCTTTCAACCTTGCAAACCTCACACCACTGCTGCCTTCTCTGAATCAGGCTTTATGCTTGCTCACATCCCTCTTCCTGAGACACCGCAGAAACCGTGCTGTAATGGAAAGATAAAAATGGAGGCGAAGCTATCAGCAAAATCANCATCTTAGGTGGCGAAGAGCAAGGTAGCGTTGAATTGTCCCATCCACTGTGTAGATCTCATAAGCAGGTAAATTAACATATGAAACCAGCAGTGGAGCTATTTGGTGCACTTTGGCAGCCTGCTGGCTGAGATTGCTGAGGGAAAGAATTCAGGTCTGAAAAGAAAGGTCTGGAAAATGGGAAGTCAAAGAAATACAAGGGACATTGAAATGTCCTTGCTCATAAGCTGTCCTGGTTTGAGGTAAAACAGAACCAATTTTCTTTTCAGTAATTTTACTTTTCAGTTAAGCCTCTTCTAACTGCTGAAATTTACAGCATGTTTTTCAGTGTCCGCTTCTAGCAGATTTGGTCTGATGTTTGTAGTGAATACCAAGGGATGGTATGCAGAGAGGGTGCTGCCTATACTTATTGCTATAACAGCCAATAGCTATGTTGTTACACCAGAGATAGGGGATAGATGCCTTTTGGACTTCAGAAATGATTGTTACTTTCTTAAAATCATGATTTTATTATTGATTCAGGGATCGTTTCATATTAAATATTGCTGCAGTAGGTGTTGTAAGACATGGACTGCTGATACTCAAATCCCAGGAGTCGCTCTGCCACCCATACTGGCACGAGCTACTCCAGCCTTGACATCGAGCACCGCCACTACTCCAGCTGCTGACCACGAGTACTGCTGCTACTCCGACTCCACCAGTACTGGCACAAGTCGCCCCAGTGACAAGGAAGCAAAGAAAGAGGTCAGCTTGTTCCCCTACCCCTTTGTGACAAAGACCCGATAAATCCAGATAGAGTGGGAGAGAATTAACACAAAAGATATCCAGAATGAAATGCCTGTGTCACAGGAGTTTTTGGTGAGGGGAAAGAGAAGTCATTTTCAGGAAGACCTTATTTCTAAACTTTTTGCCTGAAAAATGCCTCCGTGCCCCACAGCCACAGGGAGACAAGCAATGTCTGTGGTTGCCACCAGGAGTCCCAAACCTCCACCCTTGGTGCCAGCAGCTGGAAAGTCAGGATGCTCCCAACAGGTCAGCTCCTAAAAATCCCACCTATGAAGGCAGCTGAGGAGGAGTGTAAGATATGGTAAATCAAGTCAGTCTTCTCCAGGCTCCCTGTGCTCCCTGTCCCACAGTTTGCACACGCTGGCTCCTTTAACCTGCAAAAGATCTATTGGGGCAAAACCACAAGGGCAGCTGGCATATTTATTTTAATGTTTTTATTCCTTCTGAGAGGTTCCTGATGTGTAAGTTTTGCTCGAGGTTCCCTTGTGCACCTGTATGAAAAATCCCAGTTGGGTGTACTAAGTGCAAAATACTCTCTCAGAATTCATTGGCTTCCGTAAATATCACGTTCTGTTCAGGGCTGTTCTGAGAAAAAACAGCCAAAGTGGTATGAAGTCAGGTATTTTACGTAGATAAATTCTTCAGTCTGATTATAAGGTAAGGTGCTTTGTACTTATTATACAACTACTTCTTCTGGCTGTTATACCTGGAAAATGTGTTTTATTTTCCATCGCTGTGGTCAGTAAAATTCCTAGAGCGTTCACATCATAGTTTGAATGTACATTACAATCTATAATACAAAAGAGGTTTTCTCAAATTGTCTTTAAACTGTTACAGCCTTTTAGAAAAAAGATAGTCTTGGTTTATTCAGCTGTTCTAGATAAAGAACCACTGTCAGCTTTATCGCTTATCTATGCTTATACCTCAAAAAAATGTAAGAACAGTATGAAAAAATGACTGATTCACTAGTGAAGGGGAAGAGTGGAACAAAATTCTCTACAGTGTGTACAAAAGGGAGTCGTAAATTGAGAGTGACCTTCAAGTAGATTACACTCCTTTAGCATATTTCCAAACTTTTGAAATTGTCTGCTTCAATGCGTTGTTGCTGAATTCCTCAAATACTACCACATATCATGATATTACTCACATGGCTGATTCTTGACTGATTATTTGTTCCCATTTATTACACCTCAAGCTTTCAGACTTTTTTTATATCTTTGGGATTTTATTTATTTTGTGATTAAGACTGTTGCCTGGTATTCTGGCTGGCACAGCAGTTTTACTTTATTATACCCTGAAGAGCTCTCTCCTCGCCAGCCTCTTCACAGATTTAAGGCCTCTTCACAGATGAGGCTGCATTCTTTATAATTTAAATTAATTAAATATTTAGTATATGGCACCTCAGGCAAAGTAAGTGCTTCAAAGCATAACTAGTGATATACTGTCCTCTCAGAGAAAAGGGACAACCTGTTTTTACAGGCTATGGGTGGGGAGGCTACAATAATGGCAACCCAACAGAACTGAAGTTTTCTAACACATGGAAGGGCTTCTCCAAAGCTTGAACAATGGGATGATGGGAATAATCAGGAAATGAGGTTCGCAGAAACCTGCATTGAACTTTTGGGAAGCAATAACCAATGCCTGAAACAGCACTAGGAGACTCTAAGGGGTGTTGAATCCCCATTAATTAAAGGCTATCTTGCTGGCCTGTCATAAGATATAATCAAAGAAAAGGGAGAATAAGCATTTACAGCATAAAACCTTTGAGATCTTCCAATACTACCTTAAAGACTACACCTATTCAAGTGATAAAGAAAACGCCAGGCATCCTCCTTGAGCACTTGTCTAGTGTGCAGGAGTGCTTGAACATATGTTAAGGTATCGTTCCCTGACATAGGAAATCACTTTATGAAGGAAAAATGCCTGTGTAACCTAAGTGTTTGTTGTGCTGCTAATGAGTTACAGACTGCATGCAGACACGGTAAAATTTTACAGGTATGTTATATGGGAAGTCAGAACAGCTGACAATACTGGTGACTTCTACTCTTGAAAAGCATAGATCTGACTCTGTACTCCTCACTTAACTATTTCAGACCAAGCTAATCAAGAAGACAAACTGGCTGAATCTAGGAGATTTTATTCATAAAACAGGCATTCCTTCAGTTCATTGGTCCAACATGAGAATTTGAAAACATTTCCACTCCTGAAAGCCACCTACTTCAGTACTAACAAGCGCCTCCGAAGCAGTCCACACTCTTCTAGCAACATGTAATTCACACACCACGAGAGTTGGAGATTAATGCTTTTTGACATATGAAAGCTGTAATCCCAAGCTTTCAGGCAGTAAAAAGCATTCATTTCCATCAAATGTGGATCTTGAGCTATCTGACCTTAAAACTATGTCAAGCTTGCACTAGTCTTTCCAGCCTGTGAAAGCCATTTTGCCTTTGGCCCAAGGCTGAAAGCAGCAAGTCACAGACCTAAGATCATGGCGATGTCCAATTCCTGAAAATACATACAAGCTGACTAGATTAGTAGACCAATGTAGTAAAAAGTGTCTGAGCTGCCATGGCCAAGGCTTTTTATCTAGGCTAATGGGTATATAAATAAAGGTGCATTGTAGACATGCTGAATCTAATTAATGGGCTTTACAGAGCACATTTTTTTTTCCTGAAAAGAGAAACCTTCAGCGTACCTTCTTACCCGTTGAAATATCCAGGCCCAGTTAACGAGATGTCCGTATGAAGCCTGGGCCAGGCTCTTCCCTGTGAGAGATGCTTTGCCAATACTCACGCAGCAGCTTGTGCCAAACTCACCCTGAAATATTACAAGAACACAGGCAGACTGTGTTGTTGTGGAGCAGATTTAGAAACCCAGTATGACCCTGTCCACCAAGCCCAGAGGATCTCTGTGTGTACGCAGGAATCGAGGGCTCTCTAAAATCTGACAATTTCCATCTGCTTTTATACCTTCACAGTGGTGCCGAGCCGCAAGCATAATCACAAGCCGGGTGTGAGGCGGGGAGGATGGTCTCAGCTGGAGCAGGACTTTTGGGAAGAAAGGCCTGTTTACGCCCATTTTGCCCTAAGGTAATCATGTCTTGGTCACTGGGCGGGGGGCATCGAGCCTTAAAAGCCATTGACACATGGGACGATGCAAATAAAATACAGGCGGGGGGTGGTGGTGGTAAATCTATATACAATGGAAAATTGGTTCAGTGTAAATTGCACTATTTACACAGCGTGAGTGTCTGAATATGCCAGAAACTGGCTGACTTGTATTTGTTACAGATGACTTTACAATGACCTTGAAAACTGTGACACTCACAAGGCTATCATTTAATGTCCAGCAGATTGTGTAGATTCATCCACAGTGTTACTTCATTTTATAAATGTTACAGATTAGTCTTGACACTAGTTTTTCAGCCAGGTTTTATTTGCTATATTTAAATATGAACTGGTCAGTCTTAAAAGGGCAATTTACCTTTGTCCAGGAGGTTCATAAGTGTGGTTTTACAAAACTCAAAATTGTTTATACATTTTCAGAAAGAGCTAGAACAAAACCATGTTGCATAAATGAAAGCTTTACCTCGAAAAAAAAACCCAACACAAAACAAACCTCAAACAGACCACAATTTCCAGCATTTTAATTGCAATAATTGAAAGAGAGAAAAAAAAAAAAGACTAAATAATGATGATCAGATTGAAAACCTGTAAATGCCTGAAGGTCAATGCTAATGCAGCATACTAATACTGTTGCATTAGCAGTAGCATCTCTTCAGGTTCACAACCTGTGCGCCAGAAGACCTGTCATGATGAGCTGTGAAACAAACCCAGTAAAATGGAGCTCCAGAAGAAACATGCAGTTTGGATACGGATTTTTTTCTTGGGTATAATTTAGCAGTCATGAAGACTGCTGTTATTAGTCTTTTGAAATTGTAAGAATGTAACAGGATAAGGTATGTCGGGAGGGACCTCTAGAGGTCATCTGGTCAAATCTCCCTCTTAAAGCAGGGCAAATTTAGACCACACTCAGGCCTAGCTGCTTCGCTATTTTGAGAGGGAGGACAGAAAGAAGGAATTTAATCACAAGTTTTACCTAATGTAACTATCCAAGAATCAATAGCTTTGGAAGTCGCTCAGGCGCATTCTCTACACCCTAAGTTGTGGTAACCTGGGGCTGTACCAGGGCCACGTATCCAGGACACAGGAAAGAAGAAGGGAACAGACATCTCCAGGTTTTGTTATTTTTGCTACAAAAGTTATCAGTTTGGAAGCTGTCTCCACGATAGGACAGAA
>VZSZ01006957.1:17873-34842 GCA_013398815.1 Ibidorhyncha struthersii | reverse complement strand
TGGATGCCACAGTTGAAAAACTTGCTGTAGTCCATCATGACCTTATTCTTGTGAGGCAGGGAAAGTGCGTGTGGATTTTTGGGGATAAGCCTGAACATCTTGTTTGTCCTGTGGGAATGTAAAGACTCCATAACACCTTGAAATCAGGGACTACTAATTTTGAGGCTAAAGTTTGTGTCGTTTGTCTTATAAACAACGCTAACAAGAAACCTGAATTCTTTGTGTATGAGATTTGAATGGATTTTAATTGGACCAGGAATTGGCTTCTGACTTCTTTGGTACCATTTTAAGCCACAGTCATAAACAATGCTTATGTCCTTAAACTTAAAAAGCCTGCAATATGAGGATTATGTGCATCTTTAAAATGTAGTTAGCCTTCTGTTTTTATAAGCAGTGCCTACCAGTGCTAGAGCTGACATGGAAGACATGCGGGTGCAAAGAAATGGAATCTCCTGTTCAGCTGCTTATTTTGTATTTTTAACAGGCCAATGTGGGTAGTCATTTGCAGTGGTTTTGTTGTTTGGCTTTAGGTTGTCTCAGTGTGTCGTAGTGTTTATGGCAAACAAAATCAGTAAAAATTAATAGTAAATCCAGAGAAGGTGACTGGGAAAATAGGCACTACGTTGGTTCAGTGGTGTTACTGCGTGTATGTGAGTTCAGGGTTAGTTTTCAAAACTAACGATCATGTTAAAAAAATAAATTGTGCAGTAAACTTCAGAGCCGTCAAATAGACAAAACGAATGAAAAAACAGAGTGCTAAAACTTTTAACTTGCATCTCATGGCCTAGATACTTCAGAGCAGATTCAACATTTTTTTCCCTCGGCACATGAATTGTCTGCTGTTCTGGATTTCCATGAGATTATGAATTACAAGAATCAGATCTTCTCTCTTATGCTCAAAAAAAAAAAAAATTAGGTAGCTTCAGATAGTTTAATACATGTTGTCCATAGGCAGTGCAGCTTGATGAACTGAAGCTTAACTTTGAACAAGATCCTATTACTGTAGGTTTAAGGCGAGCCTTGGTGTTGCAGTAATGCATTTTTAAATATGTTTTTCTGGTTTCACAGAAGGTGGAGATTCCTGCTTAAGGAGACATCTAGCAAACAACCCTCTGCTCATTTATTTCTAATAGATTGCATGTAATACATATTGTATAGGGGTTAAAGGTTTCTGAAAAACAGATTGATTGGTTTTGCTTCATAGTATTGATTGATTTGCTAAGCCAGCTGCACAGAGCAGTGTGATAGTATTTTTCTGTTTCCACTGCATAAGACTTTTTAATCTAAAAAAGCTGTATGTTGCTTTACTGAAGGGGCCGAGGGAAACCTATTTATTTGCTGCTTTCACATATGCAGGTGATATGATGATAATACTTGTTCTGATTCTGGAGAAATAAATACAGGAGCAGTGTTATGGGTACATGACAGCTGTAAATGGCAGAGGACTTAGCTGAAGGTACTCTAGGACCATAGGATGGTATTTTTCCACCAGACCCTTTCTGCTGGAAAGAGTCCATCTTGACATGGGAGGAGGAGTGGGAATGGGAGTGCAAATCTGTTTCCAAGGAGCCAACAGGGAGAAGCCATTGGGAAAGTGGCATCTCACCTGGTCCTTTGTGTTGTCCTTACAGGGTCATGTCCTAGAAGGTGTTTGCTGTGCTGTGTTCTGTCTAATTGCACATACTTACTGGGAGAAGTTTCCATCATCCAATAAGCCTGTATAAGCAACTATTTCTGGATAAGCAGTGGGGTTTTGTACATCATCAAGGAAACTAGCGAAAGAAATGGATTAGAAGTATTTAAAACAACAAATAGTCTAGGTGAGCTAGACCACACTGGGAGCCTGTTTTTTGCATTGTCTAGTGAAAGGAGGAAGAGACGTTATGCAACATTCAGCCAATTATTTCAGAATGCTTAAAAAATCTAGTGTTGAATTTTTATTTCTTTTTTTTAGACATGGACCCTCCCTCCACTGCTGTCCAATATGTTCTTGGTTTATCTATTTAGTCTATCAAATCTTGCTCATAAGCCAGTGGTTGAGCATTACTTGCTTCTTTCTTTTTAATAAGCATTTCGATAAAATCACTTTCCGTAAGAAGATGACCACCTTGTCGCCCATCTGAGGAAAATTTGAGAGCAGGGAGTGAGACACTTCATTAAAAGTCAGGGGGCGAATGTGACAGATGAGCAGCACATCCTTGGAATTTGGGCTAAATCCATTTAGCGCTAATTTCTTTTTTCAACTAATTAAACTCTTCTGAACCTTCGTGGCACCCCTTTTGTGCATCAAGAGCATCCCTGCTGAATTTGATATTCAAACTTCCAATTCTAAAAGATGAGCACAGATCAGGAAAACACCATGACAGCAGAGCCATGGAGTCTACAAAGCTTGGCCATCTGCTACCAAGATCAACTGAGCAACTACCCTACGTTAACTCACTGTTGCTTTATTTTTTCCGTGCTGGGGATGTATATCAGGGGAAGAACTGCCTTTCTGTATACATGTGGTTGAGGTACTGGTTAAATATCTAGGAGATACAGGTTTGGTGCCCTGTATTGATTTGGATAAGTAATATGTTTCTCTGCAATTATTTCTGGTTTTCTACATAAGAGAAAAGGTTTCTGATTGTTGCTTTTCTGGTGGTCATTTAGAATATTTATTTTTTTTACAAGAAACATTTTTTTCTCAAAAATTAATGGCTATTCAGGTGGGCAAGAGCTTAGGAGTTGCGTAAAAGAAGGTATTTTTAAACAGAAGGAGGAGAAAAAAATCAGAACATACGGGAAGATTTAAAACATACATGAATATGACATTTTTTTTTCCTAACATATGCTTAGGTTTCATGAATGGATTATTTTTTTTTAAATTTACTTAATCTGATGCCCGTGTTGCAATTCTTGCCACAGAGTGACTGTTACCATGTATTTATATAGTGTCTATTATGATGGGACTTTGATCATGTTTGAAGTGTTGGTGCTTTGGAAAGCTTAAATATAACTCTTCCTCAGACTAAAAAGTTTAAATTAGAAAAGCATTTTAAAAAGAACAACTGAGAATAATATCTAAAAAAGCTCCTGCCAGAGCAGGGGGTCTTCCCCAGGCTAACGTAAGCAGGATGCTTTACCTAACACTCTTCAAATCCAAACAACAGGCAAACCCAATAGTTTTCTGTATGTTGGCTGTCTTGGGTGAATTTTGGGAGGCTGGGTACTGCCTCCACTCTTGGAAGAGGAAATTGGTATGTTTTGTGTGATGTGTGGCAGGGAGCTGAGGGTTTTTTTCCTTCTCTATTCTTAACAGCTTTCTCACACCAGCTTTTTTACGATTGCAGAGTAACTTGAGTTGGAAAGGATCCCTAAATGCCATCTGATCTAAGCTCTGCTGAAATCGGGTGACTGAGGCGAGGGCTGCACATGCCATGTTTGTAGCTCTTGGCTTAACTGAAGCATGAAGCTCTGAAGCCAAAGCGCCATGACTTTCATGGGTTTCAAACGCGAGCGTGTGCAGAAGGTTTTGCTTACCACCCCGGTGGGATGGGGCACCACTGCCGCCATGCAGAGAGCTGCTTGCTCTGCCGCTGCCCTTGGGGTGGAGGGAGTGTTTGGGTGGAGAGTGTCTACCATGTGAGGGAAACAGCAATTACCTCTTGATGGGTGCTGGTTTTTAAGTCCCTCTTATCAGTCATTCCACCCAGGAAAGAGCTGAAATATGGGTGTATTTGTATTTGCTGTGTTAGCTTATCCAGTGACCTGATAATATTTTTCTTTTTTTTTTTTTTAATTGGATTTTTAAGGTGATCAAAACAGGGAAAAGGAACATCCAGAAGTTTAGAAAACATTTTTTTTTTGGTGATAAATTATGTCGCAACAGTTTAAAAATTAGAGCACTGTTTTTTAAAAATGGAAGCTTTATTAAGCAGCGTTCCTACTAATTATGTACTGTGTATTTTACCTAATGAAGAAAATGTCCCCCAGTAACTTTGTGGTGAGCTGACAGAAACTTGTATTAAATAAAAGAGCTTGTGTAAAACCAGTCTGTAAGTTTGTAATTCCATTGCATTTTCAGTGGACATTTTACATACCCTGTCCACGAACTTCGCATGTATTTCTGATATCCACAGCTATTGTACCTTTTGTCTCAGAGTGATAAATAGGGATGAACTCAGGGTTCTGCTCTTGCTCAAGAATTATCTTCCCTTGCTGATAAATGATTAATGTAATCCACTTATGTGATTGCCATGACATCATTCAGATTTTGGCATGCTTAATTTTATTTCATAACAATGAGAAAATCCCAGAGTCCTTGAAAGCTGCTTCGTGCAGGACCATGCCAGGGCTGCGAAGCGCGTGGGAGAGACGTTTGAGCTTGATGCGTTCTTCTCGGCAAGGAATTGGGCATCGGTCTGAGGGGATGGTGCCATAATTTGTAATGTTGGCTCTGCGTTAGCTTCACCGTCCAGGCTTTAGACTTTTAAATACAGCCTTATGATAGTTAGTGTGATTGCTTAGCCCTAGTTTAAACTCTTGTCCAAGTCAGGCAGTTTTAATGGGTTGTATTTTGAGTGCAGTACCATTTGAGACACACTGATTTTGCAGTCAGGAGTTTTAGTTGCAGTTAAAGTTGAGTTAGGGACTTAATGCACTCTCACATATCTTTTTATTTCTTTACCTAACTGTAAAGACTAAATGTCTGTATTTCAGCTTAGGTGAAGCTGCTTTTTAAGGTTTAAAGGTAATTTAAGGCTGTCTGTATTTTAGTTGTGACACACATTTAATGCTTCGAGATACGATACATCAGAACATGTTCTGGATTCAAATCTAACTGCTTCATTAAAAAGAACTAGTATTTCTAGTTAGCTACTGACTTGATTATTTCTGGGTTTGGAGTCAAGATATCCCAGCCTCTTGAACAAAATTTTTGTCTCACCGAAACCCAAATAAGTAAGTTGGAAGGAGAAAAGAATAAATCAATCAGGATGTCTATAAGCTGCATGTATCACTGCTTATTTTAGATAAAAAGTAGACTTTGTAATGTGTCAGGTAACTCTTTGGGTTACGTTGGTTATTGCAGGTGACATGGAGCATCACCTGGTGTTTTCTGCTGCACTGGTTATTAGAGTGCCTGTGACACTGAGATCCAGTTGTTAGCTGTCGTCAAACCAGGAATAACAAAACATTTCCTAGAGGAGATCTGGTCCTCTGTCAGACCCCCCCCAGGATAAATTACCCCCTGAGAGCCAACAGAAGCATTTTGAACTGAATGGCAGTGTGGAAATAAAGTTGCATGAAAAGTAAATATTAAAAGTGCAATCCTAGCTTTTATACAGTTAATATTCATATAGCCAATTTTCAAAAAAGTAATGTTATCTACTCCGACAACGATGGCCTTTTGGTGATTCTTTAGGAATGAAAACTGTGATGAACAGCCTTTTTTTGCATGGAGCAAAGGCAATTTTTATATGTCACGTTTCTGGTATGCCAATTCATATTTTATTGAAGACATGTTTTCTTCAGCACGTTTATCCATGAAGATAATGACTTCTTAAATAGAGGTCCAAAGATATTTTTGATTTTTTTTTCTTTCCAGTATATAACTGTGTTGAAGCCTGAGCAGTTCATAACTCAGTTTTGATCCATGATGTTAAATTGTGTTATGGCCTTGTAAGAAGCGGCATCCACAGGCACTCTGGTGCAGGTTCATATACATACACAGGATACGCTCTGGGTAACAGAATAGCACAAACAGCAGTTAAGGTAAGGGTTCCTTTGTTGTTAAGAAACAGCACTTCATTTATTTGGAAAAGAAAGACTTTTTCAGCTGCCTGTCCAAGAGCCTTGTGTTTTCAAATGACAGAGGGTGCAGAACAGTGACTTTAGGGCCATTGGACGTTGGAAGCACTGAGGGATGTGTACTGTACTTTCGTAGGTCTTACAACTGAAACCTGAGGGTGAGATTACTGGGAATGAATTCACAGTGTGGGGTTGAATAATTCAGGGCTTCTTCTGATGAGAGGAAGAGGAAGATATTTTTTCAGTCAGTTAAGATACTTTTAAAGTCAGCCTGAAGGTTTAGTCGTCCTATGGACTGCAAGGACTTAATGACAGTACACAGAAAAAGCTGTTCCTCTTCTGTTTTTATAATAGTCTCTGTCTTGGTCATTAATGCTTAGTGTGTCAGCAAATCAGACACACCCCACTTAATGACTAACTTCCTCCAACCAGGTGCATGGCTACTGTCACTTTATTTACTCTGCCTGTTGAAGACTTTCCCTCTCTCCAACGTGTGACAGGAATCCTGCAACTTCATGGCCTTTCACAGTATCTCACACAGTTATTACAGTGTAGTAGCATACAAACCTCGGTGGCATCCTTTTTGTGTTGGCTTTTCAGAGGTAGTGAGGTGCTGAATAGTGGGCATAACTGATAATCCAGATAAAACTCACTGCTTTAGTGGCTCTGAGAAGAATCCAATGGAGTCTTTAGGTGCATTTCATTGGTCTTCACCTGGCACCTTTAGGGGTTCATGATATGGAGAAAAGACACATTTGCAAATACAAAGTCATCAAGTCTTTCAAGTGACGTTCTGTGAAGTCACCTATAACTATTCGTACTTAGTTTGAACAGCATGGGAGACCTGGCTGAAATGCCAGTGAGTTTTAGGAAGACACTGCTTGCAGAGAAGACCCGCTCAGTGTGAGGTGGCAGTCTGTCACTGCAGCTTCACTGGAAACCCACCTGTTTTCTACTGGTGCCACCCAACGAGGAATAGTCCTTGCACCACTTTTGTGGTTGGTCTGTCCAGCAGCAGCAGTCTCCAGGTGACATGTGTGCGTAAGGGGGAGAATATGAGAAAGAGAGGCACCTAGTTAATTTTTTTTCCCCTAAGAAGGCAAATTGGGATGTTGAAAATGCAATAAAGTATCAGTCACTTGTTAAGGCAAGGCAGTGTCAGGGGAGCCCATGAGGTTGGTTGCAGGAGTGGATTATTTAGGATAAAATCAAACTTGCCTGAGACTTTAGTTGTGCATAGTTTTGTGTTCACCCTGGTCAAACTAGCCCTTCCCAAAGCCCCACAAGCACTGCGGCAGTACAGCTTTGTAAGTCGTTTCAAGATCAAGACCAAATTTTACCATTAGTTTTGACTAAAGTTATTGGAGCAGTGATTACACTTTGGTAGGTAAGTAATTACCAACATAGGATTTTCCATTTTGGCACCTGTCATCGCTCTCCAAAAGTTACATCCTGTTTGGAGGAGAGGATTGGGGAAGGGAAGAGGCTGTGTGTAATTGGAGCATCCATCTGGTGTGTTTTGATGACACAGCATGCTAGTGAGT
Source organism: Ibidorhyncha struthersii (assembly GCA_013398815.1). Classification (NCBI taxonomy): domain Eukaryota; kingdom Metazoa; phylum Chordata; class Aves; order Charadriiformes; family Charadriidae; genus Ibidorhyncha; species Ibidorhyncha struthersii. Next base: position 27,508 of record VZSZ01006957.1, on the reverse strand, counting down.
TATCTCATGCTTGCTGTAACAAGCCAATGCCAAGTACATAACAAGGACTTTGCAAACAGTATAAAAAGCACCTGCTGTTGTACCTGAATATTATATATTCAGACTGTTATAGTTTCTGAAGCCTGTTTATTCTAGTACGCTTGGTTATTAACTGAATATTTTGAAGACACCCTAAGATCCCATGACCACAGCTGTTTAAGAACAATGTTCATGAAATACAAACTTTTTTTACCAAGAGGAGGGAATCCCCCTAAGGATCTCCACCATGCTTTTATTATCCAAAGAGCAAATCTTCTGGCTACAGTCCTGTCTAAAGAGAAAATTAATTGATCAACATGTTAAGCTTCAAGGATGTAAATCTGGAAGCCATTTTCTGCTGAGGAGAGACCAAAGCCTTAGAAGTTTAGTCTTTTCTTCTGTTGCTCATCAGTGGTGATACTTTCCCCACAGGCAGTGGTTTCTGAATTCTCTTGTAGTGGCTTCCAGATCTGGTTTTGCTGATTGTTTGTAGCTTACCAAGCACCTACACAGATAACTGATGAGATTTTTGACACTTTCAGTTGTGAGGAGGCACTTGAGTGTCAGAAGCAAACACGGAGTGAAAATATACCAATTTCAATTTGCATTTTATGAGATGGCGGTGGTATTGTTGCCAGTTTTTGTCTGGGGACTCAGGATGGTAGCAGTGCTTTTACTTGTATTTCCAGGATTATACTTATGATCACAGATTCTTCAGTCTCAGCCCCAGGTACCTCAGAGGAAACCTTCATGTGCGCTAGTTATAATTTTATTTTTCCTGTCCCTAAGTGTAGCATGTGAAAATTGAATTTCTTCTTCTCAGGCATAGCACTGTCATCCTTCAGCTCATTGAATTTCTTCTTCTCAGGCATAGCACTGTCATCCTTCAGCTCCATCTGCATGTGCACGGTGCTTGTGACAAGGTCTGGAAGGTAATCTCATGTACGCACTTTATTTTGCATCTAGTGTGTATCTGTTCTAGTTTTGCTGTGGGTACTCTGTATTTTAAATGCCTTCAAACTGTATGTGGTGAGGATTTAATCCTCTTTGTCCCCTTCTCTCCCATCTGTATCTGCTTTGTAAGTTACATCATCATGTTTTCCACTTGTTCTTCTTTGTCCTGAGGAGGCTAATTCTTCTGCTTCTAAATGTAGCCCCATTCATGAGTTCCCAGTACATGTGACACATTCCCCAAGAAAAAGCAATGATGTAATAGTGGATTTTTATCTATGAGGGGTCAAGGTTAGAAAAAAGCCTTTACAGAGGATCTGATGAAGCTGTGGAGGACACATGAGGAGAGCGTTGATTGAGTTCATGTCTGAGTGCGCATTTAATCTAGAAACGTGTTTCAGAAAATATCTCTTGGAAATTATAGGATAATCATGGACTGGGTTAATGGGAAATCCTTAGAGCTTAAAAATTGGCAGATGCTTCACCATTGTGACAGAAACAGCTTCACAGTCCACAGTTTGGAGGCAGTGGCCCACAGCTTCTAAATAAATCTTTGTCTCTTCATGCTAAAGACTTGGCAGTGGATGGTTACCATTCTGCATAGCTCTGATACTCCAGACTCGGGGAAAGTCTTTACATTTTCTGTGGCCTAGTGAATTTATGGTAAAAGAAATAATTTTTTTTCAACTTTATGTTTGTTTTTTTATTAATTCTGAATACATTGTTGGGATGATATCTGTACATACATAAGTAAGATGCTGTGTGGTTGTCTTCTGCCACACTAATGAAGATGCTTAGCAAATTACAGAAGTAGAACACCTGGACACAGTTTCTTTTGTTATCACCTGCATATAAAGTACATGGCACTTCCATAGTGTTCAGTAAGCAAAGGAAGTTACCTCGTTGTTGCTGCTGTGATTGCACACTGCTTTATAAGAGGGGGTGTGTGGTTTTGCCAACTTATTAGGGACAAATGCATTCCTGGATTGCAGAAGCAAACTTTCTCCATTTTACTTGGTAAGCCTTATGCTGTCAAGAAAAGGTTTACCTTTTATGGTAAGTTTTACCTCATAAAAATTACAGTAATTTTGAGCAGCAGCTGGGTTACTAGTCTACCCTGTGAAAATTACATTTAATTTCTACATCAGTAAAACCAGTTTTTTTTTTGTTGTTGTTCAGTTCTTTGAATTGAGGCGTGACGGAAGTCCAAGGTTAGTGGTTTGTAATGTCTCTGGTGAGAAAAAGATTTCACTCTGCCCATTTTTGACCTATTGAAGAGAGATGGAAAGGAATACAGGGACTGAGTTAAGGGTAATGGTAGAATCTTAATAGCAAGTTTCCAGTATTGGAGCTTAACTTTCCATTAAAGCTTTTTGCTTTAAAAGAACTTACAAACTTCTGAGCTCTGCCTTAGTTGTTTGTCTCTTGCAATGCGGGTTGTTTGTCTTGAAGTAACTAACAAGGATATTCAAAGGATAGGAATGATTCTTAATTACTGGATAGGACTGAAATGTTGTCTCTCTTTATTAACAAAAGGGGAATAATCTTACCCCCTAACCAAAAAGCCCTGGCAGAAGCAGCAGGAAACAAAGCTATGGTAAGGAGGACTTAACTGTGAATGATGGGGTGAGGTACAGAAAGGAGAACTAAGCATTGGAAAAAGCATCTCAACACTGAGATCTACTAGACTGTGAAATAGTCTCCCAGGGAGTGAGGGAAGATATATTTTTGGAGAAATGAATACTCAGTGGTGCGAGGGCTTCAACAATACTGTAGGGAGTAATCCTTAACTTGAATAATCTCTTTCTGAGGGATTTTGACATCGCTTTACTTTTCACGATCCAGGATGACTTCATCCTTGAAACTGTTACAAGCAGATTTTTCTTTTCTTCTTTTGTTTGCTTATTTGTCACCAGATGTAGTTTCCTGATACTGCTTTTTTTTTTTCCATGAGAACACCCACTTGGTGATGTGGTAAATGATTTTCCATTTTAGTTTTGTCCTTGAAGCAGCATTCCCTGACTCTTTTGGTGGTCAGCTCCTTTAGGTTGATATTTAAAGTTTGATTAAAATATAGTAAAAGTTAGGAATGAGCATTAGTATGTTAGATCCTCGCAAAAGACAATCAGAAGTTATTGGCGAGTTGGTATCACCTGTCTCACAGGTGATCATAGTGTAATTGCATTTGGTCATGCTTTGTAGCAATTTTTTTATTCCTTTACAAGCGAGTGGAATGCTTCCAACAAGTGCACCCCGTACCAATGCGTCTGTCTTGGATGGAATTCCAAACATTACCACAATTTGTGCTACTTGCCTTTCCTCCTTAAAAAATACAGGGAAAGTAAAATCTGTAGAAAAATCAACTTAAATTGTAAGGATCAGATAGATGCATACTGAGCAGCAGAGGCAGTGCAATACTGGGTATTGATGGGTAAAAAGAGATTAAGAGAAAAATGGTAACACTGTACAAGTACCCTCAGTGATATAATGTCCAGCGTGGGAAGGGGGCTTGTTAGTTATTTCTGTTTTTTGAAAGTGGTAAAAAAAAGAAGGATGTTTGGCAGTTAAAGGTGTTGGACAGAATTCTAAATGTTAGGAGAAACTGTGATAATAATGCTGGATTAACTGAAACACTGGGAATATGTTCGGAAATTATTTATAGGATTTGGGAGTTAATATAGATCAATAAAAAGTTTTTCAGGTCCTGATTTTTAGATTTTTCTTTAAGGGAGAGTATAAGTTCTAGCTGAGGTGTCTCTGGCTGCCACAGCTGGCTATCAAAAGAACGTACTGTGTGTTTGTACACAAACTTTTTTTTTTTCTGGAAAGATGAAGTAGATATTATGATTGCAAGATGCCTCGAGCTATTTCACAGCATCTCTCCTCGCTTCCCCACAGTTCAAGCAGTGCCACTGTAGCCCCGAGGAGTCTCACTGTCGCTTCTCTCCAAATCTTGTTTCCCATGCTCTTAAAATCTGGCATTGCGGCAAATGCTTGTTAGTAACTGAAGACTGATTAACATTATTTCCGTAGACTATTGCTGTCTCTGTAATCATCCTGGATTTCACGATGTTGTTTATCATATACCCACATTTACACATTTTACCTATCACTGCAATACCTTCAGCACGGAAAGCAGGCAGTGCTGCCTGTTGAGCAATCACAACCCGTACTTGCACAGGATCAAAAGTCGTTAACTATGCATCAAGCCTGGCTCCACTGAGTGGTGAGGTTTCGACTGCAAATGGTGTGATTGCAGTTGTGTAGAACTGGTGTTGTGGCTTCAGTGCTACTCAGAACTGAGAAAATGTCAGTGTGTTATTGAATTAGCTGATTCCTTGAACGTATTCTGCTTGCAAGTATTTAATGGTCTAGCAGGTTGTATGTATTGTTTCTCCTTCCCTTCCTGCCTCATTTTTTTGCCAAAAAAGAGGCTAAGTTTTGAGTCAGAGCTGAAAAACTGTACAGTCTCCAATAAAGCAGCTTCTGTACGAGGTATAAAGCAGATACTGATATATGTTATCTCTTTAAGGTCTTTTTCCTGCTTTTGAAAGCTGTGTGAAAGCCGTTAATCTGCCAGACCTTTCCAGATCTTTAGAATTGGAACAACAGTGAAGTAGGGTGGAGAGGGTAGCGTGGTCCCCATAGCTATGTGCTGTGCGTGAATTGCTCATGCTGGTGAAGTGACCCAAAAGACCGCTGCAGCGACGGTTTCTGATGTGAAAGCCCACTCAGTGAACCAGATACGTTACCTGCTGTACTGGTGGCCTTCCTGGCACTCGTGCTTCTCCTGTACTTTTCCTTCGTCATGCTAGTAGTTTGAGGAGTTTGAAGACACACTGTAGCTTTGAGGAGTTTGAAGGCACACCAGAAAATCTGCCAGGGAACTGTCAACATTTGCTTTTGGTTTTAGTTTCTAAGTTTGTTAATAAATTGCTGATGATGTTGTTGTTGCTGCATATGTAACCCAGATCAGAAGTCAGTGAGAGAGTGGTGGAATGCTAGGGCAGCTCATGTGCAGAGTTTGTGACTTCCAGGAACCTACTAAGGTTTAGAATAACATTAACTTTATCTTTTCAATAAATACAAAACATCTAATTAAACGACTACTGCGTGAGGCCTGGGGCTTGTTATTAAGGCAATTCACAGCCTTCTATGGCTTTTTGGCTAAATTCACTGAAGTTCATGCAAAGGTTTAACGTGTACGCGTGTTGTGTGAAAAGTGCTGCAAATATCTGGAAATAAAGAATATTTCCAAGTACTCTTCTACTTGTTTCTTTCTATGTAGAGCAACCAAAAAAAAAAAAGTGACATTGCTGCTTCAGTGTTGGGGGAGTAAAGGTAGAAGTAATGAATTGGTAATCCTCTCTACGACCTTTTTTATTTAAAGTAGCACTTAGTTTATTTTGATAGTAGTTATTACCTTGCATGCTTCTGTTTACATTTTCACTAACTGCTTGCTCTAGAATAGCTCCTAGAAATGCCCCACAGAGACGAGTACGCTGGTGTTTTCTGAGCAATGAATAGGCTAGCGGAGCATGGCATTGTGGAAGCCCTGGATAGCAGCTGAGGCTACGATTTTGAGCTGCAACATCCAAAATCTCTGAGGTGTAAACTAGTGGAAGCAAAGGGTATTATCAACAGTGTTCTTTCTGAGTTTAGCTATATCTTCCCTAAGTGGGTTTTTCTTCCTGGGGATCCCAGGACTGCAAATCCTTGGGAATTTGAAAAAGTGCATGAGTAGGAAATAGAAAATACGAGAGTCTCAAAGGTCCTTTGACTTAGCAGGTCTCACTGATCTGCTTCTAGCATAACTAGCCAAGTCCTAAACAATGATTTTCATTAGCTCCAGGAATGTAGAAGAAACAATATCTTTAAAGAAGGAAAAACAGTCTAGAAGCATGTGATTTAAAGCTCTGTAGCTCTGCTATACACCGCTCAGTGACACAAACCTGTATTCAGTTTTGTGGAGTGACATTTGTTTAGGATAAACTGGAGGTCTATCCTTAGTATTTAATCCGTGTGTTTGTTACTGTCATACTTACTTGGGAACTGAGCTGAGGTGGCACTGAGGGGTTGTGGACATCTCTGAAAGGTATGCCCATATTCTGTTTGGAAGCAATTTTGCTACGTAAGTTTCCGCATGTCTTTTTTCCGGCCTGTTTAAGTAACTCTTTTTTCTCATTGTAAGCTGTATACCATACCTTTGTCACACTTGCACTCTTTTAAATTCAGAATGACTCAGTTGATTAATAGCTTTTTCAACGTCCTGAGGAGCTCCAAAGCAAAAATAACTTTTAAAAATTTTGTATACTTGCTTGTAGCTGGGGAAAAAATGCACCCAAAGAAGACAGACATGCTGAGTAAGTAGACTTTCCTAAATAGTGCTCTTATCCAAATCTTTCTTCAGGCAAAATTAGTTTATTATTCTTATGTCTCTTTTCCTCTCATTGATAGTTTTGATTCTGTTTGTGCTGGAAAAATTTGTGTCTTGTTGTTTCCTAGCCAGATCATATTTATGGGAATGCAGATAGGGTGAAAAAAGTATTCTAAATTAATTGTTTTATAGTAGTTTCCACATGAAGGACTGAGGTGTTTTAAATTGCCTGCCTTTAACAATGTGGATGCATTTCTTTAGATGATGTACAGAACCTTCCAAAAGCGCTTAATTGTTGGTTTGGGGTGGTGGGTTTTTTTTGTTTATTTCTAGTTTCCACATAATTTAGTCAGTGATTTTGGCATTAATAAGCATTGTGAGAGTTTCTCATGCAGGATTCTTCAGTCGTTTGTCCACAGTGACAGAATGTATGGATTAGTACAAAAGTCAGTAATGAAATCCTGCATATGCTTTTGGGATAGAAGAGGCACCTTTTAGCCTTGTTTTCTGGCTATATTTTTAACTTCCCCTTGGAACTGTTAGGTAGATGGGAAAATGCCATTTCAAGAAATTGCCACTACTAGATCTGCATTTCTGTATTTGGGAAGTACTCTTGTGCAGTTACTCCTATGCTTAATCTTTTCTTTTCTATCATAGTTTATCCTTATTTGATAGTCTTGTCACAACCCAGCAAAGTTCAGTAGGCAGGCTGTGAAATTTAGAAGAAATCTGTTGTGGAGTAAAGCCAAGCAGAAGCGTAATTTATCAAAGAAATGATTGCTAAGAAGGTGGATTCTGTACTGAACTTTTCGGTAGTATGATGTTTGGATGTTTTTATAGAATCTCTTATATTAAATCTGCAGTATATAAGGTTACAACAAGCAAACGGAATACCTTCCTGTGAATGACTTGTAACTGCGTTATGTACCTCCTCCACTGCCCCGGCATCAGCACCTGGCAGGCGAAGGTGGGACACCTTCTGATCCCTGCTACACTGGTGTAAAACTGTGTCAGCTCCAGGTGTTTTAAAATTTAAAGCCTTTTCAGTTTCTTGAATAATTCAAAGCAGCAGGCTGTCTGAACTACTCGCTTTCACAGTACAGTTAGTTTATGTTTGGAGGTGATTGAAAGTGAGTTTAGGAAACCTGGCACAAGAGTGGCTTTTCTTGAGGAATGGCACTTCCCCCGCCAGAGACCAAGTGGCCTTTCTGTGTCCTATGCGTGTCCCATGTGGAACCCTTGTTTGGCTCTTGAATGTGCTTTCCTCGTGGCTTCTCCCATGAGATTTTGGGGTGTATTTTGTAATCTGTAGCAAGTTTATTGTGTAGCATCATGGAGAAGATCGGGAAGAAATGGCCAGGTCTTCTGGCTGGCATCAGGGCCACCCTATAAGTGACAGGTGGGTGCAAGGTTTTAAGCATGGATGTGCAAGTGCTACCATGGGAAAGAGCTTCCATGAGAGCATCTGGGTCTGGTCTGAAGCCAGGACTGGTTAAATTAAGAGAGTCTGGCACTGGGGATCTGTGTGATGCACTGAAGATGGCCACGGGACTGCGATTCTTGCAGGGCTTTGCAGAAGAAAGCCTGTAAGGAATTACACAAGCACACGGACACGTGGAACCTGGTTTTCATAAGATTCATAAGGATTTCATAAGTCTCCCTTTTTTTTTACTGCTCTGTTGCTTTCTTGTCCCGATCCCTGTATCCTTACTACACATCTCCCAAGAAAGCCAGGAAAGTGGTCAAGAAGCAGAAGAGGGTGAGGATAATGTGAGGCTGAAGACCTGCTGAGCTGCTGGCCTGGCCATGACTGCAGGTCAGTCTGCCAGCTGCTGCCATGCTTCTGCTCACCATTCCCCTACTGGGAGGATGAACTGGGATTGCCTGTGAAACTTAAAGAAAGTCTATTATCTTTGAGACTCTTATAAAATACATTTAAATTTTGCCAGTGACTAAAAAATTAAGGATGAGAAATAAAGAAATGTTTAATCACTTTAAAGTATTGTTTGTGGATTATCAGCCTAATAAAAGAGCCTACCATCCAGGCTGTTTAATCATAGGGTGGGTTTTTTTTCACTGTGAGGCAGAGGTGGTAAATCTTGTAAGCTGATGTGGTTGTTTTCTTTTTGGTAAACAGTGATTGAAAATCAGCAATATAATGTACTAAATCTTTAATGAAGCTTTAATTATGTCTATGCATTTTTGTTTGAGTAGTATCAACTTGTATATAGACATTATGTATACTTCATATATGTGATAGCCTCTCTGCTAAACTGCTCACATATAGATAAAATAACATTCATCTGTTTTTTATTTTAGAAGTAGTTCTTTCTTCGTTATGGCTTTGGTGAACATTTGTGTTAGTTTGTTTGGGTTGATGCTATATGAAGTATAGAATTTGGATTCATGTATCTTAAAATAGATTTTAAATGTTTTGCTTTTGAAAAAGAAAATTTGTAATTCTAAATACACTATGTATCAGACTATGACTGCTTCTTTTTCCTTTCCTACTTCCCTTTTTCTTTCTCGCAGACAATTGAGTTCTGATTAACTGAATAAACAATTACTGAAGGAGATTATTAGAAACCTTATATGGCTTTTCTTAGTTTCAGCACTTGTCATTTTGAAGTTGCATTGATATTTCATAAAAAGATCATGCAGTTAATAGTAATAGTTTTATTTGCACAAATGATTTTTTTTTTACAAATGAATGAGCTCTTCAGGAGACTGTCTTCTGTTACCTTAGAAGAAATATAGAACTTCATGAAAATGGGACTTTTGCTTTTAAAAAGTATTTTCTTGTGACATTTTTCAATAAACATTTGAAATAATTTTGAATCCCCGCCATCAGTGGTGGTTGTGCCACTACAGCTGTACAATGAAAAATAGTGGGTTGTGGAGAGGAAAACTTATCAGTTAGAAATAGGTTTGCTAGACAGTAGGCTGATTTCGTGTGTAATCTTTTCACTGCCATGAAACAGAATTTAAGCCATCGAAATTAATGTATTAGCATAGCTTAGTGGAAAGGGATAGTGTTTAGACTTCTCTTTTGTATTTTCTATCTTGAATATTATTATCTGAATTGACAGATGAAAGAAAAAGTGGACATTTTTTATTTTTAGCAGGATGATGATGACTGGGTGTGTCTCTCGCCAGCATTTTTATCCAACTTATAACAATAAGCCAGCTCAATTTCTTGATGGTTATCCTTTTCCTACAGTACCATGGTGTTTTCACTGTGTTTGTCTGATTACTTAGGTAGACTATGAAAGAAATCTGCCATATCAGA
>VZSZ01006957.1:663-12483 GCA_013398815.1 Ibidorhyncha struthersii | reverse complement strand
GGAACGGAGGGTGGGAGTTGCAGTCAGTACATAATGTCGTCTCTGCGCTGCTGCTTCCTCCTCACACTGTTCCACTGTTCCAGCATAGTGTCCCTCCCGTGGGATACAGTCCTTCATGAATTGCTCTTTTACGCAGCATGGGGCAGCCCCTGGTCTCTTCTAACAGAGGCCAACTCTGCAGCACCCCTGCTACCAAAACCTTGCCAAGTAAACCTGATACAGTCACAGCCACTTCCAGCCAGGTCTAAAAATCATGAAAACAACCTGTTGTGCACCAAAACCTCAGCCAGTCAGGGAAGCACATAGCATTGCTGCTCAGACTTACTTAAGAGAGTGGCTGTTGGGAGGGAGGAGAAACAGATGAGACGTGGCTTTAGATGCACTGTTGGAAGATGACCCACACTGGCCCAATCTCACTCCCAAGGGACTGTAGCTCCAAGCAACCTAGGCTGGGGCAGGTTGCCCCAAGAGTTCACAGATCTTGGAAGACCCACACCACAGCAGAGACACCTCTGACAGACTGCAGCCTGTGAAGGAACTCAAGCTGGAGTGGAAGAAATGAGTTAGAAGCAAGCAGCAGTGGAGGAAGACACATAAGAAGCAAGGAGCAGCAGAAAGAAACCATACAGCAATGGCTCTAACCTCGTGCATTGCCTGTTGCTTGACCATAGGAATTGGGAGGGACTAAATATAAGGTGGTGAAAACAAGAGAATCTGATAGACTGGGAAGGGGGAGGAAAAGGTGTTGGACTGACCTTGAGCCTGGAGCAGGCTCAAGTTTATGTTTTTTCTCAATACCAAAATCAGTATCAGAAGTTTGTATTAACTGGCAATAGGTGAAATGAAGTAAAATATCCTGAGTCAAGATTGTTTTGCCTGCAACAGTGCCATAGCTGTAGTGTGATGCAGCTGCTGGAAAGCCAGCTTGTGATATGCCATGTATTAGAGGAGAATTAATTTGCATGGTGTGAAAATGTTGATCAGCTAAATGCCGGTCAGTTAGGTGTATGCTATATACAACTATACTGCATTACTGTAACATTTTTGCAAAAATCTTACAAAACTGCATTGATTAAAAAAAGCACACAAGAATAGTTCTACAGTGTTAGTAAATTCCATTAACCAAGTGTCCTGTTTCTAGCTATGAATGCTTAGGAAAAAGTGTAAAACCAGAGAGTGTGTTGTGATGTTTTCTCAACTTCACAGCATTTCAAGAACTTCCTCATTTAGAAGTACAGAGTTATCTTTTCAAAACAAGAAGAGAGGGAAACTTCTCTAGAAATACCATGCTATAGCAATTTGGTGTGTTTTCACCAGTTTCTGATGTCTCAGATAATTCCTTACATAAAATTTTTTGTGTTTTAAGAACGGCTGGGGTTGAAGGTTTTCTGTTGCTTCCACTAGAAGTCCCATTTGAAAGCTGCTGCAGAACCAACTTATTTCCTGTCTAGATTTTATTTATGCCTATTTGTCCTTTTTCGAAGATCATCCTTCAGTTTAAAAATGTTGGGTTTTTTAACTTCCAACTTCTCAAATTTTTCTTGTATTAAGATCAAGTTCAGCTCTTCTAGACTCTTCTTGTAAGAAACTAGAAAGCTTTTCCTAATTATATCCTCTGTGCTTGTTTGTTGTTTCTGACTGTGAGATTCCAGCTGAGGTCTGAATGAGGTCTTGTGGTTTGGTTTTAAGTTTGTTTGGTTTGCTGCTTGAATTCTTGTCTTGATTCCTGGGAACTCCAAACAGAAGCAGTCCTGGGCTACATAGACCGAGAGAGCCCTCTCTATTGAATATATGTAATTATTTTCCTTTGGCTAATAAATGAAGGAGTGTATTTACTGCCCTCTTGGCCCATGAAGATGAGGTTACAGCATTTAAAACTGATGCCCAGTAAATCTTAAGATGATCTGATCTAGAGGGCATTAGAAGTATTTTAAAATATGCAAAAAACAAGCAGCCTAAATGAGTAAATCCATGCAATTAGACATTTCATTCCTCTAAATTGTGTCTTTACCTTGATTATCGTGGCCTTATAGATCCTTGTAGGTTTTCACATTTCATTAATTTTATGCAAATTTTGTGCTCCTCTTTGCACATAGTAACCTTTATCTGAAATTTAAACTTTGATCCTTTGGGGTATTTTGTTCAACACTGAACTTGTTTTGCCATTCCATTCAATATTTTATGTACAACACTTGCATTCAGAAAAACCGTCCTCAATGTATTTATAAAGTCAGAGCCAAGCAGGAGACACCAAGAAACTTTGATGGCATTTTTTTGCAATGCTGTATTTAAGCTGCTTGACATTAAAAATATTTCAAACTAAACCCCTGGTGTTCAGCAGTCTTCCCAGGACACCTCTGAGAAGTATGTTGTGAAGGCATATTTCAAATTAGCTGAAAAAAATTGGAATTTGTTTTTGCCAGTGTTTGTATTTGCCTTGCATAGAGCTAAATGCTGTGCAAGGTTCATGCCTTGTTGGACTCTTGAATCAAAGGGAGGACTACAAGAACAGGTCCTTCTGTGCATACACGGAGGTTTGCGTGTTCGTAGCATGGGCTGTGGGGTCCACTTGTATGACAGATATCATTAGGGCTGGAGTTTTTCACATTGAGGTTATTTTGTCACTCAGCTGCATTTGAGAAAGGTGAAATGGATAGACTTGACCTTGTACGTTTTTCCATACAGCATGGTTGTCTATACACTGCACTTATTCAAGCAAGCGCACCTGCAACTTTTGATCCTAAATATAAGTTGTTTTCCATATCTCCATGTACATTCAGCTCTGGGGTTGTCTGCAGAGAAAGCAAATGTGTACCTGTTGTTGGTACCTTGAATATGCCATCACTGGGGACAGTGAACAAGTTTGCCTTGTGAAATAGCGGTCTCTGTTTCAGGTATGCTTCCCGTTATGGTTCCACCAAAATTCAATCCCTTGGGTTTATGGAGTTAGCTGAGAAGCTGGATCTGGTATCTGTGATTACTGTTTGGAAGGAAAGATCTGATCCTTTTTTCTGGGAATAAGATCTCTTAAGCTTGCCTCCCCCACTGTTCATGGAATTAGAAAATAAATTGCTTCAAGCAGGTGACATTAATCCCTGATAAAATTCAACAAAGTTGAATTGGGCATTATTTTGAGGCTAGTGCCTCTAAGACTATAGGTTTTTAGATCCTATGTCTTGAAAACTATGTAGTCTTTTTAATGGGTTGTAAGGTGGCGTTGTTAATGCAAAACGTGTTGGGAAGGTTTTTCAGCCTTTTTTCTTTGTCACCCCACTCTGCTGATTTGAGTGGGCTTAATAAAATGCCATTATTGAATTCTAGCAGAAGAAGGATTTGCCATTTTCATGTCTCTTTTTTTTCAAGCAATTTTTTAAAGGAAAAAGAACTGGTATTTTAAATATTTCATAGCAGGTGACAAAGCTTGTGGCCACTCCTAGAGCTGTCGTTGAAGCCACTGGCTGTTTTCCCTGCAAAGTAGTTTCAAGATTAGATAGGCAGCATACGTGGATTAAGGGGATCAGTCTGTGTCTTGGCCTGTGAGCCTTCTGAAGAGAATCTGGGTCTGCCCTGCAGTGGGAGTGGAACTGCTGTGCTGTGAAACTGCTAAATTGCTCTCTGCCATTAGAAGTGTTTCCCCTAATACACAGAGACATTTACAAGGAATCTGACCTCTTCCTGATGCCGGTTCGCCTCAGTGAGGCTACAGCAAATAGGACTACCCAAACAGTTCTAAACCATATAAACGGAGAAATTCTGTACTTTTGCTGAAAAAATTATCATCAATTTCAAACAAAAAGCTGTTCTACTTCAGCTTGCCACCAGCTGTTTAATACTTGGAGGACCTTATGATCTTGCATCATGAAGAGTAACTTAACTCACTCCACTTGTGACACCCTTTCACTGTTTTATAAGCATACCTGATTTCAAGTGCTGACCAGTTTGATTTAAAGGAAATAAAATAATCCTATTCCTAACCTCCTGCATTTCTGTCAGGGTGCACAGGGAATTTGGTGATACATTTTACAGTTTAATTGACAGTCCCTATTTATAGATATTTAAACCTCAGTCAGCTACAGTACGCCTGATTTAACTCACAGTGAAAAATTCACGTCACATATAATTAATGTGCTTGAGATATGTTTGATTTAATTACTGCTGTTGCATGCAGTTATGTACCAAGTACACATTTCTCATGAATTCTCCCAGATGATTATTTTCAGGAGATTTGTTTCAGGATGACATCGTTTCTTTATTTATAAACTGAGTGTTTAAGTAGACGGGCCTTGTTTTAAGCTTTATCTTTTTTCCCTGCTACAAAAATAAAATAGGTGAAGGAAATTGGGTGTAACTGTTCCCTATACTTATAGAAATTGTATTTAAAAAAAAATTGTTTCTCTTTCTCTTCCTGACTGTATTTCGCGTTGGCAGTGCTATGTCATTTTAGGATTCCTCACTGATGCAAATGGTCCTTTTTGCTTTCAGAATTCACTACAAATAAGCACTGATTAATTTTTACTGCAGTCTAGTAGCCTGATAATTCTTTGTGTCATGCTGTTTGCTTGCTATAGGTACGGAAACTAGAGGAGAGATTTTATGTGACTTGCCCACTGTTAGGAAGGGATTAGATAGAAATCAAGAATTTCTGACTGCTAGCTATGTTCTTGGAGCATCCCTTTCTCTCTCAGTACAAAAATAATCAAAATATTACAAACTTGAAGCAGTGGTACAAGATTTGTCATAGAAATTGCTTAAGCATTGCAGCTACCTATTTCTTTGTTAGCCTTAATGGAGAAAATTCGATTCTTGCAATGTTTCTTCAAAAACACTTTTCTAGTGGTGATTGGTAGAAATGCTCCATATTTGTTAATGCTATTTTTATTTGATAATTTTTTACCCATAATAATATAAGTCAAACCGATTTTGATTTAGCTTGGTAGGAGTACAATGCATGGCTTGCATATCAGGTTTATAGAGCAGGTATGGTCTTGTCTACATTTGGTTTAATACTTACACTGTTAGAGGCAGATAGATCATGCTGGGTCCAGCAGCCTGAGGGAGGTGAGGCTGCTGCTGCTCTGTTGCCCCTTTGTGTTCTCACCCTTGGAGATGGACAGGATCTCTCCCACGCAGTGCTGGCTGTTAGAGGCCACTTTGCCCCTGGCTCCCGGGCCCCTTCCCCTGATCACCAATGAGTGCAGTTTCATCTTTGCTCGCAATCACGCAGTCACTTGCATGTGCTGCGGTGCTGGTGCCACGGACACATGGGGCCCTCCAGCTGGTGGTCTGACTCCAGCTGCTGCACCCAGACCCCCATACACATGCGCACATCAAGGAGAGAGCCCCTCACACTGAATCAAGTTAGAAAGCCATTTAACAAAACAGGACAGACTGTGCTGGTCAGGCACAGGGCATGGCCAGACAAGCGTACTAACCAGCCCAGTATTCACACCCGACCAGACCTTTTTATCCCCTTACTCCTCTATCTTCCCACACTCATTCCTCACCAAATAACCTAAATCCATCCCGTTTCCTGTCTTTGGTTCCTTCCCTAAACTTCCTGCGCAATCTCCAAATGCTCTTCGCCTGCGTCCCATAATGTGTCCCACACCCCTGGACAGCAGCCCCACTTAGTCCCAAAGGTGATCCAGAGGACTGCTCCTGATGACTTGTCTTGGTGGTTTTCACACCTGGACATGGGGGCTGAGGCTCTCCTGGGTCAGCTCTGGGAGGGTCACAGACAGGTTTTTCCTTCCTTAGGGGTCTGTAGTTTGGGTTCCCGTCTGCAATTGTGTGCTCCAGTTCTCTTCTGGGCTTGTGGAGGTGGGTCTTTGATGAGCTGATGACTCCTGGGGTGGGACTTGAGGTAGCTGGCCCCATAGTAGATATATATTTGAGCTTCACCACTGCCATTGTCTCTGTGCTGCTTTGTGGGTGAGCTTTTTTCACACAACCTCATTGATACATCCTATAAGAACATCAGAAATAATTGCTATGTAGATACATTTCTGTTACTGCCTAGGTTTGTCACTCCCCCATTTAGAATGGAGACTTGAGACTTAGCTGATATGAACTATTAAGATGTTTATTGATTAATAAACTTTCTAAGAGGAAATAGGTAAAGCAGCAAAAGCCTATGCAAAATAATCTATACTCTATGCAATCAAATATACCAGTTTACAATTTTATAATGACGCAGAATGCAGATTCTAAGAAATCACGTATTCGGTTACTACTAAATTACAGCTTTTAAAGTCCTGAGGTGTAATTCTATTTCCTGCCTCCACCCCGCTCATCCCCCATCCCCTCAAATCTTAAGAACATAAACCTGATGGAGAGTCCAGCATGTCATCCAAGGGGATTTCCTCCAGCCTCCTCATGGACTTGAATCCGCATGTCAGCATTACTACCATTCGCAGGTGTCCACACACCTACATTGGAAGACTCACCTTACTTTTTTCTCCACTCAATTTGGCTTTTCATTCTCTATTTGGTATTTTATTCTCCATTTTTTTTCTTGAGTTTGGGACGGCTTTTCATTAGCCTTGCACGTCCT
Organism: Ibidorhyncha struthersii; assembly: GCA_013398815.1. Lineage (NCBI taxonomy): Eukaryota > Metazoa > Chordata > Aves > Charadriiformes > Charadriidae > Ibidorhyncha > Ibidorhyncha struthersii. The sequence goes on along the minus strand of VZSZ01006957.1, from coordinate 5,930 downwards.
TCTCTCTGCCAAAACTCTTCCCAAGTAAACAGCCCTCTCATAATTACTTTTTTGACATTGATCCCAGTTTTGCTCCATCCATAACCAGATTTCATGTTTCATACTGTTACACAGGCAATGTAAGCCTTATGTAGTGTTATTAAACAGGATTGCCTCAGTGTGAGTGGCTCATCAGCCTAAAATTCACCTATTATTACCAGCTTGGAGTGTTTGGATTTGGTTTACATTTTTCAGTTCCTAAGTATAATTATTCTATTTTAGCCCTATTTTAGCCTACCTCAAGCCAGGACACCCGAGATCTCTACATAGATCCAATGCATGATCCATGCAGGTTCCTACTGTGCGTGCTGGAGCCCATGCCAGAGCAGCAGCGTAACTTGTTTTTCACACTTCTGCTGTGGGCTGTCATGGTTCCTTAGTAGGGCCTTAGCAATTGTGAGGCCTTGTGCTCCAGTTTGAGATCTTACAATTTCCTTTACATACAATCCATTTCTTACTGAAGTCTTTCTGTTTAATTTACCTGGAAATAAATGAGTACTTTGCTGAAAGATGTAGAGCTGAATCTGTTGATTTTCTTGCCTTAATGAAGCCTATAAATGTTTTAATAAGCAAGAAAAGTTTAGTGCTGTGAAATCTGCGTATCACTAATGTGGAAATATAGGGCTAGAAGGTTTTTGCAGACATGAATCTAATTCATTCCTCTGTACATAGGTATGTTGAATCAGTTAAATCATCCTTGATTAGATATTTTTCTAGTCTCCTATTATGTCTCCTCATAAGGAGAGAAGAGAGTCCACAGCCTCCAAAGTAATCTCTTTTAGAAGTTCATTATCCTTTAAAGTTACAATTGTGTGTTTGTTTTGTTTGTTTGCCTTTTTTGGTTTGGTTTGGGTGTTTTTTTTCCCTCAAATCTGATCTCAGTATTTTTAGTTGCCTTTTTAGGCTGATTTTTTTTTCCCCTGGGGGACTAAACAAAGTCATTTCCTTCAGTCCTTTCTCAGAGGCCTTGTATTCTAAGCATCTTGTAATTATTTGTTCTTCTCTGCTGCGTCTCCCAATTCCATTTATCCTCATCCTGTCGCACTCAGAATCCTGCTGTTCTTACAATGCTACATTTCATTGTATTGTGATTATGACATACTTATCACATCTTGATTTTCAACGCTAATTCCTCCATATTTAGTCAGAGTAAAATCTCTTTTCCTGGTAACCTTTTCAACTTTCTTAAGCAACAAAGATCCTTGCAGACTTCTAGGAACTGTTGCATCGCTTTCTCGCCACGTGCCTGGGTTAATGAATTCTTGTATTTTACCACCATAGGCTGTCTTTCGGGTAGTTGAGATAACTAGTTAAGAAAAATTGCCTGTATTTGCTTCAAAATTTGAGAATCTGTTTCACCTATAATATTGCCTTTGTTGTTCCCTGCCTTTCATCTTAGCTTCAGCCCATTCTTCTATCTTTTCTTGCATTTCAGAATAAATGCTCTATTCCTGAAGTACGTCATAGAACCTTGTTACTCTTTTCTCCTTGCCATGGTTGTCCTTCATGAAAAAGCTATCAATCACCTTCCACATTACTATTCCAGTTGGTTTTAATTGTCCCACAGACTTTAATGGTGCTGGGTAGGACATACTGCAGAAATTCTCAGATGGTTTGATATTTTTGGCATTTGTGCGGACATCATTGGTGTATAGGGAACTGTTGTTTGACATTCTGCCTTTGTTTTTTCCATGATCCTATTGCAATTTCCAACTCCTTCCTAGAGTCTAGGTCTAAGACAAAGTTTCTGTTGTCTTAGTCTGTAAGGGTTTTTCCCATTAGTTCCCTCAAAAACTAGTTTAGTGCCTTTTTGCTGTTGCTGAGCCAGTGTTCTGAACAGCTCCTCCATCTCTGCATTTTTGGTCTATCCTTGATTTGCCAAACAGGCTCTCTCAGTTGAGAAAATTAAAACCCTTCTGCTGATGCTGTTTGTGCAGCCATGTGTTTGTTTCCATTTATGCATCTGCCCCTACTTAGGTCTTTACACCTGACTAGGGGATTGACGAGGGAGCCACCTGTGTCTCTGACTACTTCAGCAGTCTCCTGGGAACTAAATATTTCTGGTCTGTTGCAGCCATATCTGGCAAGGTCATTAGTGCCAGGTGACTAGGTAGCATAGGGCAGGAGGGGCCCCAAAGGGGAGAGTAGAAAGATAATTAAACTCTTTGAAGCAAGTAGTCTTTTGATATTACGGAACAGAGTGCTACAGTTTGTTTGGAAGCCTGTACTCTTCAAGTCTTGCAGTATTTAAGCTTCCAAGATCGCTTTTGGATATGAGCCTTAGGCCATAGCGTTCACATGGGTAGTTCTGAATATGTCTGTGGCCTTCAGCTGTATTTCAGAGCATGAGTACAGAGGAAATTCTGTTACCTTTGTGTTCTCAGTCTGTGGTCTGCAGATTAATTGGGTGGTCTCTGCAGTTTCTTTTTTCATCCACCTGCTAGAATTGCAGAGACCTGAGATGTTTCTGCAATGAGATATTTGCAGACAGAATCATATACAGGGATCTGTCAATCTATTTGGTGCAAGAGTTGCTACATGTTACTCAGAGGTGTCCTAGAAACCATATTTTACCAACTGAAGCATTTTGGAAGTGCTTTGTTTGTTTGGTTGGCTTTGTTGTTTGTTTTTCCTCTTGCTGAAATAATGTGTAGTAACAGAATAATTACCTCTTGTTGTTTAAATAAATGCAGAAAAATAGAACTGTTTAGGAATGGATTTGAAGGAGAAGCTGATTTCCTCTTGCAAACTGGATAACATTTATTTCTGAAAATTTAGTACTTCAGTGCACCAGGTACCATGTATTGAAATAAGGACAAGTATGTGGGTTTTAGTTGAGATTGTCAGTTTGCTCCAGTTGCAGGAATATATCAATGATTTGCAAGTTGCACCAGTGATTTGTTACACTGTTAATGAAAAGACACTAAAACCATAACAATTTACGTGAAAATAATACTTAATAAACATGTTGACCTTTACAAACTGCAAATTGGTTTCTAAAAAGAGATATTGTTATGACAGAAGTCAGATATAATACATTATTTAGTTTATTTGAGACATTGTTGAAGAGTTCATCAGATTTGGATATCAGCTTGGCGTTTTATATAATCTGATGTTCCTTACAAGTAAAACTGAACTAAAGTGAGGATTTTGGACTTCTATGGAATTCTATGCTAGCTCCAGAGGATATGAAGAAACTTTTACTCAGCAGTCAGTATGTTAACACTAGCTTGAGTGTAAGCTGTTAGTTTTTTCAGTATTAACTTCCTGAGACAAAAATAACATCTTTGGTATTCTTAGTAATGTAGTCTATTTTTAAAAAATCATATCAGTAAGAAATTAGTGAGTGTCTGTATTGCTGATGATGTCTGTTTTTTCGCCCAGTATATGATGCCTGCAGTTTAGCAGTTTACTTAACTGATTGTCCTGGTTTCAGCTGGGATAAAGTTAATTTTCTTCCGAGTAGCTGCTGTGTTTTGGATTTAGCATGAGAGTAATGTTGATAACACATATTGTTTTAATTGTTGCTAGGTAATGCTTATATTACATCAAAGACTTTTTCAGCTTCTCATAGAAGCTGAGAGGGAGCACAGACAGGAAAAACTGGCCAAAGGAATATTCCATACCACAGACGTCATGCTCGGTATATAAATGGGGGCTGGCTGGGGGGCAGGAATCTGCAATTGCTGCTGCTTGGAACGGGATGGGCAATGGATCTTCAGGTGGTAACAATTGCATTGGATTGCTGATTTTGTATATTCTTTTATCATTATTATAATTGTCTTCTCTTCCAGGCTGTTCTATTAAACTGCCTTTATCTCAAGTGAGTGAGTGAACGGCTGCGTCGTCTTGGTTGCTGCTTGGGGTTAAACCACGGCACTAATACAAAACATTGCAATTCTCATAGAAGGAAAAGATAAATCTGGGCTTAAAATGTTGAATTATGAAAGTTCTTTATGACCTTTTGGCTTCTTTTTGGAATTCTAATAAGGTAAGTCTTTATGTTGCCATCTGAGGCAGCTGAAGGTCACCAGTACCTTAGGGCAACCCCAGAAGTTTTTGAGAGTGCTAAAGATCATGGTATTTGAGCTTTGCTACCTCAGAAATTCTAGAGAAACTTTCTGTTGAAAAAACACAATGCAATTCTGCATGAAAGTACTCCCACCTATGATAAAATGGCCTGAAGGAGAGAATGGTCATGAAACTTGCAAGAACCACAGGAGTTTGTGGCTGCTTTTGAATACATTACAGTAAGAAGGCACAATGGTTTTACCTTCTTCATAGTCCTACGTTGGGTAGGAAGATGTCACACTGAGAGTCTTGTGACAGAAAATGTCATCAGAGCTGAAAGTATACAAAACTATAAGCACACCATACTCCATTTAGATTTTATTTAAGACAAGATGTAGCACTCAGAAAAAAGACAAGAATGTAGATAAGAATTTTGAGGCTTTAAATCACTGATGTTGCTGTTGTATAATAAGCTAGGTGAGGCGATTTCAGAGGGGTTTTTAATTTATTTCTACAGTGCAATCTGTAAAATGGGCTTTTCAGTGTCAAGATAGTTGGAGTATTGAAAAAAAACAGCACACCTCTAAAATCTCAATTCTGTTGATATTTTTGTACCATTTTTACAAATACCACCTGTATTTCCTAGTACTGAAAGAACTTAGAAGGAAAAAACAAAATCTTTTGAGACTTTTCCTCACCCTGCCACCCTTTCCCATAGTTTTGAGTTGTGTACCTGTTAGCAGACTCTAGCCTAGATGTATGTTTTCTTCTGCATTGAACAGAGTTGTGAAGGCTTGGTCTTAAGAACACACTGCGGGGAAGAGCCTGGTTACTTACTCATGTGAAATTGGTTCTCCACATATCTGTATTGAATTAAAGAGAGTTGAATGTAATTTTTTTTCTTTTGGTGAGCATGTGGTGGGTTGACCTTGGCTGGCTGCCAACAGCCCCCCCCCCTCCCCGCCAGCTTCTCTCTCACTCCCCCTCCTCAACAGGATGGCGGGGAGAAAATAAGATGGAGAAGCTTGTAAGTTGAGATAAAGACATCAGTTGCCAGTTGCTGTGGTGGGCAAAACAGACTTGTCTTGGGGAAAATTAATTTATTGCCAATTAAAATAGAGTCGCATGGTGAGAAACAAAGACAAAACTAAAAGCACTTTCTCTGCCCTCTCCCCTTGCTTCTTCCCAGGCCCAACTTCAGTCCTTCATTTCTGACT
>VZSZ01006951.1:0-15868 GCA_013398815.1 Ibidorhyncha struthersii | reverse complement strand
CACATCACTCAAGATGTGGCCTCACCAGTGCCAAGTACAGGGGGATGATCACTTCCCTAGTCCTGCTGGCCACACTATTTCTGATACAAGCCAGGATGCTATTGGCCACCTGGGCACACTGCCAGCTCATATTCAGCCGACTATCGATCAAGCTCCCTTTGAAGCCTACCTACAATGTGCTGGCATACCTTCACAGAAAGCAGCACATCTCTCCCCTAGTGTTTTATATGTATCCTCTTCTCTCTGCAAGGCTCAGGCTAATTTTCTTGGAATCTGTATGGGGAGGTGGTCCAGGTTCCAGGCAACTAGAACATGGGCTTGAAGCAAGCACCATCCCATCTCCTGCCAATCATCTTCCCATCCCAGTACCATTTTCTTGGGTCCTTTTGGACCCTTCTTTTCCCAACTATTTAGTGTTCACACTCACCCCCCAAATACATAACGGGCACACCACAGTACAACACCACAAATTCTCAATAGCAGAATCAAGGCTCCTTCTGGAGATTCAAAATCATTCCAGTTATTCCAGATCCAGCCCATGACAGTTCCTGGTGTTGCCCACATTCTCTGCTACTTACTGTCATGGGCAAAACAGTTTAAAGTTGGGGAATTTTGCTTGTATTAATTTATTGCCAACCAGCACAAACCTCCCATCACTGATTTGGGCATTGAGAAAAAAAGAAGACAATTAGACAAACAAACACCTATCCTCTCCCCTCCCCAGTCTCATCTTCCCTTATTTTCACAAGTTACACTCTGTCAAAATTCCTCTAATAAGGAAATGGGTAGTGTAGAAGGTTGAGGTGATATGTGTAATGGTTTCTGCCTTGTGTGCCTGTTCCAGCATGGGTTTCCCATAGGCTGCATTCCCTTCAGAGGTGTATGTACCACCCCCCCAACATACAAAGTGCCTCTCCAGCCACTGACTGACTGTGTATTTCTTACACAGGAGTAGGAGCGCCGTGTACTTGTTTTATTGGATAAAATTTTGGTGTGAAGTGTGTTTTTTTTCTTTCCCACAGTTGCTTTCATTTGCCTCATCACAGGCTGGAAGCAGCAGTGACACAGGGCCTTAAGATTTGAACGGGTAGAACTCATTGTGAGCTGTCTGTGGTGAGCAAACCTGCTGTAGAAGTAATGAGAACAAAGAGGATAAATATATTGTGATCCAGTCTCTGCTCATGCGACTTGGAAGAAACAAAAAAAAAAAAAACCCACCTTGAATCATTTTACCAGAAGCTTTCACGTCTCTGCTGTATACTTGATGATGAAACTGGGGAGCCTGGAGACATTTTCCTCCCTATGTTTTGTTTTTGTTTGGCATTTTTTGTTGTTGCTGTTGGTTTGTTTTTCATTTCTAAAGTGTATATAACTATCTCTATGGCAGTGAGAAAAGAAAGTAACCATTTTACTCTCTCAAAGACAGATGAAGTCCACACACTGAGTGCTGTACCAGGCCTGTTTGCCTTTTGTTTCTCTTTACTAATTGGTTAGAATGGATGGTATTAATTTCCAATATGTGTTTTAGAGAATTCATACATATACAGCCTCAGGGATTTATGCTTTGGAAATGAATCCCCCATCAAAATGAGAGGTGGCTGATATACTTTGTGTTCCGACTTCTTTTGTTTAAATCATCTTTTGTTTTCCTTCTCAAAAAGCTTAAGAAAAGAGCCTTTTGTTATCTTTTCAGGAATGTCACACTGAAATTCATCTGTGCTTTGTCTGCTTTCATTTGTACCATTCATTGGCAGTTGTAGATTATATAGGACAAAGTAGTTGAATTCCTAACTTCCACATTCAAATCAATGTATTGGGAAACTTCCAAGACTCCCCTCCCTTTTTTTTTTAATAAAGTATTCTACTTTTCAGTAGAAATATCCAGTCTATGTTTTTTTAAAATATAATTAAAATGGTATGACAGCCTTCTGTCAGGTTGTATAAGGGGGAGGGAAATATTGTATCCATTTCCTTTTTCTTTCTGTCTTTAATAGGTTACTCTCATATATTTATCCCTCCCCAGATCAGATTTAAAAAGCCTAATCTCAACTGACCACCTTTTGCATTGTAGAATACAAATCAGGTTAGATGAAGAAATGGTAATCCTCTTATCTCTTCAGAAGGCTGCCTGCAGGAGCAGGCCTGGAATCTTTTTAAATTTCATTGAGCCACCTAGAATGACAACTTCTCTCTTTCTTTATAGACTCTTCATACTCAGAACCTCCTGATGTTCAGCAACAATTGAACCACTACCAGTCTGCAGCTATGGCCAGGAACAATAATATCAGCCGAATCCCACTTTCTGGGAGTGCTGTGGGAGTGGAAAAAACAGAAGCTATCCTTAACTGTGAATTTTGTGAATTCTCCTCGGGTTACATACAGAGCCTTCGACGTCATTACCGTGACAAGCATGGAGGGAAGAAACTGTTCAAGTGCAAAGATTGTTCCTTTTATACAGGCTTTAAGTAAGTATTTTGCAAAATGAATGAACCGAACTTCTAATGGGATTTTTTTTCAGCACTTCAAAAGACTTCTGAAATCTTTGTGAGACCTGGCTGTAGCTAAGAGACACATGACCAATGGTGACCAGGGAAAGAAACATAGGAAATGCCATACCAGATCACAGCAGCATCCATGTAATTATTTTTCTTCATTCCTACAACAGCCTGTACCATCTGCTGAAGAGAAAAGCACTTGCAGTAGGCTGTACTCACTACAGTAAATAGTACAAGAAGTGGGGGTTTTTCCCCCCCTCACAATTTGTAATTAGATGCTGGTCCTCACTGTCAAGTATGAGGAGTATAAGGCATATTTTTTGAACAATTAGCATGTAGCATGGGGCAGTCAAATGTTCTAGGTAGGTTACAGAATTTCTATTCCCTCTATGAAGAAAGCTCTCATAATCCCTACCCCCCCCCCATGCAATTTATCTGACTGAAATATAAAGCATACTCCAAAGTACCTGATAGCATATAGAAACATTTCAGCAAATTCAATTAAACATTACAAAATTTAAAGTTTCAGCGGTGTGTGTTTAGCTGTGTTCCCTAAGGAAAAAAAGATTTATGCAGTTGTGCTGTTTTTCAGTTTCCTTCTGATATTTTGAACCCTCAGTCATAGCCCCCTTAGCTGATATTCAAGATCTCAAAGCTGTTATGTCCTTAGGAGATTTGTGAAAATAGATAGCATGGTTGGATAAAGGAGAGAGGTTCTGTTGAAGAATTATGCTCAATCTTTCCTATTAGAATCACAGAATCATAGAATATCCTGAGTTGGAAGGCATCCATGAGAATCATCGAATCCAACTCCTGACTCCACACAGGGCAACCTAAAAGTTCAACCATATATCTAAGAGCATTGTCCAAACGCTTCTTGAACACCAGAGGGTTTGGGGACATGACCACTTCCCTGGGGAGCTTGTTCCAGTGCTCGACCACCCTCTCAGTGAAGAACTTTTTCCTTATATCCAATCTGAACTTCCCCTGACTCAGCTTTAAGCCCTTGCGTCCTATCACCAGACACCAGGGAAAAGAGATCAGATCCCCCTTATGAAGAAGGTGTAGACAGCAATGAGGTCACCCCTCAGTATCCTCTTCTCTAAGCTGAACAAACCTAGCATCCTCACCTTCTCCTCATAAGTAATGCCCTCTAGTCCTTTCACCATCTTTGTTGCCCTCCTTTGGACACATTCTAATATTAATATATTATTCTTATATTGTGGACCCCAAAACTGCACACAGTAGTCAAGGTGAGGCTGCACCAGTGCTGAGTGTAGTGGGACAATCAATTCTTTTGACTGCATGCACCCCAGGATACAGTTGGCCCTTTTGGCTGCCAGGGCATGTTGTTGACTCATACTGAGTTAACATTTGGTTACCATCAACCAAAACCCCCAGATCCCTTTCTGCAGGGCTGTACTCCAGCCTCTTGTCCCCCAATCTATACATACATACAGGATTACACTGTCCCAGGTGCAGAATCCGGTTTTGTCCTTGTTAAATTTCATACGGTTGGTGATTGCCCAGCAGTCTAATCTATCAAGCTCTCTCTGTAAGGTCTCCCTACCCTCAAGGGAGTCAACAGATCCTCCTAATTTAGTATTGTTGGCAAACTTACTTAGTGTGCACTCAACTCCCGTGTCCAGGTCATTAATAAAAACACTGAGGAGAACTGGTCCTAAAATTGAGCCCTAGGGAACTCCACCATTGTGTACATGTCTAGCTGTATGCTGGACATTAGAAATGAGAGACCTCATACAAGAGCAGCCTCAAGTTATACATCCATAAGGGATCAGGCTTTGTTGCTTCAGCTCCTTGCTGGTTACATGGCATAACTTTCTGTTTAATTCCAGATTACTATTACTATGGCTGCTCCAGATTATTATTTGTTTTAAGCATTTCCAACTCTTGCCAGGTCCAATGTATCTTTTCACATTTTCCTATTGCCCTTTTCTCCTACCAGGATTAAACAAAATTGCCTTAAATCAAGCTGTAATTACATATGTTCATAGTTACATAAAGAGAGTTGTGTTCTTTATTGTGGTGTCTCAAACTTTCTGGGATTAAGTCTTTTCTCCTTAAATGTACAACATACATGCATGAGCTCTCTTTAAAAAAAACAACTTCCAGTCACCATAGAGAATTAAACACATGAAAGCATCCACTGAAGTTGATAAAAACTTACCTGTTGGCTTCAATGACCATTGGATCAGGCCCAAAGCCAGTTGTGTTCATAAGCTGTTTTGCGTTCAAGCTAACAGACTTGGAGAACTTTCAAAGGGGCTTTAAATTCTGTAATTTAATGCAGACAGCAGCTTTGCTCTTGCAAGCTTTAGCACTACCCCAGGAAAAAAAAAAGACCTAATTCCCCCAAGTTTACAAACACCTCTCATTTTAGTAGTTGACCTTGTGGCTTGATAGGTGCATAGTTAATTTGCTCTGCGTGTATGTCTCTTGTATCTTTTAAGTATGCAGCTAATGGTATGAGATTTGTTGTGCAAAAGTACTATTCATTTGTGGAGTATTCTCAGTCTTGCATTTTCAGGTCATCATAATTGAGGCTTTCAAACTTATCAACTTGGTGTCAAATTTACTGTTAGATGCAAGTCTATTTCGCATCTCGAATCCGAACATTTCAGCTGTTGTGGGGCTAGTCTTACAAAGAAAGATTGTTGAGGATTTATTTTTTTGCCATCAGAAATAAGGTTTTTTTCACCCTTCAAAGTCTAGGACAGTTGAAAGGATTTTCCTCAACTTGCTAAAACGTCTCTCTTTGCCAAAGGCAAGCAAATAACGAGCACAAAAGTTGGAAATAGTTTTGCCATCTTAACTATAGCAATGTGACAATAGAGCGATCACTGCAAAAGAATATCTTGTGCAGAATGTGTGTTCATTTACTTAGGGATATGAGCCTGCAAATACTCATGTGATATCCATGAGCCTGCAAAAAGCTCATGTGATATCCATGTGAGTAGTCCTGCTGAAATGCCATGTGGCTTTATGAAAAGAAGGCTGAGTGGTATCAGTACCATTTTATACAACACTTCTGTAATAGAGCTGTGACACTTCAGTGTTCCATACACACCTCTTCTGACTGCTTCCATGTCTCCCTCCCATTTCACAGATCTGCTTTTACTATGCATGTGGAAGCTGGACATTCGGCAGTTCCTGAGGAAGGACCCAAAGACCTTCGTTGTCCTCTTTGCCTATATCACACCAAATACAAACGTAACATGATTGATCATATAGTTCTGCACAGAGGTAAAGATGTCCCTGTATATATCTATATCTGACAAAGAGAATGCTGAACCACTCTTTCAGATTGATCCATTAAGTTTTTTCTCTGTATGCGAGCTCAGATATGTTGAATAGATCAGGACTAAGTACATCTGACTTCTTTTCTGTGAAATATAAAGTTTACCAATGTAGAAGTGGGGCAGATTTAAAATTATTTTTAAGCTTTTCTTCTAGAGAGGGCAACAGTCATCAAGTATCTCTTTAGCAGAAGTTAGACTAATTTACAATTCGGACCTAGGACAAGGTTGTTTCCTATGTGTTTCTAAAGTGCTTGCTATCATAAACACTGTGGTAGGATGTATCAATCAACTCTAGAGGCTTAAAAATATCCCTTGACTGCTTGCTTGAAATTTCTCTTCATAACATCTTCCTCACCCGTTCTTAGGAACAAGACAAAAATTGGAATGTTTATTCCCCCCCCCCCCCTTTTTCTTTTAATCCAGCTAAAAGCAGGATTAGGGATTGCTATTCTATTAACTACAGGCATGCTCAGAAAAGACATCTTTTGTGGTGCTCTGGGCTGAGATTCCTGCTGTTGTGGGTTAACCCCAGTGGGCAGCTAAGTCCCACACAGCTGCTTGCTCACTCCCCCTCCAGTGGGATGGGAGGGACAATCAGAAGGGTAAAAGTGAGAAAATTTGTGGGTTGAGATAAAGACAGTTTAATAGGGAAAGCAAAAGCTGCACACACAAGCAAAGCAAAATAAGGCATTTGTTCCCATCAGCAGGCAGATGTTTAGAGCCATCTCCAGGAAAGCAGGGCTTCATCTTGTATAATGGATACTCAGGAAGACAAAGGCCATAACTCCGAATGTCTCCCCCTTCCTTCTTCTTCACAAACCTTTTATAGCTGAGTGTGACATCATATGGTCTGGAATATCCCTTTGGTCAGTTGGGGTCAGCTGTCCTGGCTGTGTCCCCTCCCAACTTCTTGGGCACCCCCAGCCTACATTCTGGCAAGGCAGTGTGAGGAGCAGAAAAGGCCTTGACTCTGTGTAAACACTGCTCAGTAATAGCTAAAACATCCCTGTGTTATCAACAGTTTTGGTCACAAATCCAAAATATAGCCCCATACAAGCTACTATGATGAAAATTAATTCTATGCCAGCCAGACCCAGTACACCTGCCCACAGCTATCACACTTAATGCTTGTAGGTCTGTTGGCAGCCAAAATTAAAACCTGCCTGTTGGGATAGTGCCTTGCCTGATTGCAGGTTGGGCAGAGTTTTTGAGTGTTGTATTGCTGGTGAGCAAACATGTTTCACAGGCCATCTTTTTCCTTAGAGGAGCTTCTGATGTTGCAACCACTGTCATAATCTCTTGTAGCAAACCACTTTTCGATGCTGGTTATTTAGGATCCTTCCTGTACCAAAGCAGTGAAGTAGATATATATCATTCAAACTTCTTTCTGCTGTAAAGGTTATTTTGAAGGAGCATTTGATAAAAAGGCTAAGGACTGTTCAAGGACCCTAAAGGTGTATAACAAAGCTGTCTTAGTAAGTGTAAGGGTTCAAGAGGTGCTTTTACTTAGGTGCAAGCTTGTCCTTGAAGGTATAATGTTGTATTTTGTCCAGCTTTAGGGCATGCTCCAGGATTACTTCTCTGGAGAAAAGGTGGGTTTGGAAGGTGGGGAGGGGGTCAGGGAACACAAACCCTGGGGCTCCAAATACTGGCGGTCCTGTTTTACCTCAAACCAGGACATTGGCTTAGGTACATCTTGTGAGATAGTGTTCTCTGGTTTGTGGTTTTGTTCAAGATCAAGTGGAGAAGATCTGACAGTTCAAATGCAAATAGACAGAGAGAGGGAGATCTCGCTGGGCCTAGTTAGGCAAACTTCCAGCAAAAGTAGACAATGCTAAGAATGCTAAGATGCAACAGTGAAGTAGCACTTCATGGGTTCAAAGCAGTTATGCTGGCTTTACAGAGCTGTTCATGACCAAATGCTAAGAAGCAGGGGTAGTTACCGCCTGAATATGTGACACTGACTCTGTTCTTTTGTATAGCTGTAGCTTCAGTTGCACAAAGCACCCTTGAGCTCTTGTGCTGCTGAAACAAAACTGTAGTAGGAAGGAATGTGATTATACGCTCGCTAGAGTTTTGGGGGAGGTAAAACAGAATAAAGGCTTTAGTGCAAATGAAAATTTAGCCTTTAAAGAGTTTTATAGGCTCCTGAGGGAAGGGCAAGGATTTTTCTCAGGCATGCAGCACCCAGACTAAATGAATTAAGGACCTTTCTTAATTTTTTTCTTTCTGGTGTATATATCCAGATTTAAACCTATTGTTGTGTATAATTGTGGCAGGTAAAGCAGAGGATTTTGATGGGGTTTAATGTGCACAGAAAGAAGGTGCTGCTGTGCAGAGAGGACTGAAGGATTTTGCACAGTCTCAACCTTCCTTACTTGTAGCCATTTGGACTGATAAAACAAGGACAGTATCAAGCTGTGGTCTAAGCACATTTGTTCTCCAGGTAGAGGAAGCAGTACATTGTTATAAAGTCAGAAGATTGAAGGTTTTGATCCATTTTCTGTATTATCTTCTTTCCTATGCAAAAAAACCCTCCAGCAAAATGAGAAAAGTTATAGATCTCTAACTTACATTATAGCTTTCAAAATGGTAGCATCCCAACTCCCTCATTTGGCAGCATGCAGTTGAAATTAAGACTATTTGCCTCTCAGTGAATAGCTACAGAAGTTGATTCTTACTGAGCTACAACATTATTAAGTATTAAGGCCAGCAGGATGTTGCCAGTTTGCCCCTGAGAGCCTTTTATCATGCGTCACCTGCTCTACTCAATCAGTTCCTCAGAATGATTTAATTTTGATTCATAGAATCATAGAAAAATCTAACGTGGAAGGGACTTCTGGAGATCATGTGGTCCAACCATTTGTTGGAAGCAGGACCTTAGATTAGGTTATCCAGGGCCCTGTCAAGCCAAGTCTTGAGTATTTCCAGCAAGGGAGATTCCACCACTTCTCTGGATAACCTATTTCAATATTTAATTCTTTTCATGGTGAAGAATTTTCTTATATCCAGATGGAATTGCCCCTGAAGCAACTTGAGTCCATTGACTCTTGTCCTGTCACCACACATCCTTATGAAGGGAGTACCTCCATCGTCTCTATAACTGCCTTTTAGGGATAGGTTTGCCTTCATTGTTACCGGGGCACACTGCTGTCTCATATTCAGCTTGCTGCCCACCAGGATCCCCAAGTACTTTACAGCAGAGCTCAACCGCAGCCAGTTAGACCCCAGCCTGTACTGCTGCTTGGGATTATTCTGTTCCAGGTGCAGGACTTGACATTTATCTTTGTTAAACCTCAATCCATTCCTGTTGGCCCAGTCTTCCAGCCAGTCAAGGTCTCTGTACGGTTGCTCTTCCTTCTGGTGTATCTACCTCTCCCCCCAGTTTGTTGTCATCTGCAAGCTTGGTGTATTAGTGTGAGTTTTGAGTTTTTCTGTCTGTTATCTGTATAGCTGGCTGTGTATGTGTTGTACATGGTGGGGGGCGCTACTTGAAAAGACATGCTCAGCCTTGCTACTGGTTGGACCTGGGGGCACAGAACTGTGGCAGCCCTGCCTCTATCGGGCTGCCAGATTTGACCCTATTCCCTAACAGTAACTGCATCTCCCATACAGAGAATGAGTACAATGTTGATTCCCACACATTTGTTTCATAATTTTCCTCAAAAATTTAGAAACCAGGACACATCTGACACAATTTCTCCATTGCATAGTTAATGCTTGTTTCTCAAATAATGGGGCCTTTACCTAGTATTCTCTTAAACCACATTTTATAACAGTTCAGGTATTCTACAATCTTCATCTAGCACTTTCACAAACAACAGTTCACACTTCAAGTCTAGTATTAGGCCCAGTCAGCATGGGTTTGTGAAAGACTCCTGCACGTCCCAGGAGTGAGAGAAAGAAAAAGAATAACCTCCACCGCCGCTTGCTCCTGGGCCCGGAGTCTCATTCACGTCCCCGGAAAGGAGGGAGGAGGGGAAGAGGGAGAAAGGATGCGCGCGCAGGTTCCATGTAAGAAGACGAGGGGGAAGGAACAGCAGACAATAGACACTGTTCGGGGACTAGAGGGAAGGGGAAAGGGAATAAGAAGGAAAGATGTGTACGCATGCAGTAAAGGAAGAAGATGGATGACAGTATGGAAAGAAGGGTATAAGAGGAGCATGCACATAGGTACGACCATATGCAAGTAAACATACCTTCTCTGAAGCTAAGGTTAGGAGCCACTTCATGTCATGTCCATTTTTGCTGTTGTCACAGAATCATTCAGGTTGGAAGACATCTCAGGAGGACTATAGTCCAACCTCCTGCTCAAAGCAGGGGCAGCTGAGGTCAAAACAGGTTGCTCAGGGACTTTATTCAGTCTGGTCTTGAAAACGTCCAAGGACAGAGACTGCACAAAGTCTCTGGGACCCTGTTCAACTGCTTGATTGTCCTCATGGTGAAAAACTTTCCTTATATTCAGTCAGACCCCCGTTCCCCCATTTCTAATTATGCCCATTGTCTCTCATCCTCCTGCTGTGCACTGCTGTGAAGAGCATGGTTCCACCTTGACAACCTCCTCGTAAGTATTGGGGGGGCTGCTATTTGTTCCCCCTGAAGCCTTATCTTCTTCAGTCTGAACAAGCCTAGTTCCCTTAGCAGGGAGAGTGTTGTGGGTTAACCCCAGTGGGCAGCTAAACCCTACACAGCTGCTGCTTACCTCCCTCTCCAGAGGGGTGGGGGGAAGAATCAGAAGGGTAAAAGTGAGAAAACTCGTGGGTTGAGATAAAGACAGTTTAATAGCTTGGTGTATTCAACACTGTCATACAGATCATTTATAAAGATATTGAATAGAAGCAGATACAGAATCAACCTCTGAGGAACTTCACTTGTGACTAGCTGCCAGTCTGACTTTTCTTACCTTAAAAGGTGGTAGTCAGTGGCTCAGTTTCGCCAGTTTTCTACCCATCCTGTGGTCCATCTTTGTAGTCCAAATCTTGCCAGCTTGTCAACAAGGGTGTTATTGGACACTATGTCAAAGACCATGCTAAATATCAAGGTAGATGATGTCCACAGTTCTCCTCTCATCCACTGAGCAAGTTATTTCATCATAGAAGGCAGTCCGGTTGGTCAAGCACAATTCATCCTTTGTGGGCTGAAGCAGGGAATGAGTATGGAAATTACAAAGTCAGTAGCTGCTTTACAGGCAAACAATGAGAAGAGATTTGGCTCTTGAATTCCTCTTGGCTTTCATAACAGTCAAATCTTGTGAGCTCTTGAAATTTCCATAATGGAGACTGAACTCCTGCTCAATGCCCAGCAGAGCTGTTGGCCTTTCATTTAGTCCAGGCAGTGCAATTAGTTTTTCTTATCCTTTCCAGGAAATTTTCCCATCACAAAATGCCTTGATATTTTTCCAGCACTGAACGCAACCCACCAAGATCAATAGTAGGGCTCCTTGTTTATAATCCTCAAGGAATTTGTTTTTTAGTAATTATTTTACTTTGCTTTTCTTGGTATAAATAATTGTTTTGTCCTTCCATTTCATAGAATTGTCATCTGTTTCTCTGGAATAATAAACTTTCATATATAAGGGCTTTAGAGTGTTAAACTTTTTTTTTCCATGTTGTGAGCAAAACATATGCCTGATTTGACTTTACATACTATAAATATTTAGCGCATCAATTGCTTTTCTATTTAATCTCAGATGTGTATTACAAATAGCCCAAATGTTTCAGTCTAAAGCAGTGATTAAATTTATTCAGAAATGGTACGGGGGGGGCGGCGCGGGGGCAGAGGTTCCCTTAGTCCTTTTGCTAAATTGTTCCACGGCATGTCATCTTTTTGCGGTGCATACATGGTAGCCTTTGTGGGCACTGATGAACTTCAATGAATTTTGTATACAGAAGTCAAAGCTAAGTTTTGCAGTTCTGGATAGGACTCACCATTTGTTGCAATTTTGCCAGTTGCTCAGATACAATAAGTGTATAAATGAGTAGCCAAATATAGAGAATGGGGGTGGGTGTGTGATGAGAGACAGCTATTAAAGTGGTCAGAGACTATTAAAGCATCATCTTGCCAAATATGATGTTTTAAATTTGAATCACTGCAATTTTTAAGTTAATTGTTTGGGTAAAGCTCACTGACATGAATACATGCACGCTTAAGTTTTAAGTCATTACTATCATGGAGCAGCAAGGGCTAGCTGCTCCCCAAGGTCCAGGGAGTAGAGGAGGATAACAGTAGGGGTGGAGCCTTGCTGGCCAGGGCCCAGCCCCATAGTACCTGAGCAAGGCAAGCAGGGCAGACACAGAGATGATGGCCAGGTTCCACCAAGAGTCCAGATCATCAGGCAAATTTGCAGCGATGATACAGATCCAAGATCAAGCCAGGAAGTTAAACCACAGGTCAGAACCAGATCCAGTGATTGTCAAGCAGGTCCATGGTCATAAGGCAAGTCCAAGATCAGGATGGGAAGTCAGTCTATGTTGTGTTGCCTGTGATTTGGCAGGGGTGTGTGTGTGTGATCATCCGTGAGATAATGGGTTTTACTGATATGAATTAGGATGGTGCATTGCTCCTAAGTGGTGGGTAAAACCTTTTATACTATCCCCTGCTTTAGTTTTTTTTTAAATGTGTCATGTGCTAGAGACAAATCTAATTTTCAAATGCTTTAAATAGTGTTTTGCTTTTAAAAACTTTTTGTTGGAACTTTTTTCACTTTTAAAAACAAGTTACCTTATTTCAGTGAATACAATTGCACAGAGCTGTAAATACCTTTTAAAATAGTCTTGTTATGCATTCAAAATCACAGCTTTAACTCCTGTTATCTCTTAGAGCATGTGCACCCCCATCCCTTTTCCCACTTGACCCTGAATGGACACAACTTAGCATTTTTTTGCAACAACTTCTTTAGCTGGAGAGGAACCACAACTTTTCAGAGTCTCACTCAGATATAGCTTTGGGGAAAACTTCCACTTTTTAAAGTGCACAAAGAGAAAGTTCTGAGGTAGGAAATCTTCCATGTTCAAAAAAAGGGGAGGACAGAGAGGAGAAAAAACTGAGGAGGGAGGAATATTTAGATGGGCTGTGGAAAATTAGGCTCATGAGCAGTGAGAGTTATGCATTGGCCAAAGACAAATGGATAAATTCTGTAGCTCTTGCCTCCCTATAGAAATTATAAGTGATGCGTCAATGCACACAAGTCCCCTACCCTTCATGTTTACCCTCTAAGAATCAGGCCTGGGATTAATTTTGTTTGTTTGTTTTAAGATATCATTAATGTTGATCTTCATGAGGAAGATAAAACTCTTCCTTTAATCTGCAGTCCACAAGGAATAATAGTACTACATTTCTGTGTTCTACTTCAAAAGGATAGTTGAATAACAAAAGCTGTAGTGAAGATCTTCTGGTGACCCTCTGCTGAAAGGTCAAATTTGGGATTTCCCCTGCATGCACAGCTCAGAGAACCACAGTGGACGAATGTTGCACACATCAGGATTCTGGCTCTACAGAAAGACTGAAATTAATTGTGCTGCCCTATTAAAAGTGTGTGTTTTGCATGAGAGGAAGGAAGTAGAGGGTTTAATAACTCAGTGAGAGCATTTTCAATACATGCATAATCAGAATTGTGGGAAGCATGAAATTAAATATGTGTGGATTTTGAATCTTAACTATTAAAAAGCTGAGGGTGTATTGAAAGTTTCTGCCCCTGGCTGATCTCCGCACAACCCCCTTCAGGAGAAGATACTGCTGCACACAACCTCTCACTCCCACAGTGAGTAGCATTAAATGTGATGGTGAGAATACCAGCTCTGATCATCAGAAGCTGGGAGGGTGATGTATTGGGAATGACCCTACATGCTCCCTGTTTATATTACAGTTCTAGCACCTTTTACTGGCTTCTGTCATGTATTGAACCAGAATGGAGCTTGGTCTGACTGATTTATGTCTGCTTTTATATTCCTAGGCTCTGCTACTCTGTCTCATAAATCTGCCCCAACACTCTGCCCCAAATTTCTTCTTCCCGTCCTGTTCACCTAATGAGTGGTTACATTTGTAAGGACACCTGCATTTGTAGTGATGTAGGATTAACTCTGTCTGTATAGAAAGGGAATTTTCTTGTATTTCTTTATTGGTCCAGTTCTAGCTCGGTAGATGGATTGCATACACAAATAGCAGATGCTGTTTCTTGCATGGGTGGTATGTTACAAGATGTTGACACATTGCCTGATGGTTTTTATTTCTTAAAACTTAATAAACATTCCCCTCTCCCCACAGAAGAGCGGGTTGTTCCCATTGAAGTTTGCCGTTCCAAACTGTCAAAATACTTGCAGGGAGTTGTTTTCCGCTGTGATAAGTGTACTTTTACCTGCTCCAGTGATGAGAGTTTGCAGCAACACATAGAGAAGCACAATGAACTTAAACCTTACAAATGTCAACTCTGCTACTATGAGACCAAACACACAGAAGAGCTGGATACTCATCTTCGAGATGAGCACAAGGTAACATCCAAAGGGATTTAATTTGTAACAATCTACTTCTTGCAAGTGCTATATCTAGTTTATTTGCATGTCCACTCTGAATAGCCAACCCATATTTTTTTTCCAAAATTTGGAGAAGGCTCCTGTGCTGGACTTCAATTTCTCTCAAGTTCTGTATTTTTTCAGAAATTCAAGATTGTGGGTTTCTAAAGCTGTTGAACTTGACCAGAATTCAGTGACTATTGAATGTAGAGTATGATTATCTGGAAAAAACATTTGTATATATTGTGAGATATTTTTTTTAAGTTATGAAACAACATTAAGGCTGTGTGATTCAGACACTCTAAGACACAGGAGCTTCCAAAGTGTAAAATTGCTCTGGCAACTTGGGCAAAGTGACATGCTATGCATATTTTAATAACACAAGTCAGTACATTCCAGTTTACATTTAACAGGGGAAACATAGAAGTTTGTTATACTTACTGCTTAAGTTAAGGCTGCTTTGGTGTTTGTGTGGAACCTTCTGATCCATACTTGGAGCAGACCTGGTCCATACTTGGAGAAGTCACTAGAAAGCTTTCCACAGACTTCTGTCTGCTTTCGCTTTCTGTAGTTCTCAGCTGTGTTGCTGTGAGAGTAGCAAAATTCTAGAACTGAGGCATGTTTACAGACTATTTTTTTTGTGAGTTTGTGGGGAGGGAATTCATTGAATCCATCTATCAGGAGCTGAGCTGCCTGATTCTCACTAAAAACTTGTTCACGCTTTGTTGACTGAACAACATTTTGCCCCCACCCCCCAAAAACAAATTTGACAAAACGAGTGTCAAAAGTACTAGCAAAATGATTGGCTTACTGCATCTTAAAGAATTTCTGTGCATGAGCTGAGTCACAGTAAGTGCCATCCATGTGGCCTTCTTTGCTTAAATCTAATAGGTAACTTGTTAAGTCAGAGCAACTCAACACATCTGTCGGTTCTAGGAACATGATACTAACATCCTGCTGTATTTGTGGTAGCTTGCTATTTGCTGATATCCCACTGTGTGGTGGGTTGGTCTTGGCTGGCAGGGAGAAGCCCACCCAGTCACTCGCTCACTCCCCCCCTCCTCAAACAGGACAGGGGGAGTGTTGTGGGTTAACCCCAGTGGGCAGCTAAACCCCACACAGCTGCTCACTCAACCCCCCCTCTCCAGTGGGGTGGGGGAGAGAACTGGAAGGGTAAAAGTGAGAAAAAACGTGGGTTGAGATAAAGACAGTTTAATAGGGAAAGCAAAAGCCGCACACACAAGCAAAGCAAAATAAGGAATTCATTCACTACTTCCCATCAGCAGGCAGATGTTTAGAGCCATCTCTAGGAAAGCAGGGCTCCATCACGCATAATGGTCACTTGGGAAGACAAATGCCATAACTCTGAACGCCATCCCCACCCCCCCTTCCTTCTTCTTCCCCAACCTTTTATTGCTGAGCATGACATCATATGGTGTGGGATATTCCCCTGGTCAGTTGGGGTCAGCTGTCCCAGCTGTGTCCCCTCTCAACTTCTTGGGCACCCCCCAACCTACTTGCTGGCAGGGCAGCATGAGAAGCAGAA
>VZSZ01006950.1:194222-205202 GCA_013398815.1 Ibidorhyncha struthersii | reverse complement strand
GAAGGTGACCAAATTCTGGATTTTCTCTCTGTCTCTCTTTACTCCCCTTACATTTTTTATAATATTTACAAGCACGAATTGTTACAATTGGTAGGAAGCGGAAATTAATAGCTCACACGCACACGTGCAAGAAGGATTTCAACTGCTGCTAAAGAGGGTCACAAAAAAATGACTACGATTTTCTTCTCGGAGTAGTAAACCAGGAGTAATTCCACTGCGGAAACTTGAGCTACATGGAAAAAGACGTTTGATTCAATCCAACTGTAAGGGAATAAAAATACATCTGTCCTAAGCAGCATCTGTCAGCAGAAATGATGCTGGGAACTCTTGTGAGAAGAATAAAAGCTCGTAATAATAATAAAAAAAAACTATCTAAACCATGACGTTGTATGTGACCAGTATAAAAATCCATCAGGCTAATGCAAGTTTCCACATAGTCCATGTGCTATCACAACGTATATATGTTTTTAATTAAGCTGAGATGGTCACGGTCCCATTTTGTACTGCTGAAAATCCAGCTAATAAAGGGAACTGTTAGCAGCTGTTTCGGAGCTTACTGAAAAAAAAAAAAGTGTATTTATAAACTACATTCACCTTCCATTTCGGGATTTCACATTATAATAGGGCGCTGAAAAGCCCAAAACAGGGGGTTTAAGGCTCTGCTCTTCAATTCTATCACGTTCAAAAGAAGACCAACAATGAGCAGCGTAATTAGAGACACGGAGACAGCTCAGTGCCCATCTCAGTGACTGCCGTTTTCAGGGTGACCAGATTTAAATCACGATTTCTGACAGTTTCCCTTCAGGCTCTTCAGTCCTCACCTCCGAGCACCGGCCTGGGACTGGTCGCTCTCAGCTTTCACATTTGCCATGAAAAATGGAAACGCCATGGGAAATCCCAATGGGAAAACCCTTTCCTTCCCTCCCCAGGCTGCTGTCCCCGTTCCAGACGCTCAAGCCGCCCACATGCCCGCTCCCAAAATGCCGCGGTTTATACCCAAAGTAGCAGCAGCGATTGCTGTCTGATGCCGTTAAGTGCTGCATCTCACTCAGCTCATCGCCCCTGGCCATCGTCACGGCCACCCAAAATCCCCCGTCCGCCCGAGACAGAGCCCTTCCGACCGTCCCGTGTGCAAAAATAAAAACATGCAAAAATAAAACAAGCACCTAAATCCCGGCAAGATCAGGGCCTGCCGTCGGTCTGAATGATCCCTGCTCGTTTTCAAGTCACTCATTATTCTTAACACCTGTATCGCATGGCATTAATTATATTTTCCTCCAAAAGAGTTCAATCTTGACCGAAAAGCAACACCTTTAGCTGGAAGAGCTCACTGTAAAGGAAAACGTATTTGCTGTGACTCCAGTGGGTCATCAGGTCCGGGCCACATTGGTGGAATTTAATTTCTAATCTGGAGATTTCAAGCCTTCGGTATCAGCTGTAGCTAACGGGATCAGAGGGAAGCTGGGCGGAAAAGCAGCTTTCCGAGCAGCACAATAAAACCCCATGCTTTGAATTCACACTAGGAGCGAGGTTTCAAAGCAAGATGCAAATATTCTTGGCAGCATCCCAGCAGAAGGTGATTTTTTTCCGAGGTGGGTATCGTGAAGCAAAGCAAATGAAGAAATGACCCCAAAACTACCTTGTCTCCCGGAAAACACTCCCCGCGCGGTATCACAGTGACAGTTCAAATCCTTTCCCCCCTTCATCATTCATAGTACCCAGTTGTAATTTTTGCTGTTCTACATTAATTTATAGCAGGTCTTAAATTAATCCTCTTCATCAATACCTGTGGAATGAAGATCTTTTCCTCTGAAAATAAAAAAAGTTTGCCACACCAACGCAGTGCCCCTGCGGAGCACAGACCNGATAAGGAGTACCACCGCCGGAGCAGGCTGCGAGGCCGGCTCAGCGCGTTGTCCTCCCGCAACCGGGGAAGGACATTGATTGAGCTCTGCGGGGCATCACGGGAGCGGCGGTGTGTCAGGCTGTGACAAACTTCTAAGGAAACGTGCAGCAAACACGCTCGTAGCCTGTCTGGGTACATCAAAGAGCAGAGGAACCGTCCCAGCTGTTCATGCCACCGCAGAGTAAGTTAATATTAAAGTATTTTGTCTGCGGCTACACAAGGGATGCGGCCGCCTGCCTGCTGTAATGAGCGTCACACCAGAGGGGATCTTTGTCCTCTGGTCCCCAGTTTGCCACCACCGGTGGCGACATGCACCTGTGTCCCAAGGGTGGCCGGAGACTTGGAAACGTTTGCAAATCCTTGCGTCCGAGGAGATGTCCTGCAAACAGCATAAGGATGGCCGGTGCCCCAGGAGATCCAGCGGCAATTCCCAGCGGTGTCACAAACTCACTGTACATCCCTCAGCGAGCTGCTATTTTAGCTTCTCCTACTTAAAATGAGCAAATATTCTTCTCTTCACCTATATTTTCCTATAGGAAAGACATGGACTCGTTGGAGTGGGTCCAGAGGAGGGCCACAAAGGTGATCCGAGGGCTGGAGCCCCTCTGCTGGGAGGACAGGCTGGGAGAGTTGGGGGTGTTCAGCCTGGAGAAGAGAAGGCTCCGGGGAGACCTTAGAGCCCCTTCCAGTCCTTAAAGGGGCCACAGGAGAGCTGGGGAGGGACTTTTTCCAAGGGCATGGAGTGATAGGACGAAGGGGAATGGCTTCAAGCTGGAAGAAGGGAGATTTAAATAAGATATGAGGGTAGAAATGTTTCCCTGTGCGGGCGGTGAGCCCCTGGCGCAGGTTGCCCCGAGAAGCTGTGGCTGCCCCATCCCTGGAGGTGTTCAGGGCCAGGTTGGACGGGGCTTGGAGCAACCTGGGCTGGGGGGAGGTGTCCCTGCCCAGGGCTGGGGGGTGGAACTGGATGGTCTTCAAGGTCCCTTCCAACCCAAACCATTCTATGATTCTATGGTTCCATATCCAATTTTTTTTAGATAGCAACAAGCGTATCCCTAGTGAACCTACCACCCGCCCATGTTGTATCTAGACTCGTAAGACATCTCAGGGCTTCTATCATACCGTTTGTTCGTAAGGCCTGGAGGGCAGAAAGGGTTAAGAACCAACTCGGACTCTCTGGGGAAAATAGAAAGGCACCAGAAAAGAAGCCAATTCAACTGATTTTACCCAAAGGGACAAAAGGAGGTTTAGAAGGTCCTGTATAAAACGTCACAGAGAAAAGCTTTATTGTCCTACAGGGAAAAACACGGCCATTAACAAACTAGGTGAGAGTCGAGTGAGATGTCAGAGGTCTGAAGCAGCTGCATTCCTCAACGCCTTTAAACTGTCTGTCTTCACACACTTCATTCATTTTGGACAGCAGCTTTGCCCACGCCAATTTGGGAGTAAAGGGGATGGTAAAAATACCTGGGGGATAAATGTGAGTATTTCTAATGTTAACCAGCAAAAAACTAACGGATCTGAGCAACACGATTTGCATTTTAGCAAACAGCCAACGTAGGACCCTCCCAAACACATTCGGTTCCTCGTTTTCCATGAAGCGCTGCCGAGCGCACCTTAGCATCTCTACCTGAGCCCTGCCAAAGGGTCTGAGGGGAAACCGAGCTCAGGGGAGCTACTCTTGTGTTTATGAGTTGGGCAAATGCCCACTGAAGGGAGGCCAAAGCAATCACAGCATTTAATTATTTCTGACAAGTCGCAGATAAGTGAACTGAAGGAAAAAAATAAAGAGGAAAAAAATGACACTTTCATACGGAAGGGCACTGTGACAAGTTAGCTTCTTCCACAGCCCGCAGGCACCAAAAATACATAAAAATATTCCATAATAGTATCTTGGATTGTATGGGGAAAATTAGCTCATATTCCACTTCTATAACACTGACCTTAAAAGCTGAGGTATAAGAAAGCATCGTGTCCACCATCTAACGCCATGACCTGTTCAAGGGAAAACTTATTAACGACGGAAACTGCAAAAACAGCAAGGAGGAACGAGGAAGATCCAAATGGAGGGATGAGGCTGTACCAAAAGGGATCCCTGGCTGGATCCCTGCTTGGCTGGGATGAGCATGGAAATGAGATGAAGTGCAGGAGCACACGACGGCGGCGCTGGGCACGGACTCCTTCATCACAGAGACACGACTGTGTTCACAGTTAATTGNACATCTGGCAGCGTTTTGGGTAAGTCAAGTTTCTCCTGCGGTCCTCGTTGACTCAGGAGCGCTGATTTGCTCGCCGTTAATTGGAGGAAGAGGTAATGAGAACTGACTAATCGCCGAGCTGTGCACCCTGCAGACTCATTCCGGTCTCAGTCATTATATCTTGCCCATCACTCAGACAAAACTAAGTTTTACAGTGATTTCAGTGACCGGTCAGCATCCTTCCTCGGCTCGTTGTATTTGCATAGTATTTAGTTGTCCTCCCCTATACAATAAGCTCGTAAAAACTCTCGCGGTGGCGTAACTCAGCTGACACAGCAGTGAAGGCATCACGCTTTACGCTATAATTCCTGGAGAGCTGGCACTGAAGGTCCCAGACACGCCAATGTCATTGCGCGTCTTCAATGTTACTGCGACCCCTGCAAACTAAATTAAGAGAGGTCTGCTAGCATCTGCTACATGCACACCTCTCTGCTTTTCTGTGCAAACACGCACGAGTGCTATTACTATATTGGGTGGTTTTTTTTCCAGATAAGGCTTAAAAGATCAGTATTTAACTGCAGCAGTAAGTTCAAGATATGAGACACGGTGTTTGCACCAGAGCGATTTGTCACAAAACTTGGAGGGAAACAGCAGCAGTCAGACGATCCATCGCACGCTCACCTCATTTAAATGCAATTCCATTTAGACAGACCATTTGGCACAAAAATTAGAAAGATGACTTAACAAAAAGCACGGAAGAATACTTCTGAACCCAGGTGTCAGATATATTTGCGTGTGACATTCACGGAGGAGCTGTCCAAGAAAGCCTCGAGCCATTAATTGCTAGGTTGCAATTAAGGTGGCAGCCAATGTTTAAAGCCAACCCCCCCACACACACTCCCCTTTCCTGGCCGTATTTTAAATGCGACACAGAATGAAAAACAAAAATAGACCGATGTGCTCTCCCCCACACCGCAGTACAAGGCTTAACGACGCGGCTGGGCCAGGACGAGCGGATTTCTATGCAAGTGACATACAGAACACCTTCGTTTAATGAGCGTGTTGCTTTGCACAGATAGGAAAATGAAACGAAGTTAACTGTATAGTTTTAAAGTCACCATTCAGCCTTTCAGTGCAGACAGATGGCTTTTACTCACACTGCTTCCTCTGGCATTCAGTGGAGGATTTGGCAATCCTCTCTGGGTCTGGTTCTCAGCAATTCTCTGACATGGGGGCAGTTAGTGTCTTCATTGCACATAATAGTGCCGTAGAAGCCAGAAAAAAATGGCTCTTTTCTAGCCAGTTTGCCCCTTTTCCATCTGACAAGAAGTGACTTTCTTTCCTGGTCCAGAAGTCAATGCACGCTGAGCATTGACCTCTCGCTGGTCTCTGCCAGCGAGTACGGACGGCGGATGCATTAGCAGACAAATGCTGAGAGTCCACTAATGGTCGCAAAGAGTAGCGAATCCCCCACTACTGACCTTTTACAGGGAATAAGAGAGCCCCAGTTTAACTGGGACAAAGAAGAGGCAGCCTTATCACAGTGCCACCTGGGCTGCAGCATCCGAGACAGGGAGGGACACGTGGCACTAGGGGGTAAACGGGAAATTACAGCCTTTCTTCCCATCACCCAGTAAACCTGGAAAACTAAACTGGATTCTGACCCAATTTCAAATCATTGTAACCTCACTTCCGTAAGAGGGTTAATCCTGATTTACACAGGGGCGAGACAGAACCAAATACAAAATCTAATGGACCTGATTCTCTTCGTATTTACACCAGCATAACCTAACGATGATACACTTAATAATTCACAATTAAAAGTCAAATCGCTCACTATTACTCAGCGAGCAGTCACGGTGGCTTCTTTCCTTCCCTGGCAATAAATCCAGTATCTACTGACACTGACAAGCATTGATCAGATCCAGAATTGAGCATTATGGGACAAATAAGTATGAGAGAGCGACGGTCACTCTTGTCAGACCGAAGGCACTCCAGCATCTACCTCTGAGCTGCCATTTGGGCTTCAGCTGCTTCTCCAGAGCCTTGCCAGGTCCATGCAGGTCCTTTGGTCCCACAGAGCCGGCCAACCTCGCTGCAGCTCACCTGCTCCTCTCCCTGACCCTCCTTTGGGGTCCTCCTCAGCATCTCACTCTATTTACATCCCTGGCAAGAAGGGAATCAAGGCACAGGGACCAAAACAGAGCTAAACCAAACAGAGGGAATCACCTTCACAACAAGACTTGGATTCCGCTGTTGACAGAGAAGCGTAGAGCCCTTGATAACTGGAAGGTGCAGCATTCAGAGACATCTTGTGCATAATATATTGCTCTTTTCTTGGAACATGATCCCGCTCTCCGTCGCTCTTCTACCTGCTCCAAAGGCAGGGCTTTAACGCTGCAGGCAGCGAGGGCACCAGGAGATGAAAGCTACACCTGAGACAATTACAGCTATAAAAGTTTAGCATAAAGCTCAGGAGAGCAGAAAGCAGAACGTTGTCAATCACAAGCTTTTAATTCTCAAACCGGCTCCTGAAAAAGACAAGATAAAGCCAAACCAGAATGACTAACTTCAAAGCAAGCAGCAAGGTGTTTACGGAATAGAAGGAATGCTGGAATAGAAGGCAGCTGCTGAGAGCGCTAATGAATAAAACAGGTAGAGCTTCCTTACTGACTTGCTCCTTGTCCCTTCCAGGTTTTTGGAAGTCTCCTGTGATCAGTCCCGTCCCATAACCAGGTTACAGCATCCAGGTAATTCAGGAATGGCTGCTACAGAAACGTTTAAGAGAGCGATACAGGAATGCTCGTAGAAGCTCCGTGGAATAGCCTTCTCCAATCAGTTATCCAAGGAAGAATGATATTGAATGACTCTTACAAAGAATGCACAAAGCACTTATTGTTGTACTAATCATCAACTTTCTAGGTAAAATTAACCAATTTGCTAATTAAGGCTCATGACAATTCATCATTACAGTAACTGTGCACTTCAGATGACTCATCACCCCGTAACCGGCTCCCGCCGCTCGGGGATGTGCGTAACGGCTGCCTCTGGCGTGCAGGAGGGAGCGCGGCTCCTTCCCTGCTCGGAGCAGTCCTGCTCATGAGTCACCTTGGCCTGGCTCCGGGCAGCTGCTGCTTTCCAAAGGGAATAAAAACTTGGGGGAAAAAAGGGGGGGGGAAGGCAGCTTGAGACAGAAATAATCTTTTTTAAGTTGGGATGTGAAAAATAGTCCTTTCTGTTGTTATTCGACCTGGATGATCAGAAACCGAGCAGGTAAGTCTCACGAGTTCCAAGTGATACATTTTAAATTAACATCTGTCCAACTGATGACAGGGGTCAGAGTCTTCTGCTGAAGAAGGAAGGAAGAATACTACCTCGCAGCAGAGAGAGGATGATGCCTCTGATGGCTAAGAAGGAGAGACCCAGTGTCCTGGTTTGAGGTAAAACAGGACCAATTTTGTTCAGTAACTTTGCTTCTTAGCTGGGCCTCTTCTAACTACATAAATTAACAGCAGATTGTGCAGACAGTGTTCGCTCTCTCAGAGTGATAAGATCAATGCTTGTAGTTGATGCCTGGGCATGGTATGCGGAGAGGCTCTTGCTTACACTCACTGCTCTAACAGCCAAGGCCAACCAACTTTGTTGTTTGCCACGTTGGAGGGTCGGAAGCGGAAAAGCACAATGGGGTCCCACCCGCGGGGAGGAGCGGACAGGACAGGTGACCCAAAAGTGACCAACGGGGTGTTCCATCCCATCTGCCTCATGCTCAGTATAAAAGCTGAGGGATCAAAGGGTCAGCTCTCTCACTCTCTCTCTCTCTTTTTCCTCTTTTTCGCTCTCTCGCTCTCTTCACTTCCATCATCTGCCTTTGGTCCCGATCCTGAACGCAGATCCAGAATCCGGTTCCCGTCCATCACTGAGTCCAGCCTGGGACTGCCCCAGTGCCAGCCGGTGTCGTGATTGTCATCCTAGGAGCCTGATACGGTCTTGTATATATTTATTTCCTTTGTATTTTATTATTAATATCTCATTAAAGTAGTTTAGTTCCTTCTAAACTCTTAAGTCTCTTTTTCCCTCCTCTGCCTCTCTTTTTTGAAGAGGGGTAGAGGGGAGCATCTGTTGGTCCCATCTGGGGTCCCCCACGTCCCCAGTGGCTGATTTGGCCTAAACCACGACACCCAGAGACTGGGAGGCTCAAGGAGGGGGAAGCCCAGGGACTTGGTGCCTCCTGCTCGCTGGATCGCCGCTCTCTGGACCTCCCATCACCTGCATCTCCACTCACTGGGGCTCCCCATCACTGGACACCGCACTCACTGAGCCTCCCCGAGCGGATGCCCAGCCTTGAGCAGGAGGCTGTGAGCACAGAGCCCTCCCGAGGCACGGCCATGCCTCCCCTCCCTTGAGCAGCATCCAGAAGACCCTTCCTCTACATCAAAGCAACTGCAAAAGCTTGAATCACCCACACAATGTGACTCTTCTGATGATCTCTCACCTTTCTAAACATCTTCCCTTCTTCTCAACCCCAAAATGGGTAAACAATCCTACACTCATTAACAGAAGAGGCACCAAATTCCACGACTTACCCAAAACCACATCATTTCCCGCTGGTGCCCATGACATTTGCAGGATGCCCCTATCCAAGGCAAGAAGCAACGCCAATATTAAGAGATTTGTATTTTACGTTCATCTCTGGTGTAGCCTCTTTCACTTAGACAACCTCGTTTGACCTCTCTATCTCCGGTTCACAAAATGCAGACAAATCAGTCCCCAGGAGCTGCAGGATGAACCTATCTCATCTCTGGGGGCTTCTGCAGTGCAATGAAGGATTAATTAGTTGAGGAAACTCATAGTACTACAGCTGCAACGCTACAGCCAGGGCCACACCATGGGAACACCAGGACCACCACAAAATTCCGGCTTCCCAACTTAAGCACAGCAACAATGTCCACATGCTGGGGGAGCGCCAATCTCCTCTCTCCATGGGATGTCACTGTGAGGATAAAAAAAAAATCAGTGCAATCCCTGCATTGAATTCAGTGATTCCTGTGGGCAACGCAGCCCCACGCTGCCATGAAGGAGCCTGCGAGGGCTGGGCTTGCCGCTGCTGGTGGGACCGGGGTCCCCCACCTCAGCCCTCGGCACCCCATACCCTTGTGCTGGCAAAAGCAGCCGAGGCCATGGAGCTGTCTGAAGCCACCCCAGTCACCCACCAGCCTTAAACGGGATGTGTTAATTTTTGCCGTCCTGACCTGGTCGGAGCTAGCTCCACCAGCCTCTAATTCAAGGTGCAGCCTCGCAGGGAGCCTTCTCCTTGCTTTGCTGCTCGATGTGTCTCCTGGGTGCTCGGGGATGGGTGGTGTGATGTAAATCAACTGCTGGAGGCTCAGTTTTTCTGGGGCTGGGGGCATTTGGCACCCGTAAAGCATCGGGGCAAGGTGAGTCCCAGAAATACCACGAAACCAGCCCAGCAGGCTGTGCTGAGGGAAGGATGCTCCTCAGCCACGTACACTCCGCCCCACGGATAAAGGATACAAATCTAATCCTTCGTACCTCTGAGACCGCAAGAAAGGCCTGGCAGCACCTCCCAAAGACCTGCTGCGCGCCTGGGCTGTGACATCTTCTTCCAAAGGGTTTTTTTCAGCTCAGCCAGCTGTTTGCAAGCAAATCTCACAGCAGAAAGCAAAGCCCCATCTAGCAGAGCAACAGGCGCACTGATCATGGCAGTCAGCACATCTACCAGCCCAGACAGGGACAAGGATGTGTCCCCAGCTGCGTCTTCGCAGAAACCCATCCATCCATCACCACGCAGCGACAGGAGAGAAGGAACGAGGCAGACAGCAACCGCTGGCGTCGAGTCGAGCAGCGCCCAAGCCGAGCCGCGTCGGCAGCACGAGACTCCCGCAGCATCAATCAGCGAGGCACAACACGAACTGCCTCCCGGGAATGCTCTGCCTCGCACCCGAGCTCTCCGCACACAAGTCTTTTGAAAAGGGAACGGCCTTAAATCATCACTTGTGGGGGGTGGAAACAGAGACGCCAACGGGGAAAATGTCTGCAAGGGGAGGACAGCAGCCATTGCAAGGAGTGGACAGCAGTGATTGCAAGGAGCGACGGCTTCCTCCCCCTAAGCAGCGGTGGCCCAGCTGAGATTAGGCCATTTCACTGCAATACCACGTATTTGAGGTTTATCATTTTGCACTGGGGCTCCTCTCAAAGGACCAGATGTGCCTTATTGCACTTGATGAGGCAGGTGGGAGAAATTAAGGGCACGTTACACTTGCTGGCTACAAAACACCAGCTAGAGGTGTTTTATCTTTGCCAGGTCTATGCCGCAGCTCTGACACCCCATTTATTTTCAGCCCCCGCGGAGGGGAGCGGGCTCTGGGGTGCTCGGGAGCAGGTTGTGTTTGTAGGCTCAGCTAATTGTAGGCTCCACTAAAGCACCCTGATTTCTCTCGGTTTGCCACAGGACGGAGCAAACCCCTGCGGACAGCCCTGCCGAGGGCGGGTGAAAGGCTCAGCGGCTGTTTGATGGGGGTAAAAACCACAGCCGAGGGGGAGCGCGGCTCTCGCCTATTTAACGCCAGCTGCGCCGGGCTCCGCTCCCCGACGAGCCGCAGCTGCCGCCCCTCGGGCTTAAAGCCGGGACCGGGGGGGGCGAGGAGAGGGGGTGGTGGCTGTGCCCATGGACGACGCCTCGCTGCTGGAGCGGTACCTGGAGCGCTGCGGCGGGCAGGTAAAAAGGAGAGGGGGGTGGAAAAAAACAAATCACACTGTTGCGGTGGCCGGGGATCGAACCCGGGTCAACTGCTTGGAAGGAAGCTATGCTCACCACTATACCACCAACGCTACGATGAGTAAGTTTTTCCACCCGCG
>VZSZ01006950.1:182061-194134 GCA_013398815.1 Ibidorhyncha struthersii | reverse complement strand
TTGTTGTGCTTGTCGACAAATATTTGAAAAAAATTTTTTTTTTTTTTTTTTCTGGTATTTAGAATAGCCCTCCTGGTCTCAGGCGGTTGATGAGACTACAGGGTGAGGGACTAGGAGAGGGCTGGGCTCCACAGCTGAGCATCACCTTCACCCAGGGAATGTAACTTCTTCACAGGCATCCTCTTGTAAACTACTTTTTTAGCCCAGAAAATGGGCTGCTTAAATCCGGAGACCTCCTAGTGGCAGTCAGTAAAGGCCTCTGAATACGGCCCTATGAAGTACACAATGGGGTGAGATATAACCAAGGGTTTTACAAGCAGCCCAGTAGCATTTGTATTTCAGGCTCGCTGGGATACCTGATAATAGCAGATGTGTGAGATATTACTGCAGAAAGGAAAAAAAAAAATCCAAGTGTGTTGCTTAAAGCAGCTGGATTTGATTTACGTGTACCTGAGCTGCAGGGATTCCTGCAGTGGAAGTGAAAATGGCTGTTTCCCCTCAAGCTGTCCCAAACTCGGTGATCTCAGGCAGGATCTATGTGGGAAATCTCCTTCCTGGAGCTGCTGGGAGATGTCCAAAGCTATGCAGTTGATGGGGCCTTCAGTGAAGTTAATTAACCTAGAGTCTATAGCAATAACCCTTGGCAGCCAGCCCAATCTAAACATGGTCTTGTGCCCCCTTTCACAGCCTCTGAGCAGCTGGCTAACAAGAAGGCAATCTTCCCCAGCGCTTAACCCTGTAAGGGCTTCTTCCCAGACCAGTTATATGGAAACCTGATGAGAAATGAAGATTTGCTTTCTGTTTCTACCTACTCCATGCAGTTTACTTTCTGTTACTTCTTTTTTTACTTGTTTTACAGCCGTTTAATACTTCCAGCCTCATACACCGCTCGCTTCTCCATCAGCTTCTTTACTTAAGCTATGCCACAAACTCGGGGGGTGTTGACTGTTACATTTCTCACGTTCTCTGATGCCTCTTGGTATGATGTGTGAGTAGTCCTACAGGCTTGCAGTGATGAGGCTTTCCTTGTACCATCCTCTCTGCATCATGGTTTGTATAAAACTTACCTAATCGGCTCATGTGCAGCTAAGCCTTAGTCCACTGGAGGTCTTGCAGAGACTGTGCTGTCCTTCCTCTGTTGCTAACTTGAAAAATAACTGGTTTAAGCAGATGTATTTTAGTTATTCCATAGTATATTGTTATTTGTAACTGTTAATATAACCGTAAATATATTTGTATCTGACCTCTTAATTCTCAGATAGTGCTTTTGGATCCTGTTTTCCAAAAAGACTAGGGAGCGCCTAGTCTTTCTCAGTAGCACTCTGCCCCAACTGATCTCATGGGGCTCTGCCTCTAGAAGTCAGTTTTGGAAGCAATTTTGAGTTCAGGTGATCATGGTGCTTTCAGAGCTAGACCCGATCACATCTGTATTCAAGCTAGGAAGGGTTGTCTGGGAGGATTTGTCACAGAGTAAAGAGTTTTCCAAGTGTCTACAGGCAAATATACTGCGGAGTAAGTAGGAGCAGGGGCCTCCCCATGCGGACGGTTGCATTGCTACGTGAGCTGATTAGCGCAGGACATACAGCAGCCCCGGCACAGGGCTGCAAAGCATTGATCTGGAAACCCTGCTCCCGCTGGAGCTCGGGCGGTTGCTGCCAGCTCCAGGGCCTCAGTCTTGTGCGCTGTTCCCCGTTCCTATTTGTGCTTGGACTTTTCAAGTTTTTGGCTCTCCAGCCCAAAAATGCCTAAATGAACACAAAAGCTCATCTAGTCTGGGCTGTCACCTGCTGTGGGTGTTGGCAGAAACCACCTTCTTGGAAGAAGCTTTCCACTAACTAGAGGCTTATGCCCTAATGGAGAAGGGACTAAATCCTTCCCTAAACTCCTGCCTCATGTTATGATGCCTTTTAAGTAGTTTTTAATAATAAATAGCTGATAAAGAAGGACATTAGTATGCAAGAACTTGCTTGCAGACACGTTGCATGCTTGATCTGGGAATGGATGCTGGCTCTGCTGACTGTGTCTCAATTTAGTCTGGTGACCTCCAGCAGCTCCAAAGACTAAACTGCTCGTGATTGTGTGAGCTGCTGCCCTCTGTTGCACAAATCCAACACAACACTGACGCTGTCCCTCGGTAGCAGGGAGAGGAACTGGGAATACACTGAGTGGGAGTTAAAGCCAGCCAGAAAATGCCAGCTGTCTTCCTTGGGGAAAAAAAACTCCTGAGCAATTATGTTGGTTACGTGTATAACTGAGGCACCTGAAGGGCAAAGTGCCAACGTTGTTCCCCCAGTCATGGCTGAAGGTACACGGTATTTCTCAGCTTGTGGTATTACAGGAGTATTCTGTGCACATTTCCACTCTGGAAGTTACCTGGATTTTTATATGCTGATAGACAAGCAAAGGACACACTTTGAAATCTTAAGAATGTTCTTTGCTATAATAGGTACAGGGAAAAAACTATTGGAACTTCCTCGTTGAATAGAAGATTAATTTTAATTTAGTCTCACAGTTAAAGTATGTTTTAATACAAGATCCTTAATGATGCTTTTTCTTAATTCAAGGATGACCTCTCAACTAGTCCTCAGCTGTTTGCTCCCATGAGCCCTTATGATGCAGACCTTCCAATTCAAACCACTGAAGATGTGTTGTTCGGTTCTCAATTTAACCAGCCCAAAGAGCTTCCTACAGACTTCTCCTCCGTAGATCTCAGCTTTCTTCCAGATATCAGCCAAGATAACAAAGAACAAAATCTATCTGAAGATGGTCATGAAATGCAAAAAGAGCTTGATGGCTCAGTATCAAGAAATGAGGACAGCGATATCGTCATGGATGAAAGCAGATTGTCATATCCAGATGGAACTCAACCATCCCCTGAAGCATCTGGTGTGTGTCCTCCTCTGACACCAATGACTCCTATGACCCCAGTGACACCTGCATCAGAAAGCTCTGGCATAGTTCCTCAGTTACAGTAAGTTTATGTATTAGATACGTAGCATGTATAGTCATAGTTTTGCTTAAGCTGCACGGTACTGCTCTGACTTCTCACTTAGAGAATGTAGCAAGCACAGTTTGGTCTTTAAGCCCACCCAAAAAACTAGAGGGGTGGGTATTCCTCTTTGAGGAGAGGTGGAGCAAATGAACTGCCAGTATTAGAAGGCGACTGGATTCTGTGCGGATCAGTCCAACACACAAATGGAAGTGGCACAGAACGACACCCAGCTTAGCAAAACAGGGGAGAGGGGATTTGATAAACACGCTGGGTGAGTGAGTATCTGAAACGCCTCCGGCTTGTTAAGGGGGAAAAGTTTCTCTTGGGAGACAGGAGATGAAGACTCTCAAAGGGAGAAGTGTTTGGTAGAAATTATTTATATATAGTGTGTACTGCTAGTTATTCAATCTGCAGGATGAAAAGACAAAAACATCTGAAAAGGAGGATTGCTTCCAGCAAGGAGAATATTAAGGATGACACCAGAGTCCAGGGGTTTAAAGATGTCAGTCTGCTTTTCTGAGCGCAGGAACAGTCTAAACTGAGCAAGGGAAAGGGGTGTGAAAAGAAGTGAGAGAAATTCTTTCCTTGTTAAAAGATCCTGTCCTGTCTAGGCTAGAGCAACAATGGAATCCTTTATACCTGTAGAGAATAACATACCCTTACTTACTTTAAGAGTGCTGTAGTAACTCTGAACACTCAGTAGTGGTTCAATTCAAAGCTGTAAAAGACTTCAGTGATGTAGTTCTTGGAGGACACACAAACTTAGTATTCAGGGACTAATAACTTTGTACCTTGTTATATCTCCTCCTGTGAGAAACTGTAATTTTGGTATTGAATTACTTAAGTTTTGCCAAAAGCAGCTTAATGCTAGAGTGGGAAAGAGGTAGGCAGGAAATTAGTTGATGGCAATTGTTAATTGGAGTGTGACTTCACGCTAAGCTAATAATGTTGGGGGTTGGCTCTGCAGTGGCTTGCCTTTGCAATAAGAGAAGTCCTCTCTCGTTCCTCAGGAATATAGTGTCAACTGTAAACTTGGCGTGTAAACTAGATCTGAAGAACATAGCTCTGCATGCCAGAAATGCAGAGTATAACCCAAAGGTAAGTCTTAAGGCCTCAAATCTTTACCTGCACTCCCCTTTCTCGGTGCTGCTGGATTCTGATACACAAATTCACTGTGAGCTTTGTCCCTTTTCTGATAGCACTGTCTTGACCCACAGGGGAAAGTCAAAATTCTGCAACTTGGGCCTGATAAAGTAAAAGAAATAGAGGACCACAAAGATTTTTTTTTTTTTCCTCTTTGAATAAAACCCTAGGAATGAGATGTTACCAAGCTGTTTAAGAAAGGAGATAAACTCTCCCACCTGTGGTCACCTACCTCCAGCTGAAAGGGCTCAAGCAGCCCTTGCTTAAAACTGGTGTCTGAAGTAAACAGAATTACTGGAGTCAGACTGGTACTACATGATTCTTCTAGCAAGTGGTCTAGATTGCAGAAACTTACTGGTAATAGATTGGGTTTCCATAAATGACTCCAACATGTAAGGGGAAAAAAGGCAGTGTTTCTGTGACTGTAGTCTTAAGCCCCCTGGTCTTAGGGGGGTGGAAAATAACTTCAAGGTTGTAAATAAGCACTTATACAAAGCAAATGCATGCTGTGTTGAGCTTTGAAAGTGACAATTCTTGAAAGAATGAACAGTGGTATGATACCAGCTAAATCCCTCAGCTGGACTGTGAGGTCTTCCTTTGAATTTGTAGAGGTTTGCTGCTGTGATCATGAGAATCAGGGAACCACGAACAACAGCCCTCATCTTCAGTTCAGGAAAAATGGTCTGCACAGGAGCAAAAAGGTATTTTTTTTTTTTTTTGCCTTCCCTCCAAAGCTCTGGGTCTTGCAGCTATGGCCACATCCTGATGAAGAATGGCAGAAAACCTTGTTTAAATTATCCAGCAAAGGGCTGTCATAATTGCGAGGGGAAAAAAAATGAAGCACTGGGATTGAAGAATGCCTAGCTTTCTTCATGATGGCAGTTTAGTAATTACTGAACTGCGTGCTTCTGTCCCTGAATATAGATTGAGCTGAGCAGACACTAGCAGAAAAGCTGCTAAAATGCCCAGAAATTGTTAAGGCGTTATTTGCATTTCTCACTGGCTTTAAAGTGAGTTAGGATATAACTTGTGTCTGTCAAGTCTCTCTTCAGTGTCTGTGTTCACTAGTTAACACATCTGCCTCTAGAGAAAATGGGAACTGGAGAAAAGCAAAGATTATTTCTGTACTTTGAAGCTCTTTTCCTCAGGTTCAGCAGCTGCCTTGATTTTTTTTTTTATATCCCTAAACTGCCAATGAGATAATGCATAAACTTACAGCTCGAGACCTCTTCTCCAACCTCTGACACCATCCCAGACTAGCTAGATGATTGTACTGGTGTCTGCAGTCTACCTCTTGGATCAGCCCTGAGAAGCTGCTTTAAGGAACTGAGAAAGAAACCTCCAAAGAGAGGGGGAAACTCTTGGGTGATACAACATGCTCCACTGTGCTCAAATAGACCACAGGAAAGTGAATGACAAAGTGCCTTTTTCCTTTTAGCTCACCAAAGTAGTCCTGGACACGGAGGCAAGCTATTTTGAGCAGCAGCATAACTTTTTCTGGAGGACAGATTAGCATGGCAGTGGCTCTAAACTGACTTCCAGCTTGAGAGCAGAAGAAAGAACTAATCAAAACTGCTTTCCCCTTCTGCTCATCCTTCAGTGAAGAGCAATCACGGCTCGCAGCTAGGAAGTACGCACGTGTGGTGCAGAAGCTTGGGTTCCCTGCCAAGTTCCTGGACTTCAAGATACAGAATATGGTTGGGAGCTGCGACGTGAGGTTCCCCATCCGGCTGGAAGGCTTGGTTCTCACTCACCAGCAGTTCAGCAGGTATGTGGAAGTTAAGAGTTACAACCCCATGCAACTTGGGGCAGTGTCGTCGTAAGCTGCAAACAGACTCAAATTCTGAGGCTGTACAAGCCTGGGAAAACAGAGCAATAATTAATTGGGTGCTGAATATGAAGCCTGTCTTGTGGTGAGGAAAAGATGTGCTCGCTGGTTCAGCAAGCATGAAGTGGCTGTAGATGCCATGTGTTCCAATAAAGATAGTAAGGTTTATGTTCTGCAATAACTTCTGAGCAGGGCACACACCAGAATGATCCTCTGCTTAATTGCCAGGCTGATGTACAGCAGCTAGCAGTAAAGCTTCCAGTGCTTGAAACCATGGCTGACACAATCCAATAGTTGAAGGGTTCTTCTAAATTGCTCTCCTGTGTGTTGTTCGCGGCTTCCTCCTTGCAGGGACACCATACACACCAGCTCTAGAAACCTTGCAACTGAGAGCGTACTACACAAGCGTTCAGTCACTTCTGGGGTAAATGGGATGTACGTTAGATGTGGTGAAGATGAAGGGCTGAAGAATGGCAAGAAGCTCCTGAGTTCTTTGCTCAGTTGGTTAATGAAGATACTCTCTTCTGTAAAAGCTTTCTTTAACTGTGAATATTGTTGGCACAACCTTCAGTGTTGCTGCTGTGCACCAGAGATTTTCATTAATCTGAGCGGTGCTGGCGATCACAATTTTATGAGTCTCCTGTTATTGCCAAGTGCAATATCAAACCTTAGTGGGTATTTTTCTTCTCTGCAGACCATGTCAATAGGAAACTAACTACTCTTGATGAAATGCTTCAGGTTTAATTGGAGCAGCTCTTAAGCTACTTGAACCTGGTCTATGCCTTTGCTTTATTGTGAACCTTTAATACTAAGCAGGTCTGGATGTCTATTAGCCACTAATTTAAACTTGTAGTTGTGTGATGGGCATGCTGTGCCTTCAAGATGGGCTCGTTCAGAACTAGTTATTGCCGTCGCTGAGGAAAAGATGAAGACTTTGGCACTGACAAAATCAAGATTCAGTTGTCTTTTATTAGCACTGCATTTAATATTTTGCATTTAATTTGGGGACTAAATATATATTAAAGATTCACTTGGCTGTCATCTTGTCTTAGTTGCACAAGATGTTTCCTGATAAGGACTCTTTGCAGACTAAGAAGGATTTGAGTGCTCTTTGAAGATTACAGTAACAGTTTCAATGCTATGGAAAAATCACATTCAGAAGTAGCTCAGAAGTCTTTAAAAGTAAGCATGAAGAACTCCTACCAGCTCCAGCTGGGACTATCAGATTTCTCTTGAAGATGTCTAAAAGCTGATTTGCCTTTCTCTGGGTAGCTAGCTAAAAATCTGTGGGTTTAATTATCCTATTATTAGTATAATTAAAGAGCACTTTGTGCATACAACACTGAAACCGTATTTGGATTTTACTAATCTTGCCTGCTTGCTTTGAAACAGCTATGAACCTGAACTATTTCCTGGCCTTATTTATAGGATGGTCAAACCAAGGATAGTCCTGCTTATCTTTGTGTCTGGAAAAGTTGTACTGACTGGTAAGTGGTCTCCCTCTGTATATCTGTAGCCAAGCACTACCGCATCTCCTGCAAAAGCGTTTAAATTGAATATTAGCTCAACTAGTATCTTGCCACAATAAAGCCACTTGATTTTTTTTTTAATGCATACTGCTTCTTGTCTGTGTTTACTGCAGATAAAAGTATCAGTATTGTTGCACTAGAATCTCGTATTGCTTCACATAGCGTCTCAGACTTCCATGATGTTAAAATTGAGTATTTTATTCAAAGCATAATGCCATGTGTCAATGTACAGAATCCGAACAGGATGCTGACATGCTGGTAACTACTCAGTCACTTAAACATGAACATAACAATAAGCAATTTAAAATTGCTTGGACAGGAAGCAAACTTCTTAAAACACTTCACTGACAACATTTAGTAGGGATTATTAGAGGAAAGGGTGGAGGTGTAAGAACTTGTTCCAGACTGTTTGGCAAAACACAAGGCAAAAGCCTTGCTGAGTAAGTGTGCTCAGCAGATATCTGTACCTCAGATCCCATGTCAAAAAAGCTGAATTTCCTTACACGTTCTTTTGTAAAGATCATGAAAATACTTTTATTCAGATGTACCGAAAGGTAAATGGTACTTGTTCCCAGACAACTCTCGAATGCTGTATGTATATTCACAACGCAGCTTTGACAAAAGAGAAGCCTTTAGCCAGAGATTCTCACAATCATAATCATGAATGAGCTCAGCCAACAGAAGAATGGGGCACTCAGTACAA
The DNA here is from genome assembly GCA_013398815.1 of Ibidorhyncha struthersii. Classification (NCBI taxonomy): domain Eukaryota; kingdom Metazoa; phylum Chordata; class Aves; order Charadriiformes; family Charadriidae; genus Ibidorhyncha; species Ibidorhyncha struthersii. The sequence continues at coordinate 185,939 of VZSZ01006950.1, read as the reverse complement.
AGCTTAAATGTTTCCCCCTCCAATGTCCCCCGACCTTCTTCTTAAGTCCAGTAAAATCATACTGGCCAGTTCCATTCCACTGATACTTGCGTTTTTGGGTCCTCTAATTGCAACACCCTCTAGAGTATGCAGCAAGCCCAGAAGCACTAAGGTAAGTCCTTGTCTGAACACTGGGCCCAACTGTAAGAATAAAACTGAATTTGCTGAGTTGCAAGATGGTTTTGGTTTGTGGGGTTTTTGTTCCCCTTCTCAAGAAAGTAACTTTTGAAAGTAAAAGTTGTAGTAATGCAGATGAATTAGTCACGTCCAAGTGTGTTCTGAGGGAAAGGTTTACATATTTTTTTTCCTGAGTGCCACTTAATCCAACTGCTAGTTTATTTAACTGGAGTTTTTTGTAGCTGATGTTTGTTGTGCTAACAAGGTAGTGTCACCGTCAAGGAGCGTTCCTGCCTACTGCAAAACAGTTGGTGTACAAGACTTGGTATTAAAGATTTGCTCGCAGTAAGATGGAAAAGGCTGACTTCGAAATTGCAGGTGCCCTAACAAAGCTTAAAAAATAAAAAAGCTTCTCAAAACTGGAGGATGGGAGTTCTCAAACTGTGGATCAACTTCCAGGATTGAAATAAATGCCCTTCACTTCTTGTNGCCAATGTCTTGCACCTGTCAAGAGTAGCCAACTCCTGTTTTGGTTCCACAGATTAAGCAAAACTAGTCTTGTCTTAAAGCAAAGCAAGCTAGAAATTGTTCTTTGTTGAGGTTGCAGAAGTATGATAGAAATTTTGCCTTAAACTAATAGTAAGCTCCTTTTAAACTCCTGTGTTACTTCACGGTTTGTAATCTTATCATTAGGTTTGAGTTGCATTCAGTTATTCTCAACCCTCTGTTAATTCTTAACCTGTGTTTTTTTCCTAAATGTCTTTCTAGGAGCAAAAGAGCGTTCCGAAATCTATGAGGCATTTGAGAACATCTACCCTATTCTAAAAGGTTTCAAGAAAGCATCATAACATGGCCCATAAAGTGACTAAGAATAATACATTGGTTTGTGTTATTATCCACGGAACACAAGCAAGGGTATTCCTGGACCCAACTGCACCGTTGTGGATTATTAAGCAAATGATACTATTCTGAATGCTGTAAATGCTGATGCCTTTCTATAGTTTGTGAAATGTTTTTTTCGCTTTCAGATTAGCTGTCTAATCCACTTGAGTTCTGACAACTTCTGACAAGCTGAAAAACTTGCCAAATGAATGTAATTTTAATAGAATACATATTAAGGTGGCACTTAAAAGTATTTTGTAATAGAAACCATGTGTCTTTTTTTTCCCCTGTTGAACAGGTGAATCAACACTGCACTTCGAATTAGCTTTATCAAAATCTTCAGCTTTAAGCGCACTGACACCTCGCTCCTGTGATGTTGTGGGTTTTATGTTTAAACTCAAAATATATTTTTGTCTACAATATAGCTTATAAAATCCAGCACGACTTGATTTCAGTGTTTTGAAGATGGTGATTGCAGAGGACATATGTTGAATCCCTCTGGCTGGATAAACTTGTGTGTTATGGTATTGGTACTCCTTTTACAGAGAAGACATTCACGGCCCCTGAAAGTGCTGGGACATACCTAGAAAATCTGTGGGTGGAGGGGTAACTAAGCAAACTATCTTATTTGTCATGATGCAAATTGGATTTTAACAAAATGGTACCCACTTATATTGCTGAAGTCCCCTCAGAAGATGAGAGTTTGTTGCTTGGCCCAGACAAAACCATGTTGGTTAGGAACTGCCTTTAAAATGGACTTGAGGAAAATACAAAGAGTCTTGGATGCTCAAGGCTTAATTATCTGGGTAATTTAAGCAGAGTTCAGCCAATGGCCCTACATAAAATTTGGTAATTTTGCAGCTGAAACAATGGGGTTCTCCTATTTTATCTCCAAGTGAACTCAAGACTTCCTTTGCAAAAGGTGTCATGCTCAGACCGGTGATGTGACTAGGAACAGCGCAAAGACTGTCCCCTCACTGTTCTGGTACCTTCTATGATTCCCTGGAAGCAAGCATGTTGTGTTTTTGGTTTGGTTTTTTGGGTGTTTTTTTTTTTTTTTTTTTCTGGAACAGGGCTTTGGTGCTGCTGGGGTTTGTCTTCGGTCCTCCCCTTGTGTCCTGGTGAAGATGGGACAGATCTGTCAGGAAACTCCCTGAGCCGCTAGAGGTTGCTGTTAGATGACTTAAGTCAAAAAAGCTAGCTGGCCGAAAGCTACCTCTCTCCTTGATGGAAATACACAATATGGGCAATGGCTTAATACAGGACAGGTTGTCATAGTCTTGCTGGGCTTAGTTTTGCTGTCACAAGTTTGTTTCTGATTTGGTGAGGATGTGATTTCAACTTCGGTGTCTGTAATATGTCTCACAAGTGCTTTTACAACTGTCTGCTCCTCTGGAAAAAAAAGTTTGAAAAACTTCGTGCACTTCCTTATGATAAACTGGTCTTAACTATGTTATCAGTTTCTTTGTCACAGTCAAACTCTGGATTTCCACACTCAAATCTTTTCTAAACAGAGGCTTACTTTTCTGTTTGTTTTCTAACACTGTAGACTTTCCAGTTATGGACTGGACTTTTATTTGCACTGTAGCTGTAAAAGCTGATAAGCTTTGAGTTACAATAATCTCTCACAAGTAAAAAACAACCTGTTCTTATGGGTATGCTGGAAAAAGTTTATCTAAAATAAGCCCTCTTCAAGAACTTGTGTTTTAATTAAGAGCTTGCCACATAATTTCACTAGCAAAGTTAATGCTCTTTAAAAGCATGGATAAAGTCTTAAAGATAAGAAATGGGCTCTGTGCCTTTTCATTGAGCTACTGATAATGTTTGCTATGGTAACTGTTGTCTTCAAAACAACTGTTTTGGTTCTACCTACACAGTGCTGTTCATGCTAGTGTTTTGTAGCACTTAAATACACTAGGAAAAGGAAATAATATAGGCTGGGATTTTATTTTGGGTTGTTCTTTTTTAACTGTAGCACTGGGGTTTTTTTTGGAGTGGGGTATTGCTTTAAGTTATTGTGGTTTGTGTAGACTCTCTCACTTCTAATTACCTGGTGTTTCCCACTATATCCTGACACAGGGGACTGGCTCTCTGCTTCTGATACTGGCTGATCATATCATACCTATTTAACCCTTGATTCTGGCTCCAATCTTCAGGTTGGTGTTAGGAAACCTACTAGCCTGTCACTTTTGAGGATGTGTATCAATATTTGCCCCTTTCTTTATCCAAATTGTTCTTGGTATTATTGTAAATAGAACTGCAAGGGACTAACTCTAGTAGGCACGCATAGTCCATGGGGCTGTTACAGGCTGGCCATGGTGCAGATGGCCTCTTGGAACCCCAATGAGGTTAACTGCAGCTGGAGCCCCACCACTGCCCTGCTGCTGGTCAGCATGTCCTACCCCCGGGAAGCCAAATGATGCTTCTCCTGGGTTACAAGGACAAGGTTACTCAGCACAAGAAGGATGTGGACCTATTCCAGCAGGTCCAGAGGAGGCCACAAAGATCATCTGAGGGCTGGAGCACCTCTGCTATGAGGACAGGCTGAGAGAGTTGGGGGTGTTCAGCCGGGAGAAGAGAAGGCTCCAGGGAGACCTTAGAGCCCCTTCCAGTCCTTAAAGGGGGCATGCAAGGAAGGTGGAGAGGGACTTTTTCCAAGGGCATGTAGTGGCAGCAGGAGGGGTAATGGCTTCAAACTGGTAGAGGGTAGAAATTTTTCCCTCTGTGGTTGGTGAGCCCACGGCGCAGGTTGCCCCGAGAAGCTGTGGCTGCCCCATCCCTGGAGGTGTTCAAGGCCAGGTTGGACGGGGCTTGGAGCAACCTGGGCTGGGGGGAGGTGT